>OY992887.1:87337542-87852542 GCA_963921405.1 Cepaea hortensis
AGTAGTAGTAGTAGTAGTAGTAGTAGTAGTAGTAGTAGTAGTAGTAGTAGTAGTAGTAGTAGTAGTAGTAGTAAGAATATTAATAACAGTAGAAGCAGTAATTAAGTAACAACAATAGACGTAATTGTAACAAAAGTAGTTTTTGCACGGAAGTAACAATAATACTAATATTAGAAACAGCAGTAGTAAAGGTAGTAGTTGAGCCGTGGTGGTAGAGTGAATAGAGCGCTTGCCTGTCTAGACGATGAATGGGGTTTCAATCCCCAGCAAAAAAAAAAAAAAAACATGAGGCTTGTTTCCTACCAGTTCGGCTCCGTAGTCCACCCAGCATCATTAAAATAGGTACCAGATAATTATCAGATTGTCCAGGAAGAAAAGGTGACGAGGAAGGGAACTGATTACTTCACTTCATGATGTCGTGGCCTACAACATGTGTAGACCTAACACTTTATAGCCCAAAAGTAGTATCTGTTATATGGGACACCTTTACTTTGACTGGTGTTGCCAGGCGAAGAATGAATGATAGGGCATCCCACTGTAGCCTAAAGAGATTTACAGATTGTTTTCTATAACATTATCAGAAGCAGAAAGAGAAGAAGAAGAAGAAGAAGAAGAAGAAGAAGAAGAAGAAGAAGAAGGAAGAAGAAGAAGAAGAAGAAGAAGAAGAAGAAGAAGAAGAAGAAGAAGAAGAAGGAGAAACAGAGAAGAGAAGAGAGAGAGAGAAGGAGAAGGAGAAGGAGGAGAAGGAGAAGAAGAAGAAGAAGAAAGAAGAAGAAGAAGAAGAAGAGAAGAAGAAGAAGAAGAAGAAGAAGAAGAAGAAGAAGAAGAAGAAGAAGAAGAAGAAGAAGAAGAAGAAGAAGAAGAAGAAGAAGAAGAAGAAGAAGAAGAAGAAGAAAGAAGAAGAAGAGAAGAAGAAGAAGAAGAGAAGAAGAAGAAGAAGAAGAAGAAGAAGAAGAAGAAGAAGAAGAAGAAGAAGAAGAAGAAGAAGAAGAAGGAGGGAGAAGAAGAAGAAGAAGAAGAAGAAGAAGAAGAAGAAGAAGAGAAGAAGAAGAAGAAGAAGAAGAAGAAGAAGAAGAAGAAGAAGAAGAAGAAGAAGAAGAAGAAGAAGAAGAAGAAGAAGAAGAAGAGAAGAAGAAGAAGAAGAAGAAGAAGAAGAAGAAGAAGAAGAAGAAGAAGAAGAAGAAGAAGAAGAAGAAGAAGAAGAAGAAGAAGAAGAAGAAGAAGAAGAAGAAGGAGGAGGAGGAGGAGGAGGAGGAGGAGGAGGAAGAGGAGGAGGAGGAGAAGGAGAAGGAGGAAGTGGATGGGGAGGAGGGTTGTGAGTGAGGTGGAGGGGAAAGATGATAATGTGTGAGGAAGAAAAAAAAGAAGTTTAACAGCTTAAACTGTTGGACAACAAATAATAATATAAGCACCATGTATGTCATTAGAATATCAAAGCAAAGAAAGGGACTGTGGAGTAATGCTCACTAATATCTACACTGAGGTCGTGGATTCGTTTTTGGGCTTCGTCATTAGGTTCACGAGTGCCGTTTTCTTGGACCTGCCTGGGGGTTGTCACTGGAACTGCGGAGTTCGTGCTTTGTGCTGCGCTTTCAGCAGGCGGCTCTGTCGAATGATCTCGAGCTAAATGAAAAAAATGAAAAAAAAAGCGGAGCAAGGAAGTCGACACTCTAGCCCACTGGTTCTCAACCTTTTTTGGTCCATGCACCCTTCTCCATATGTTCAGAATATCATCCCCACCCCCGTTTCGTATTTTCTCCCTATAAATCTCACCTTCTTGCCCTACACAGTATACGAAAAACTGGAAGCTAAATTTAATAACACATACTAGAAGAAGTCTAGTCGTCTACATAAAACGTGATTTGCGGGTCTACTTACGTTATAAAATTAATTTCAGAAGAGCGAGAAGAGCAGAATCGTAAAGTATGAAGGGAAAACAATATCAAGTAATCGGTTCTTGTATTATCGCGAACTTGACATAATCTTAATTCCTCCCCCCCCCCTTTTCACCCCGGAAACCCTAAAATTCCCCACCTGTTGAGAACCACTTCTCTAGCCTTTAAACCCTTTTTAATACGAGGGAACTTTATATGAAAATCTTTATAGTGCGATAGAAATGACAATAACTATTCTGTTGTCTTGTAATCTGTCAATATTGTTGTTAAGGATGTGAAAAGTGTTAAGCACATGACATGACGGTGCAGACGTAAGTGATGATTTCATAAAGACAGTTTCAAGATGGGCGCCCCACTTTTGACATGTATAAAAATTAGCAGCATTTTTATACGTTGTTTTTTGTTGTTGTTGGGGGGGGGGGGGGTTAAATCAATGACGGGGTGAAACCTATAGAAATTCATCCGGAAATGAAGGCCCAGTATGGTGATGCACGCCTGTCAGTCCAGCAAGTGTATGAGTGGAGTAGGAAGTTTCAAAATGGCGTGACTTCTGTGACAGACAGTTCACGACTGGGTCAGGAACACCGAGTAGTGACCCCATGGTCGATTTTTCTACAGGAATCCAAACACTTTATCGGCGCTGTAGAACTTGCATTGAACGTAGTGGGTGACTGCATAAAAAAAAAGATACATTCGTTCTTTACTTTTTTAGAATATATTCACACCCCCCCCCCCCCCCCCCCCATACCCCAACCCATCCCTCCAAAAACATTTAAGATTTTCATGTGAAGCCCCCTCGTGTATGCCCAGACCAGACACTTGACAAAGAAGAATATGAAATTGATGAATACACAAGAATTATTGAAGTTTATTATTCCAAAACACAGTATTCTATTATCTCCAAGGTCACACACTTTCCAGGACAAAGACTTGAATGCCAGTCCTAAGTTTTGCCCCGTACAATCAACTCTTAAACTACAACTCCCACTATAGGAAGTTGTGGATCGGTTGAAAGCCAAGGTATCGCCAGCCCGATCCATTACCTCATTAGGCACGTGATCTCACAATACAGAAGAGCCTCGGTCTATACTTTATAGCGTTAGACATCCAGCCAGTCTCGTTTCCAGCCTGCTCTTCGACTTTTCCACATTATTCCTGAAAGTTGATTACTAAAGAGGTGATGATTCGAAGTTGTTTGCTCAATGATATCGACCGCGCTAAAATCTGACATTAACCCAGGTAGAGATTCAACTCAATGGTGCTTGTGTTTGAAGACTGTAATTCGTGTTAACTCGGGTTTTGATCGCACAAAAGACGGAAAAGAGGAAAAGACAGGCAGGCAGGTATGTAGGTTGGCAGTTAGGTAAGTAGGGAGGTAGTTAGGTAAGTAGGCGGGCACTTAGGTAGGGAGGTAGGCAGTTAGGTGGGCAGGTAGATGGGAAGTTATGTAGGTGGGTAGGCAGTAAGTACTCAGACAGGCACGTAGGTAGGTATGTTGACAGGAAGGTAGGCATGCAGGTACGTAGTCATTTAGGCAGGGTGGTAAATGGACTATACAGGTAAGTAAGTAGGCAGATAGAGAGAACAAACAGTAAAGTAACTTATAAAGTAACTTATTAGAACTATATGGCTTATCTTACCTATCAATTGAACACGGCAGTAATTTTGACATAAGCATTGGTAGGATGTTCCAAATTGTACATGGACTCACCCGACAACAAACGCTGCACCACATATGGTTATTTAACCAAAATCAATAAACTAGCATGTCTTTGACTCATTCTATAGAAAGCATTATCGTCATGTTTCTTCCGCGCCCCAACATTCTTTCTCTTCTGACCTTCCTCTTCCTGATTTTTACTCATCCACGTGTTGAATTAAAGAGACAACAGTATGATAGACATAACATCCACGCATTGAATTAAAGAAACAATAATATGATAGGCATGACATCAACGCATCGAATTAAAGAGACAACAGTATGATAGACATAACATCTACACATCGAATTAAAGAGACAACAGTATGATAGACATAACATCCACGTGTTGAATTAAAGAGACAACAGTATGATAGACATAACATCCACGCGTTGAATTAAAGAGACAACAGTATGATAGACATAACATCCACGCGTTGAATTAAAGAGACAACAGTATGATAGACATAACATACACGCATTGAATTAAAGAGACAATAATATGATAGGCATGACATCTACGCGTTGAATTAAAGAGACAACAATATGATAGACATAACATTCAAGCATCGAATTAAAGAGACAACAGTATGATATACATAACATAAACGCGTTGAATTAAAGAGACAACAGTATCATGGACATAACATCCACGCATCGAATTAAAGAGACAACAATATGATAGACATAACATCCACGCATCGAATTAAAGAGACAACAATATGATAGACATAACATCCACGCATCGAATTAAAGAGACAACAATATGATAGACATAACATCCACGCATCGAATTAAAGAGACAACAGTATGATAGACATAACATCCACGCGTTGAATTAAAGAGACAACAGTATGATAGACATAACATCCACGCGTTGAATTAAAGAGACAACAATATGATAGACATAACATCCACGCATCGAATTAAAGAGACAACAGTATGATAGACATAACATCCACGCGTTGAATTAAACAGACAACAGTATGATAGACATAAGATCCACGCGTTGAATTAAAGAGACAACAATATGACAGACATAACATCCACGCATCGAATTAAAGAGACAACAGTATGATAGACATAACATGCACGCGTTGAATTAAACAGACAACAATATGATAGACATAACATTCAAGCATCGAATTAAAGAGACAACAGTATGATAGACATAACATCCACGCGTTGAATTAAAGAGACAACAGTATGATAGACATAACATCCACGCGTTGAATTAAAGAGACAACAGTATGATAGACATAACATCCACGCGTTGAATTAAAGAGACAACAGTATGATAGAGATAACATCCACGCGTTGATTTAAAGAGACAACAATATGATAGACATAACATCCACGCGTTGAATTAAAGAGACAACAGTATGATAAACATAACATTCAAGCATCGAATTAAAGAGACAACAGTATGATAGACATAACATACACGCGTTGAATTAAAGAGACAACAGTATGATAGACATAACATACACGCGTTGAATTAAACAGACAACAGTATGATAGACATAACATACACGCATTGAATTAAAGAGACAATAATATGATAGGCATGACATCTACGCGCTGAATTAAAGAGACAACAATATGATAGACATAACATTCAAGCATCGAATTAAAGAGACAACAGTATGATATACATAACATAAACGCGTTGAATTAAAGAGACAACAGTATGATAGACATAACATCCACGCATCGAATTAAAGAGACAACAATATGATAGACATAACATCCACGCATCGAATTAAAGAGACAACAATATGATAGACATAACATCCACGCATCGAATTAAAGAGACAACAATATGATAGACATAACATCCACGCATCGAATTAAAGAGACACCAGTATGATAGACATAACATCCACGCGTTGAATTAAAGAGACAACAGTATGATAGACATAACATCCACGCATTGAATTAAAGAAACAATAATATGATAGGCATGATATCAACGCATCGAATTAAAGAGACAACAGTATGATAGACATAACATCTACACATCGAATTAAAGAGACAACAGTATGATAGACATAACATCCACGTGTTGAATTAAAGAGACAACAGTATGATAGACATAACATCCACGCGTTGAATTAAAGAGACAACAGTATGATAGACATAACATCCACGCGTTGAATTAAAGAGACAACAGTATGATAGACATAACATCCACGCGTTGAATTAAAGAGACAACAGTATGATAGAGATAACATCCACGCGTTGATTTAAAGAGACAACAATATGATAGACATAACATACACGCATTGAATTAAAGAGACAATAATATGATAGGCATGACATCTACGCGTTGAATTAAAGAGACAACAATATGATAGACATAACATTCAAGCATCGAATTAAAGAGACAACAGTATGATAGACATAACATCCACGCATCGAAATTAAAGAGACAACAGTATGATAGACATAACATCCACGCGTTGAATTAAAGAGACAACAGTATGATAGACATAACATCCACGCGTTGAATTAAAGAGACAACAATATGATAGACATAACATCCACGCATCGAATTAAAGAGACAACAGTATGATAGACATAACATCCACGCGTTGAATTAAAGAGACAACAATATGACAGACATAACATCCACGCATCGAATTAAAGAGACAACAGTATGATAGACATAACATCCACGCGTTGAATTAAACAGACAACAGTATGATAGACATAACATCCACGCGTTGAATTAAAGAGACAATAATATGATAGGCATGACATCTACTCGTTGAATTAAAGAGACAACAATATGATAGACATAACATTCAAGCATCGAATTAAAGAGACAACAGTATGATAGACATAACATCCACGCGTTGAATTAAAGAGACAACAGTATGATAGACATAACATCCACGCGTTGAATTAAAGAGACAACAGTATGATAGACATAACATCCACGCGTTGAATTAAAGAGACAACAGTATGATAGAGATAACATCCACGCGTTGATTTAAAGAGACAACAATATGATAGACATAACATCCACGCGTTGAATTAAAGAGACAACAGTATGATAAACATAACATTCAAGCATCGAATTAAAGAGACAACAGTATGATAGACATAACATCCACGCGTTGAATTAAAGAGACAATAATATGATAGGCATGACATCTACTCGTTGAATTAAAGAGACAACAATATGATAGACTTAACATTCAAGCATCGAATTAAAGAGACAACAGTATGATAGACATAACATCCACGCGTTGAATTAAAGAGACAACAGTATGATAGACATAACATCCACGCGTTGACTTAAAGAGACAACAGTATGATAGACATAACATCCACGCGTTGAATTAAAGAGACAACAGTATGATAGACATAACATCCACGCGTTGAATTAAAGAGACAACAGTATGATAGACATAACATCCACGCATCGAATTAAAGAGACAACAATATGATAGACATAACATCCACGCATCGAATTAAAGAGACACCAGTATGATAGACATAACATCCACGCGTTGAATTAAAGAGACAACAGTATGAGAGACATAACATCCACGCGTTGAATTAAAGAGACAACAATATGATAGACATAACATCCACGCGTTGAATTAAACAGACAACAGTATGATAGACATAACATCCACGCGTTGAATTAAAGAGACAACAATATGACAGACATAACATCCACGCATCGAATTAAAGAGACAATAATATGATAGGCATGACATCTACGCGTTGAATTAAAGAGACAACAGTATGATAGACATAACATCCACGCGTTGAATTAAAGAGACAATAATATGATAGGCATGACATCTACGCGTTGAATTAAAGAGACAACAATATGATAGACATAACATTCAAGCATCGAATTAAAGAGACAACAGTATGATAGACATAACATCCACGCGTTGAATTAAAGAGACAATAATATGATAGGCATGACATCTACGCGTTGAATTAAAGAGACAACAGTATGATAGACATAACATCCACGCGTTGAATTAAAGAGACAATAATATGATAGGCATGACATCTACGCGTTGAATTAAAGAGACAACAATATGATAGACATAACATTCAAGCATCGAATTAAAGAGACAACAGTATGATAGACATAACATCCACGCGTTGAATTAAAGAGACAACAGTATGATAGACATAACATCCAAGCATCGAATTAAAGAGACAACAGTATGATAGACATAACATCCACGCGTTGAATTAAAGAGACAACAGTATGATAGACATAACATCCACGCGTTGAATTAAAGAGACAACAGTATGATAGACATAACATCCACGCATCGAATTAAAGAGACAACAATATGATAGACATAACATCCACGCATCGAATTAAAGAGACACCAGTATGATAGACATAACATCCACGCGTTGAATTAAAGAGACAGCAGTATGATAGACATAAATGTCAGAATCTCCCTCGCCATTGCCTGGCGACGAACTAGGACGACCGTGAACTCAACTAGCAGCTACTACGCAGTGCATGGCCAGTGGTCAGCTTGGCCGCATGAAGCGCACGAGAACTAAAAGCAGGGCCAACAAGAAACCATCGCTAGTAGCGGCAGACTGCCGACGACTTCGAGACTGGACGGACATGGCAGAAAGTGGTGCATGTATTTGATGTATTATTCAATACTTGATGTACGAAAGCTTGTATGCTCTGTAGAGACTGAGTGAGTGTATTATTCTACGCATTGATGAACTTGTATGTTGTAGCTATGCATCTGTAAATGACATTGTGAACGCAGCATGATATGAAGAGTGTGATTAAAATGTTTTCAGTTATGTTGTTGTGTGTTTCGTACAATCATTCGTAGTGTATGATTGTGTTTCACTCCCTGTCAGAAAACACGAGCCATTGTCAGTAATAAGTAAGACCCTGACAATAACATCCACGCGTTGAATTAAAGAGACAACGACATGATAGACGTAACATCCATAGTGTTCGTTTCTGTCCTTTCCACAGATCTCGCTCGTTGGTGTTCTGGATCAACTCTGATGATGATATTCCTCTACTTCCTCCTCTTCTTCTTCTGCACAGTCAAGGCGGCTGGTATAGTACTGACCACAGCAACCAGCGAGAGCTGATTGATCTAATCATATGTACTTCTAGCATTAAAAATGGATACCGGAAAGTGCTTAGAGAAATTAGCCGCAGACATTCACAGTTTTTTTTATTTTTTACACGTTATGAGAAGAGATAAATTGTGAAACTTGGTGACAACTGACAAGATTCAGGGGAAGAGATCTTCCAGTCGTCACGCTGTTTTCCAATTCCTCTCTTCTCATCACAGGACCAAAGAAAGCTGTTTGTCTCTTTCTTATTGTTGTACATGATGTTCTAGTTTCATTAGCCTCTTTCAGGCAGTCGTCGTTAGATACTCTGGCAGTCCAAGGAATTCGCAACATTCGTCTCAGAAACCACGTCTCTGCTGCTTCCAAGCTCTTCCTAATTTGTTCACTTACATTCCAAGATTCTCTACCATACAGCAAAACATATTCTATATAGCACTTCAGCATTATCTTTCTTACATTCAATGAAAGCAGCACCATATGTATCAGAATTGTATAGTTAAGCATAAGTTAAATAAAATGGTTTATTTCGCATGCTATTAGAAAGCCATCAAAGTCAATAAGTAAAGGATATTTTCACGGACCTTAAAACACAGTGGGTATATTGTGCAAGGTCCATATTTCATAGACCAATCTATGTGGTTTATATGGTCAGTATCATAGGAGCCGCCTTTACTTCCTAAGACATTTCCTGGTACCCATTTTATGCTGGGTCGACCTGGGAGCTAGGTCAGTTTGTAAAAATCCAATCCGCCCCAATGGGGATTGAACCCATGACAACCGTTCCGGTAATGGAGGGTCTAACTACTACACAACAGCGGCTCCTATGACCTTAAGGGTTCTTCAACAATTACATGGATAATTCATGACTAGAGTTTTGTTCTCAGAAAATGTGTCTCTCTCCTGAAAAAATCTCATCTCCTTTCTTTAAAAAGTAACTATTGCCGTAAATCCCACTGATGACACAAAAAGGACCAATTTCCATGCTTCGATTTAGTTAGTTAGTTAGTCGCAGGTCCAACTTCACAGCAACGGGTCGTCCCCATTATGCTCTGTTCCTGTGCCAGTGATTATCACACAAAATGCTCCCATCTGCCCAATGTGAAAAGTGGAAAAGACAAGTGTCTCGACAAACAACAGCCCGCACAGATACACTGTGCATAATGCCGCCGCCAGAATGTCAACACAATAGTCCCCCACAAAACACCCAGTTCATTTCTGATGGAATCGGCAGTCATTTTCCCATCTGGATGTTTACTAGATGTTCACCCACACAGTCCACGAAATACAGTTCATCGTCGAATGAGTGGCAGTCAACCAGAAGCCCAGCAGCCAAGCATTTCTGCATAAGGCAAAAACCGGTCAACTCTGGGACATAGCCATCTGCCATCGCTCCGAACATGCAGTCACGTTCCAAAAAACCTCGGGCAGATTCAAAAGCACTTCACACGAAACTCACAGCTCACAGTGTCGCGCCACGCACTCACTCAGTAGCAGGGCGACGGAACCATGCTTCGATTTGTAATGGGTAATGCAGCTAGCCCCATATTTGTACAGACAAAATTCACGGATGGCTCAGGCCTTGTGTGTATAGTGCAGAGGAACAGATAGATCATCACAGTTTGGAGAGAATGGAGCTGCTGGGAGTGATTGAAGGATTCGGCCGATACTCGGGACTCCGAGGAAAGGCCAGACGGACACATAATCAGACTGATACTGCTACCATTAGCATTGGGACACTTCGCTGGCTGTTGCAGACGAGGACGGAGCATGTATGGGAATGTCCCGAGTGTCTGTGATATCGGTTTGTCAAGGTGTTGGACCGTCTAGTGACAGAAGAGGGGCAAGGACTAATAGTACATAGAGACAGGACATCTATAAAGGTATAGACAGAATACAGACAGCACCCAAGCTAGGACATAAGGACAGTAATTAGACTAGACTCCGGTGGGGACACTAATGTGTTATAGTTAGGACAACAGAGGGACCGACCCGAGAACAGGGGCGGGGGCATGAGGTCAGAGGAATACCGTGACCACGTAAACTAGAGTAGTAACGAGTGCTAAGTGGACAGTGCTGCGTGCAAAGAGAACGCCACGCAGAGTTGCGAAACCCACGAGGGAGTTTGACCACGTAGGCAAGCAACAACCTGAGCTGCTTCAGACAGGGGACAGACCGGCCTTCCGACTGGACGTAGTGTTGTTCTGAAGCGAATATCTAGTGTAGTGAATGCATACGATGTTTAGAGAGAGAATGACCATGTGTGACAATGTGCATTCATATATTGTGTAACGAGTGATAATTGTTATTATGATTTATCAGGCAGATAACGCCTTATGTTGAGTGTCAGGCTTGCCTGAAAATAAACGCCGTATCAAAATACCTGCACGAGCAAAGTTGTACTTAGGATACGGATGATGTGGCCTGATTGTGAATGAACGCAAGACTGTGACACGGTTCTTGACCCAATTCAACTCAGATCTATATAGACCAACCGACATTCGGTGGCTGATGAGGTCACTATCTCACCGGCTGACTTTACTTTCCAGAATATTTTCTGGTACTTATTTTAGACTGGAACAGCCAGGGAGCCCAGGCCAATTAAAAATATCCCCTCATCTATAGGGATTCGAACACATGACAATCACACCGACAGTCTTGAGTGCTAGTTACTGTACTACAGGTGTTCCCTCTTTGTTTACGTCTATAGCCGGCTCTCTTGCGTAGGGATTTTTTTTTTTTTTTTTTTTTTTTTTTTTTCCCCGCGTTTCCATCCTGTTTCAGGATATTGCGGTCAACACCAGCATCTTTTCAGCTGTATGTTGATTCCTAGGCTAGATTACGCTCAGCAGCACGCCACGACTTTCTGAGCGACCGGCTCCATACTCTCATAAGTCACTTTTGCGATTCGAACCACTGCTAATTCTCGTCGCGTCACGTGACGAGAGTATTCGGGGTTAGCGGAGAAAGCTGTTAACCCCTCGGCCATGGAGCCGGCTTCTTGCGTAGGGATTACAAATTTAATTGGTAATCCCACATACCGCGTTCACAACACCAGCTGCGGGCGATTTGGAAGCAGACAGCCTTTCGTTGGTTCTCATACAAAGGTATGAACGCCGGTCGTTCAGGAAAACAATGGCAAACTACTGACAATAAACTTGCCACGAAATCACAAACAGTCAAAAATAAATACTAAATAAACGCTGGGGTTGTCTGCCACGTCCTGTAAAAAATATTCAATTAACTTAACTATAGCTCTATCTGATAGTGTCTTGAAAATGAGCATGGAATTGTTAAAATCACTCAGGCCTTTTCTCAACGGGGAAATAAACAACTGGCGCGAATCTTACTAACGATAACTGCCGTAAAATTAAAAAGCTTCTATCAGATGATGCAGTCTGCAAGAACTCCGTGAGCTGGTTAACTGTTGGAGATAACGCTGTGAAGTCTCCATGAAATGATGCAGTCTGCAAGGTCTCTGAGAGCTGGTTAACTTGGAGATAATGAGGAAGGCTAAAGTCCCTTTGGGACCTGGGTTCTTTCTCTAATTTCTTGACGACACGCTGTACTGTGAAAACAGAAGGCGTGTTTCACGGCTGCCCTTAGTCATAAGCGATCTTCGAGATATTCATGGAGAAACTGAGGCGTCTTGGAGATGTGACGAGTGTCTAGGGACCTGGTCTCTTCCAACGACTATTGTTTGGCAACGACAAGATGGCGGCAAGGAAACTGACTTTAATTTGGTAAAAGATCTGTTTATAATCAGTTTGTATGAGATTGTCATTGATAACAATACCACAGAGCATTTTTCATCGCTAAAATGGTGCATATTTTCTTAATTGCTTTGTTTTCAACGGCGTGTCGCATCTTTGAGCGGCTTTGAAAGTTAAGAATAATAATTGTCTTGATGCGGGACGTGATTGAAATCAGATAAACAATATAAAGAACACGGAGTACAGGGTAGGTTTGCAAATACAATTACTTAGTGATCTTTAATGTTCTTTATATTGTTTACATTAACACAGCTTTACTGCAGTTTCAAAAATTTTATTCATATCTTGAAATGAGATTAAGTGGTACGTAATGAAGAAAAAGAAATGAAACCCCGACGCTAAGGAAGCGTGACAGAATTGTCGGCTACTGAGGCTACCAGATAATATAGAATGTAAAACGACGACAATTTTAGAAATATGATAGGCATAACATCCACACATCGAATTAAAGAGACAAGAATATAATTGATACAACATTCAAGCATCGAATTAAAGAGACAACAATATGATAGGCATAACATCCACGCGTTGAACTAAAGTGACAACAATATGATAGGTAAAATATCCACGTGTTGAACTAAAGAGACAATAATATGCTAGACATAACATCCACTTATCGAATTAAAGAGACACCAATATGATAGACATAACATCCCACGCATCGAATTAAAGAGAGAACATATATGTATAGACCAATCGGCCGGCACTCAGTGGGTTATATAGTCTCATTTTAATATAACATAACGCTATCGCCTGTTCAGGATGACCAGTTGACCAGGCGTCGAAGAACATTTAATGATTTATTCCTTCAGTAAGACACTGTCGCCATTTCGAGGCCACAGGCTCGATCCCTCTCTGCCTATAAAGAAAATGAGTAAATGATGGTAAATTATGCTAGCCTTATTTGTATAGAACACTCGGCACTCAGTGAGTTATGTTATCACACCTGCCGAGTTTACATCCCAAAAAATTTCCTCTACAGGGTGTATTTTTAATGACTATGCAGTGTTTGAAAATATTGCCGGTCCAAGTTTTGTATTCACCCTCTGTAAAGTTCAAGCAACATAATAGGTAAATACAAACTTGGACGGGCAATATTTTCAAACACTGCACTGTGATCAAAAATACACCCTGTACTATATAAGACTTGGCGAACCTGGAGTCCAGGTGAATGGTTAAACACCGCCCCGAATTAAATTCGAACCTATGAACGCCGTGTCGACAGGTCAGCATCTAGCCACGATGCTACCGCAACTCCCTTTCCGCACTTTTTTTTTCTACCTGTTCATTAATGTTTTAAAGGATATCGCTGTCAACACCAGCATTTTAATGTGTCTTGGCAAGTTTACGTTGAGTAGTTTGTCATCGCTTTCTGAACAACCTGCTTCCATATCGATTCGATAAAACCCAGCGCAATGTGGTCTGCTGCCAAATCTCGCGCAGCTGTGTTTCGAACTCGGGTAAGCGGGATTTTGAACCGCGTCAACAACACCTTCGCCACGGAGACATTCCGCACTTAGCTTTCAATTATTCTGTTGTCGTAAGTATTCTTCTAATTGTTGTAACATTATTTCGGCGTTGGCTCGCTTTGAACTCAAGCCTTGTCCATACACGTCCAACTACTTCTTGTGTACTAGACTTGTTTTTGCGTGTGGACTAGCTTTCCCCATTACCAGTGTCCCTCGCCATCTGCCGAACCTACTCCGACGTTTGAAGTACTTTAATTTACTCCCCCAAGTCAAGGTCGAGAAGTCAACATTTTAGTCCAACTGGCCGTTGTAGGGCATGAACATACCAGAAGTTTAAGAGCGAACGCTTTTATCCATTCTACCACGCTAACCTCCTGCTCTGCTATTACTACTTCCTTTCCTATATTGTCTACAAGTGCAGATCAATACATTTTCTAACAAGCATACGGTGTTTTAGCAGTACATACGGAGTTTATGTGGGATAGTGTTTGGAGCAGCTGCTGGATGAATCAACGGAAGCTCTTTCATGTAGCTGAACCAAAAGTCAGCGACAAAGGACAACTGTCACATTATCTCCTCGGAGAAAATGTTTTGTTGAATTCAGCTTGTGTTGAAAGAAGACACCACATAATAGAGAGATGCTTCATGCTGAGGTGCTTTTAAGCACATATGTTGATTCAATGCTTTCGTTGTCTTTCCTCTTGTACCATTGCGTAGAGGTATCTTAGGGGTTTTGTTTTACGTTGGGAAAATAACATATTCAGTTGTTTGTTCTCTCTCTGCTGTCTTCCTGGCATCTTCAACTTTGTCCTCCAAAATTTGTAGTTCTTCAGTCCAGTATGGTTTGTAATTTTTCCTCGCTTCTCTTGGAATGGACTCAGTGTCGGCCTGTATTATTGCTTTGTTTAGGCTTTCCGGAAAATAGCGTACACGCACACAAACGTGTTCAACACATGCACACACACGCGCGCGCACGCACGCACACGCACACACACACAAACACACACACACACACACACACACACACACACACACACTATTATATACATCTTAATTTTTATTTGTAAACATCGAAGAATCGAGCCATCTCATCTCATCTCATCATGTTCCTCTTGTACCTTGCGGTGTCGAGGCAAAGTATATATATATATATATATATATATATATATATATATATATATATATATATATATATATATATATATATATATATATATATTTGGTCGAATTAGAGACGGATGTCGCGATTTCTGAGCTGCACCCCCTGAGATGTAGTATTTTGTCATCATTCTCATGTGCCACACCGATAAGCGCTTTGTCGCCATCTCACATCATCACCAGTCTTTGGAGAGGTGTTAATAGTTGTCTCGTATACGCCGCGTGGCCAAGCCATCCGCGTATTTATCTTTGCTTTCCCTTGCTTCTTACCCATCAAGTTTACCAGTTTGTCACTAAGTTTTCAAGCTGATTTCTCAACATACCCTATTTGTGACATTTGATACTGACATTTCCCGCTGCAGTCATTATTTTTATATTTTCCTGCAATAGGCTGGTGTTCTAACGCACTCCAAGAAGACGCCGCCCCTTCCTTATAAATATATCTTTCCCTGACCCTCCTGCTGTTTGCTAGCACACGCCCTTGACTGCGAAGCCATCAGACCTCATCTGGGCAAGGAAAGCCAACGGCATTCAGGAGCGAATTTCCCCACACCTTGAAACTGGACACTGACAAGAAAAGGTACTGTCCCCCAAATGCTGTGTTCGAGGATGCCAGTTCATATTTCAAACGGCCTTTTCTATAATTATCCTGGCTTTTAGGCGTACCCTTGGGACAAAGAACAATTACATGAAATCCACAACATATACAGGATGTTCACAATGAATATCGGCATTTTGAAGGAGTTTTATCATCATCAAGTGCCATGCCAGCTGGCGTAGGCGTGCATGTCAATGCACATAGCTCGGTCTTTGGTGTTCTGGATCAACTCTGCTATCGATATTACCCCATGCCACCGTCTCAATCCACCCAGCATCATTTCTCTTGGTCGGCCTCTGCCTCTTTTCTCCTCGATCTATCCAGTTGTCACGATGTTCTCCAATGCCTCTCTTCTCATCACATAGCCAAAGAAAGCTGTTTGTCTCTTTCTTATTGTTGGATATAATGTTCTAGTTTCATTAGCCTCTTTCAGGCAGTCGTCGTTAATTACTCCGGCCGTCCAAGGAATTCGTAACATTCGTTTTATAAACCAAATCCCTGTTGCTTCCAAGTTCTTCCTAATTTGTTAATTTACATTCCAAGATTCACTGCCATACAGAAATACGGGTTCTATATATCACTTTAGCACTCTGTTTCTTACATTCAATCATGGTGACTTATTATTGCATAAGATACTTTTTATTTTCTAAAATGCAGCTTTTGCTTGCCTTATTCTACTCTTAATCTCTGTTGTGCACCTTCCGTCTGATGTTATAAATGCCCCTAGGTATTTAAAATTATCCCCTTGGTTAAGCATGTTCCCTTCTATATCCATTTCACATTTTGGTGTCACATATTTCTTTGATATCACAAGTGTTACTGTTTGAGGGAGTTTAGTGTTGGTAATTCTAAACTTGGGAAGCCGCAGTAGCACAGTGGTCATAGGTTCGACTCTCAATGTGGCAGATGTGCGTTTTAAAAATGGACCTGGGCTCCGAGGCCGACCCAGCCTAAAATAGTACTAGGAGATGTCTTGGGGAGTAAAGATGGCCGGTGTGATCCAGACCACGTGACCCCTGGCGTGACGATTGGTCTATACAAATATGGGTTTAGCACCATATACCCATCCGCCTGAAGGCGTGTGAAGAGGGTCTTTACTTACTTGAGCCGGCTCCATGGCCAAGGAGTTACGGTCGGAGTTCGTAACCCCGCATACCGCGTTCGAAACACAGCTGTGGGCATTTGGCAGCAGAACGACTTGCGTTGGTTTTTTATGAAATGGGATGGGTGCCGGTAGTTCAGAAAGCAATAGCAAGCTAATGAACGTAAACTTGCCAAGAGATAATAAACAGTCAAATTATTCTGGGGTTGAATGCGACGTCCTGTAAAGGATAGGCAACTAACACTCTAACTAACTAACCAACCAACCACCCAACCAACCAACCAACCAATCAACCAATCAACCAACCAACCAACCAACCAACCAACCAACCAACTAACTAACTAACTAAATTACTGACTTACTTACTTGCAAACTTATAAATTTGTGATTTGCACCCTGGGAGTGAAATATTGTCAAAACTAAGAATAATTATTGCACTAGTGTTCGTCGAACTGTCATATATTATACAAACAGGGATAGAAACAGATGATCACACGTACAGAAAATTACGCGAGAACACATCAGAATTACAATAAGAAACAAACAAGAATAATTTCGTAATCACTACTTGTAGTGGGGAGCGGCTGGTCGAGTGTCTATAAACGCTGGGTTCTCCTTCGAGAGACCCGGGTTCGAACCCTCGATAAGGTGTGGATTTTATTCTGTCGGGGGCAAAAAGAAAACCCGAATCTGCACAGTTCGCGTCGACTACACTAGCCTGGCGGCCTTAATTCCTAAGGCTCAAGACCCCCCCCCCCCCACCCCCTGCCCTACACTGCAGGGTAGTATAGACAGTAGATGACAGACAGTTATATGACAGTACTCGTAATAGATGGTTGCGAATAAGCTGCATACGGTTTGGAAGCAGACCGCCAAGCATCGACTTTGATGGATGATATGGGCGGCGGTCGTATAGAAAGTGATGGCAAACTACTGAACGTAAAATTTGCCTAATATATCATCAATAGCCAACAAGTGTTGGGATTGATTGCGATGTCCTGTAAAGAACGTGAAGCTAACTTAACTTGTAATTTAATAGAGCATCTCTGGCTGCAATGATAAGATGAAGATATGTTCAAAGAAATCAAGCCATGCTGATTTTGATTTGGCGTTGTAACCTCCGCCTTTAGCCACCTACGGCTACGTGTTAATGCGCCATTTGCGTAGGGATCTTCCAGTCTGGCATCTCTTTCAGCAGTTGTTTTCCCTCTTCCGCTTCTTGAAATAGTCACCTTTCAAGACTGCATTCAATGTGCTTTCTCACCAGGCATTTCCAATTGTTACGGCCAGAAGCCGTTCACTCACCGGCGATGTCGATAACCAACGGTTTCATGTTTCACTTGAATGAATCTTTGAATCGCAGTGTGGACGTCCGATTTTTCTAAAGCTGTTTGTCAAGTCTCAAATGTTGCATGTCCTTGGCTGGATGTTGCGATCAACCTCAGGCAGTTTGAGGTTCCGCAGTTTGCCTGTGATTTCTCAACCGGAAGTCAAAGTGTAAGTCCAACTGGTGCACAGTAAGCGCAATAAAGTTCATGGCCACACTGGCTTATGTTTGCCAGCTGCATTGAAAGACTCATCTTGAATGCGACTATCACTCTGTAAACAAGGCCAAGTCCTCGCATTCTGCGTCGTCTAAGCAACGTTGTCTGTTGCTAGGTCTAGTTGGTCGTGCGTCGAAGTACACTTGTTCCTGCAGCGAGGCGCCGTCGTCATTTGGAGGCGACAGGTTCGATCCCGGTAGGTAACTATTATAGCTTTCAGAAATTTATGTTGTCTATTGCGTCTTCTGATCTCTATTTCCTTCTTCTGTGAGCGCCAAATAATACAACGTGTGTCTATGTGTGTAATCGTCTTAGTGGCCTCAACGGTTCTCCCCATTTATTTCTGTTGCTACGTGACCAGTGTGATCTGTGGCTGTTTATCCGGTGTATGTGTGGCTGCTAGACCGTGTAATATATGGCTGCTTGAGCAGTGTGATCTGTGGCTGCGTGACCAGTGTGATCTGTGGCTGCGTGACCAGTGTGATCTGTGGCTGCGTGACCAGTGTGATCTGTGGCTGCGTGACCAGTGTGATCCGTGGCTACTTTTCCGATGTATGTATGGCTACTAGACCATGCGATATATGACTGCTGGGCCAGTGTGATCTGTGGCTGCGTGACCAATGTGACCTGTGGCTGCTTGACCAATGCGTTTGTGGCTGCTATATCAGTGTTATCTATGGCTGCTTGATCAATAAAAATGTGGCTGCTTAACCAGTGTGATCTATGGCTGCTTAATCAGTGTGACCTGTGGCTGCTTGTGCAGTGTGATCTGTGGTGGCTTGACCATTGTGATCTGTGGCTACTTCACCATTGTGATCTGTGGCAGCTTGACTATTGTGATCTGTGACCAGGCTGAGAGCACTTCGGCATATGTTACTATGCTCTTCCAAGAGAATAACGCAAACGTAATCAATGTGAGGTGTAAAGTCTGTTCACTTACCGGGCAAACGTGGACAGTTCTTATTACCACATTACGAACCGGTGTCACATGCTGAGTTATACAGTAACTTAGTTTGCACTGTAAGTTTGCGATGTTCCAAAACATGCTTATGGAAATAAGAGAAAAGATGGTAATCTGTGGTGAATAAAAATAAAAATAATAATAATAATAATAATAATAATAATATTATTATTATTATTATTATTATTATTAGAAGAAGAAGAAGAAGAAGAAGAAGAAGAAGAAGAAGAAGAAGAAGAACAAGAACAAGAACAAGAACAAGAAGAACAAGAACAAGAAGTTCAAGAACAAGAACAAGACGAATCTAGGAATGAGTGAAAGTAGGAAGGAATCACAAGAAGAAGAGGAAGAAGAAGTAGTAATAATAAAAAACGAAGAAGTAGGAGAAAAAGACGTAGGAGAAGAAGCAGGAGTAGCAGAAGTAGAAGACACCGAAGAAGAAGATGAGGAGGAGGAGCAACAGGAGGAGGAAGAAGAGGAAGAAGAGACGAAGAAGATCACGATGTCGAAGTGATTATTATAATCCAATAGTATAACGTTTTCAGCTCTCTTACAGCTCTGCTGTTCCCAGTTGTGCCAATGAACACACTGCGCCTTCCCCAAAATGTGCTTTGTGCGGTTGTCTGCTTGTCTGGGCCAGAAATAAGTGACGCTCTAATGGAGTTACTCTTGTGGCTTTTCAGCATGCTTTCCAGAGCAGGTTGTGCCCCAGAAGTAGATAACTCTTTCTCATCTTAAACATGAGTTTAAGAAAACATATATGTACGTATAGGTTGCATTAAATTACAAATGTATAGTTATACATATATGTATATATATATATATATATATATATATATATATATATATATATATATATATAGATTAGTCAGTTGCATATCCTTTACGGATGTAGCAGTCAATCCCTGCATTTTTTGGCTGTTCGTGATTCCTGGACAAGTTTACGTTCAGTAGTTTGCCATTGCTTTCTAAACGACCGGCACCCATACCATTTAATAAAATACCAACACAGCTGTGTTTCAAACGCGGTATGCGGGATTACGAACTGCATCCGTAGCCCCTTCGCCATGGAGCATTTACATTATATTAGATTACATTAAATTACTAATAGGAAGTCCCTGTGGTGAAGTGGCCTCGCCCTATGAAGATAGTAGGTTTAATTCCGGTCTACGTCATTCAGTTAACGAGAGCAATATTCTCGGAGACTCCTGGGACGCTTTCGGCAGGTCGCGCTGTAGAAAGAGACCGACCGATACAAAACCAGGTGTAATGAAGCTGATCCTCTAACTTTTTAAACCCTTTAAACTAATGTGTAGGTATGTGGGTGGGCGGACAGATGAACTGATGAATCGGTAAACAGAGACTAAAAGTTACCTAAAAGATAATTTTCCACGTCTACAGTTGTAATGGGTATATGTTGCTAGTGTATATTTTATTTTTAATATCATCATCTTGTGTCATGCCGATAAAAGTCCGCAGTCATATGTCGCCATTTATCACCATCATCACAGTATTGAATCAGCTATGGTTCTAGTCTCGATTACGCCATGTGACCAAATTATCCAGACATTTATCTCTCTGCCTTTCCTTTGTTCTTTTCCCCTCAGTCTTGCCAGTTGTCACCGAGTATTATAGTTTATTTCTTCAAAGATCACTTGTTTACAACCAATGCAGGATAGAAGAGATAGCAAAGCCCAGCAACAAGCAGAAAAATGTAGAAGATTGACAGACCGCCCTATGTATAACAGATTTAATGGTTTTGGAAAGGGAAGACTGAAGCGTAGCAACTTTGTAGAAACTGCAAAACGAAAGATTAGGGCAGATCCCATACTTAACATATCAACAGTCAAGCCCATTTACAATGCATACAAGTTCCCAGCTTGGAGACAGCAGCAACTGCCTGAGATGATACAAAACATTTCTGGTATTGAGAAAAAGAACACTCAGCATGAAACCGAAAGAAGAGAAATAACCCTAAACTACATAAAAGAACATTACCCAAGCAGCAATTGGACCCATGCATATACAGATGGATCATCCAAAAATTCAATAGAGAATGGAGGAGAAGGAATTCTCCTAAATTTAAAAAATGGAGTGAAAAAGACACATTCAGTGGCAACTGGAAAGTTTTCAAGTAACTTCAAAGCGGAGGCAGAGGCTCTGAAAACTGCAGCAGAAATGCTCTTGATGGAGGAAAATAAAGAGAAGCAAATAGCTATCTTCACAGATGCAAAGTCAGCTGTCTCAATACTTAAGAGCAAAAACAGCACAGAACTAGCTGACCTAAGAGCAGCACTCCATGGTCTATGCCAGAAATCCAAAAAAGTTGTAATACAGTGGATCCCATCACATTGCAGTATACCTGGAAATGAGGAGGCTGACAGACTAGCAAAAGAGGACGGACGACTACCACTGCCTGACATAGACATAACCTATAATGAGGCAAAGAGGTTGATAAAAAGCACTTATAGAACCAAATGGGAATCAGAGCATCCAGGTCACCAGAAGGATGATGCATATTACAAACACGACCGGAGAGAACAAGTAGCAATCTTCAGACTCCGCACAGGACATAACAGGCTGAAATACCACTTGTTCAATAAACTAAAGATAGGAGATACTGATGAATGTAATTGTCGAACTGGAAAAATGACAGCAAAACATTTGCTGCAGGATTGCCCAATATATGCAGAACAGAGAAATATATTTTGGCCCACACCTGCTTCTTTTGAGGACAAGCTCTATGGAGATATCAACAAGCTCAAGTTGACCGCAGCTTACTTTAACTACATACAGGTTGACATTTAAAGGTGTATGAAGAAGTATTAAGACTGCCACACTTCATACCACAGGTATGTCGGTTACAAAAGCCTCCCAGAGGCATGAAATGGAATATTGCTTGGATAGCAAATCCATTACGTGGAAAGTCTGAATCAAAAGCTCACTGTGTGGGCTCCATAAAAGGTGGAAAAAGTGTCCTAGTGGCATGAAATGGAATATTGCTCGGATAGCAAATCCATTACGTGGAAAGTCCCAATCGAAAGCTCACTGTGTGGATGTCATCTGCACACTGCATTCTTCTGTTTTCTGGAAGAACAGCCTATGGTGAACGGAAGGCCCAATATACGGAAGTGAGGCTAAGCAGCCATGTGCAGGACGTGACGATTCCTTGGGTGAGCCCAGTACCAGAGCGCTGTGTGTTGGCTCTGCAATTATGGAAGCCTCCTTGGATGGCGGGGAATGCCCATGGTCTGCCCCTGCCTTCCCTTGAGGGCTGACCAGGATGTCTTTGGCTGCTCTATATGGGCCAGCTAGGATGGGAGATAACACCACAACAGTGAGAGTCAAACGTCCTAAGAAACCCCCGGGAAGGTTAACCCGGTCAACAAATGCCCGCAGAAGTCGGATGTGTCGGCCTAACGGCGCAAGAACACAGCTCTGCTGTAAACAGGCACAACGCAATCACATCCGAAAAAGAAAAAAAACTCCGGATGAACGTAGAAGAAGAAGAAGTTTATTTCTTCTCTTAACGAGCCCAAAAAAATCTGGTCTGTCTACATCTAATTTCTCAAATCAGCTTACGGGTTTCATTTGTTTCTTGTTGGACTTGCTTATTGGTTTGTCCTCTGTCCATGGTATTCTTTGAAGTTTCTTCAGAAATCACATTTACACAGGGGAAAAAAATCATCATCTGCCTCGAAAGGGATTTGAATAAATAATCTAGAAGAAGAAGAAGAAGAAGAAGAAGAAGAAGAAGAAGAAGAAGAAGAAGAAGAAGAAGAAGAAGAAGAAGAAGAAGAAGAAGAAGAAGAAGAAGAAGAAGAAGAAGAAGAAGAAGAAGCAGAAGAAGCAGAAGAAGCAGAAGAAGAAGAAGAAGAAGAAGAAGAAGAAGAAGAAGAAGCAGAAGAAGAAGAAGAAGAAGAAGAAGAAGAAGAAGAAGAAGAAGAAGAAGAAGAAGCAGAAGAAGAAGAAGAAGAAGAAGAAGAAGAAGAAGAAGAAGCAGAAGAAGAAGAAGAAGAAGAAGAAGAAGAAGAAGAAGAAGAAGAAGAAGAAGAAGAAGAAGAAGAAGAAGAAGAAGAAGAAGCAGAAGAAGAAGAAGAAGAAGAAGAAGCAGAAGAATAAGCAGAAGAAGAAGAAGAAGAAGAAGAAGAAGAAGAAGAAGAAGAAGAAGAAGAAGAAGAAGAAGAAGAAGAAGAAGAAGAAGAAGAAGAAGAAGAAGAAGAAGAAGAAGAAGAATAGAATAAATTATTTTCTCTATGACAAAGCTCTATAGAGAAACAATGAAGATACATCCATCTTGCAAGACAAATTGCACTACAGGACAAATCCCCAGAATGCCAAAGCACCACTAGACTGGGACTCCCATTAAGGCCCACATAAATGGGCCCCTCAGCGACCGGGATAATTATGATCTCTCTGCCCATATGAACGGAGCAACTTTATCACCAGCTTACTATTGATTGGTGCATGTTTATCATGTGCTTTCCCCAACCAATCAAGTGACATTGTCGCGTTGCCAAGGGAGCCAGCCGGCGGAATCAACTGTTATCACGTGCCCTTATCTTGTCCCCAGAGATTGTTCCTTCAGAAAGCTTCATCTGGAGAATCAAGCTCTAGAACTCCATAGAAGAAAACCTGAAGCCTGATTAATGTTATATCATATGTTTTCTTCGGGATGCCTTCCCTTACACTTCACAAACTTTATTCATTGTCCCACAATACACGTTTATCTTAGCATTAGCAACAACAGTTTAGCATTCATTACAGCACCAAGCCTGTTAGTATTATAACGCAGGAGACATGGGGGATTCACTTGTGGTAACACCTAGTTGACTGCTGTGTGGTTTCCCGTGAAGTGTAGGAGCTCAATCATCCCATGGCATTTCTATCTATCATTTTATACCTCGTGTAGTTCCGTGTATTAGAACAAAACATTTAATGATACTTGCCAGAGCATTCACTGATTGTGTGTCATGGGGTGATTAATTGTTATAAGCGAATTTCCGTATCTGCCATGAGGTTATATATCGCCGAAATGTTGTCATTGCATTATAATTCATGTCTGCTATAATATTACCAACTGTTAATTAATAACTGTGACACATCGCTACTTCCCATATTCCGTATTCATTTTTGCTTGATCCAGGCCTATCCATTTTTTTTTTCTTGTTTTCATTTTGCACTGAATATTTTAACATTCTGACTATTTTGTTATTTCATATCACAGCCCAGGATTCTGAGATAAGTAGCCCATTTTATTCATTTTTTGTAAATGTTGTTTCACCCTGATTTTTAAAAAAAAATCTGTCCATTCTTCTGATTCGATTATTATGCCTTAATGTAGTCAATGTAGTGTCTTCAAGTGTTTATGTTGTATTTTGTGTATTGTTTGCTGATGAAGTTAGTTACCACAACGTCCTACATTTTCCGTAATTGCGTTTTGCAAAGCTGTGTTGATTTGTGTTATTTTACATTGTTATTTCAAATGCTTTCTTTGAGGGACTTTCTTCAGTTGCATTCTAAAAACACTACCGGCCATCTCCATTTATCTTCGGTATTTTTGTTTTTGTATGTTTCCTGCTGCTATTTTTTTTTAATTCACAGATACCATCGTATTTCAAACGTGCGCAATAAGCATAGTGTCAGGCCGAGTGGCAAGAACTCTGGGCACACATTCGGGAGATTCGCGTTTGAATTTTCGGTAAGATGATGAATTATTTTCTGTCGGCGGAAAAAAAAATAGATTACCCTAACTTGCAGTTTGTGACGACTATGGATGTTCGTCCATCACGAATGATGAGGACCATTCATTCATTGCATCTTTTGATTTGATGAAGAACGAATGACTTGCGCTTTAGTTTGGATTATAGCGAGGTAGTTGTCGCGCAACTCCATCGACCTCGCTCTCTCGTCTGCGTCCATCTGGTTCCAGTGGCGAGCATGGCAAGACGACTGGAGACGGACACAGATGCAGTGGACGCAAGGCTGCCACGGCCAGTTATCCCTGTATATATTGGCTCTCGAGAGCCTCGTGCCAACGGCCTTTCCGTCAATTCCTTTAATTTTCAGTTTTAAGACAAGCGTAGCGACAAGCAAATGAGCGTATGACTACTGATAGGATCAACCAGATATCCATCGGATAGACGGACTGTCCGCCAGAACAGACCACACACACATGCGATTAGCGAGATTCTATCACAGAAGATATTGCTCGTCTAAGTTGCGAACAAATCTGCCGATTTACGGCCGAGCTCAGCAGTTCGCAATGCATATGACAGTTGGCAGGACAGACTATACACGCACACGCAGGCCAAGAGTAGCATCGCTAAAGCGCGCCCTCCCGGTACAAGGTGATACATGCAAAACCACTGGACGCCTACCTTCGAGCTTTCAAGCTACGCCGGCAGGACTGACCGGAAAGCTATACCAGTTTACTGACTGCAGGCCCACTACTCATCGAGAGAGAACTATTATAGACAGCAATGGCAGTTTTTACATCAAAGAGCATATGGGTCACACTGGATTGTCAGCGAAACAAGTGTTGAGGAAAAGACTGGCGTTGGATTGGACACACATTGAGAAAGCCTAGAAGAATTGTATAACTATACACTCGCTTGTCTGGAGCCACAAGGCAAATGAAATAGTGAGAGACCTAAAAACACATGAAAACAAGAATTAAAGACAACGGTCAATAATCGTTTTTGGTCATTATCCTAGAAGTCTAGAAATCCGATTTACTACTCAGGGATCAGGATGAAGAATGCCACCCTTTTTTATGTTGATAAACACCCACATAGTCATCATCGTGAATCCAACCTGGTCTTTACAAATCAGAGACGGAGTTGGCAAACTTTCAAGCCACTCTACCTCCAATATTGTCAAATAATCAGCCACTCTGGAGTCTGCTGAATCACATTCGTGCAGTAATGTCCTCTGTAACATCGCCTTCAATGATACTACTGATATTCCTTTGTGGTGAATAATAACAAAATCTTTGTATTTATTTTACATCTGATAATTATAACACTGATATACATAGCTTGTACTTGTATATCCACTTGTGCTGCTGTCCTCAACCCTCCTTTGCAATACAAACCCTCAACCAACTCATACCAGTCTGTCCTATCTTTTCCTATCTACTACAGCTCGCTGCATGTCATCCCTATTTCATTCCTCTCTATCTCTAATTCTCATCTTCGTGAGTGTTTAGTCATCCCTCTAATTCGTTTGCCCGGTGAGTTCCAGAGACAGCACTTTCTAGCTATACTGTTGTACAGTTTTATCGATGCATGTCATGTACTAGATTTATCGATGTGTGTCCTGTACTAGCTTTATCGATGCGTGTCCTGTACTAATTTTATCAATGCGTGTCCAGTACTAGTTTTATCGATACGTGTCCTGTACTAGTTTTATCGATACGTGTCCTGTACTAGCTTTCTCGATGCGTGTCCTGTATTCCACGTCGTAATCTATGTTGTTTTCCTATGTTAACACAACGCCTTCGCGACGAGACGTTTAATACCTAATTTCAGCCATATTTGAACATGTACAAAGCAAAAATTACCTAGGGCACAACAATCGTAGTGACCTCAGAGCGTTGCATCCCTCTCTCTCCCCCTCTCTCTTTCTCTCTCTCACTTGCCCTCTCTCCCTCCCTACCTCTTCTCTCTCTCTCTTTCTCTCTCACTTGCCCTCTCCCCCTTCACCTTCTCTCTCTCTCTCTCTCTCTCTCTCTCTCTCTCTCTCTCTCTCTCTCTCTCTCTCTCTCTCTCTCTCTCTCTCTCCGTCTTTTGATTTCCATCAATCAAGGAAAGTCAAGAAACCGACAACCTCAACAACTGCCTTGGACGAATAACCTTAGTGACCTCAAAGTACTGCATCTCCGTCTCTCTCTCTCTCTCTCTCTCTTTCGTTCTCCTCTCTCTCTCTCTCTCTCTCTCTCTCTCTCTCTCTCTCTCTCTCTCTCTCTCTTTCCTATCTCTAGATTTCTACCAAGCAAGGAAAGTAAAGAAAACCGGACAACTTACCTTATAATCCATAACCTAGTTTTTTAACTATCTTCTTATTAGTAACACGCTGTTCACATATTTTCCTCCCTATCACAAATATGACACAGTACAAAAGAAAAGGACAGCAACGGTAGAGCAGTATCTAGTACACCTATCTGCAGACCCGGTGCACGTGAATTCTAATCCTCATCGAAGCGGATACTTCTAAAATCGATCGACCCAGCCTAAATTGCGTACCGGGTTATGTTCTGAAAAGTAAAGCGGCCGATGAGATATTGACCACATCAACCATAGAGTGGAGGTTGGTCTATACAAATATCGGGCCAGCACAGTATACCAAATACCCTTTAACGCGTGGAAAATAGGCTTCTACTTTCCCTGCTTACAAAATAATTATTAATGCGCTTGCTTAACAAAACAACGGGCCGAGTTTAATTCCCAACATGGGCAGGATGTTTTTCTGAACTAGTGTGGCTTTTAGTTTAGTTTAGTTTAGTTTAGATTAGTTTAGTTGGCGGATCAACATCACGGCACACGGGTGTAACCCATAAATGCCCCGTTCTACTCCTAACTCAAACCGGCGAGGATCCTGAAATACTTTGGGTAGATTTTTAACTCGAAATTTTGCCCGGGCAGCGCCGTTAGGCTACTCTTTTTCGATTTCCAACTGCCAGGGGATTTTTTACGTACGCAACAATACACACGGGCGTCCGATCTCACTACCCAGAGACCAGGCGAAATTATATTACTAGAAGTCCACATGAAAAAAATCCCGGTCCTCGCCGGGGCTTGAACCCGGGATCTCCAGCTCTTGAGGCGGACACCATACCTCGAGACCACGCAGCCTCCTCGTGTGGCTTTTGCGTCGACCCAGCCTCAAAAAGGGTCCCGCTGTAACGTAGTGGTTAGACTACGCCTATCTGCTCGGAAGTCATACATTCAAGTCCGATTGAGACCGATTCGGATTTTCAAAAATGGCCTGCGCTATCAGGTCGACTCAGCCTAAAATGGGTACGAGGGAATGCCTTGGGAAGTAAAGGCGGTCGGCGTGAAAATGACCGCATCAGCCACCTAGTGCCGAGTGGTCTATACATGTGTGAGTCTAGCACCATATGTCCAGTGTGCCTCAACACGTGTGAAGTGTCCTTTACTTACTTACTCATTCATTCATTCATTCATTCATTCATTCATTCATTCATTCATTCATTCAGTAGTATCATGTCCTTTGCAGAACCTCACTCCCATAACAACCTTCTAGAAAACTTCTCGGTCAAAAGCAAGATGTCCCGAGTCCGATACACCAATCTGGAGATCATCCGCCACATCCTGCATTCATCTTCTCTTTGGCCTTTCTCTTCCTCTCTTCCCAGGCATAAACCCCTCCATTATTGTTCTCTCTAAACTTTCGTGACATTTCAAGTGACCAAATTATTTCAATCGTTTTATCGTCTTTAATAGTCAACCTTCTTCAATATTCAGCTCTTGAAGTATGGATGCATTTGTTCTTTTCCATTTCCAAGATATTCTTAGAACTCGTCAATAACATTTATATTACTTACTTATAGCCTCATAGCCCAGATGCTTGCTTGCTTGCTTGTGTTCGTTGGCTTGAGCTCCAACGCGAAGTCCTGTATATCGGATGAAGGCATCCCGTTGTCCAACATCAGTGTGATGTCATACAGGACCTGAGTTTTGCGTGAGTATCCGTTGTCCCATGTCTGGCTTATTGGTGTGCAGACTGGTGGTTCCTAGCCGTACAGGCAGGCACTCTCCGACTTCGGAGGAATCGGCGATCCTACTGACTTTAGCCAGGGCCCCGAAGGGACCTGTTGCCCAGGACGCTCGACGAGGACGCGTCAATAGGTCTTGGCCAGTATATAACCCGGCCCTGGTGCCTTGGAAACACCTCTGCGTCCCATAGCCCAGATAATCTTGCAGAATATTATAGGAATTTCATGGACAAGAAAGACAGTGGAAAATGGAAATGATCATACTCATATTATAACAACGTGGCCTAGTATGTTAGTTAGTTAGTCGTAGTTCCAACCTCATAGCAACGGGTTGTCCCCATTATGCTCCGTTCCTGTGCCAGTGAATATCGCACAAAACGCTCCCCACTGCCCAATGTGAAAAGTGGAAAAAACAGGAGTCTCGACAAACAACAGCCCGCACAGATACACTGTGCATAATGCCGCCGCCAGAATGTCAACACAATAGTCCCCAACGAAACACCCAGTTCATCTCTGATGGAATCGACAGTCATTTTCCCATCTGGATGTTTCCTAGATTTTCACCCACACAGTCCACGAAAATACACTTCATCGTCGATGGCAGTGGCAGTCAACCATAAGCCCAGCAGCCACGCATTTCTGCATAAGGCAAAAACCGGTCAACTCTGGGACATAGCCATCTACCATCGCTCCGAACATGCAGTCGCGTTCCAAAAAACCTCGGGCAGATTCAAAAGCATTTCACACGAAACTCACAGCTCACAGTGTCGCGCCACGCACTCACTCAGTAGCAGGGCGACGGAACCATCAAGCCTCCTTAGTCGCCTCTTACGACATGCGTGGTAGGCTACAGTGTTGCTATTCTTTGCTTCCTTTATGGGCCACGCCTAGTATGTATGACGCCCTAACACTACACATTCCCAGAGGCAGTATCTTTCATAGCAATATCATTACATAGTACAGCCGAGTTGGGGGAAAAGCTTAAGGGGAGTGCAAATATTATTGATGGCACGGCTTCTTGAATGTCGAATTAACTATCAATAAGTGTGATGTCTTTTTATTGTTTTGTTGTTCCTTTGATAACGACTTTTGTCGAAACCTTCGCCTGTTTCTATGTGTGTTTATCCATTTTAGCAGCTCTTTAATCATATTTTGTGTTTTTATGCATACACTTAAATGAAGTTTATTTGGTGTATTGCTGTTGTGGTGCTATTACATAAGTTTTAATATGTAAAGCAAATGACACAGACAATATATTTAATAGCATTAGTTCTCTATATTACCAGCGTGTTACCGAGACCTACACGGGAAGCAAAGAATGGTAACACAGTAACACACCATGCATGTCTTAAAAGACGACCAAGAATAGGTGGCACAAGACTGGCTATCGCATCCAGTAGTTCTATAGGGTGTATTTTTAACGACTGTGGGACTTTTGAAAATATTGCCGTTCCAAGTTTTATATTTACCCTCTGTGAACCTATGGAACACAAAAGGTAAATACAAAACTTGGAACGACAATGAATTCAAAAACCCCACAGTCCTTAAAAATACACCCTGTAAATCCACCTAATATTCAAACAAGTCTAAAAGGGGATTGGCGTGAACAGTTGGGGATCTATGCTCCATTAAATGATGAAAGACAGAAGAGAAGAGATACAACCCTACATTTGACCACTTTGTGTCAATGGACTCAGATAGAGATAGACAAAGAAGGAATATAATGAACAGATCCAAGGTACCTTCTAGAGGTCTATAGCAAAAAGTACATTAATCATAATGTTTTAGACCAGTGTATTACATGACTGATCAGCTCACGATTGGGGTTAGGCCAGAAATTAAAAGATCATCCTGACTTCTTAAAATCGCTGATCCCCCTGTCGTGTGTATAAATGTGGGTTTAGGGCACTTCCAGAACCGTACCGATAGGAAAACAAATTCAACAATTACACTTCTGGGGATTAAACTAAGGACTACTACATCTGTAGGTAAATGCACTAAACACCACACCATCAGAGTTGCTCGGAAACCATGAATGCTTTCCGCAATTCCCCAGATCTGTGTATGAGCTACTTTTATGTCTTTGTCTCTCGCCCAATCCTTTCAATGCTCTAATGGAGAAGACTCAGGGATCAGAATTAAATGATAGATTAGGTTCAAACCTGGTTGAATCTTTGTCCGTCCAACGGAATAGCCCGCTTAAAATAGCCGCAGACAGACCTTATTGATCATCAAATTAAGCGTGTGACATCAACAGACAATGGAGATAGGGAGGTGACATCAAGCTTCGGCATACCATAATTTGTGTGTGTTGACACAGGTGCCTGGTAACCCTCGAAGATCCGCCATTGAGCATCGAATCAACAAATTAGCGGCTCTTTTAGCGTTGCCTCTAATCTTGGGGACTCGTCCCGACTACGTTTCCTGTGGTTTGTGGGCATGCGCGAGAATGCGTCTTCCGTTGGCAGTCTAGGAATTGGAGAAGTCAAGGTGAGGCCGGATGGCCATGGCGACGGGAGGTGGGTTTCCGGTGTTGTATCGTGATCATTTCAGAGTCGCCTCACATAGTCAAATTATCAGAAGGAGCATGCACGTACACATAGACATGCAGACATAAATACACATATACTTACACACCCACAGACACACATATATAAACATAATCACACACAGATACACATACATACAAATTCCAGACAGATCCAGTCTAGAGAAGGTAGCAAGAAATTATTGGGACAGACAAGGCGACCGCCATGTCATTGTGTGCCGATGGGCCTTTAAAAACATGGGCCGGGCAGAGTATGCTAAATGTGCCACAAAGCGTGTATAGTGGTCTTCTACTTAATAACATACTTACTTAACTACTTACTTACTTACTTACTACTTGCTTACTTGCTTGCTTACTTTCTTACCTACTTACTTACTTACTACTTACCTACTTACTACTTACTTACTTATTTGCTTACTTTCTTACCTACTTACTTACTTACTATTTACTTACTACTTACTTACTTACTACTTACTTACTTACTTACTTACTTACTTACTTACTTAATTACTTACTTACTTACTTACTTTCTTACCTACTTACTTACTTACTACTTACCTACTTACTACTTACTTACTTATTTGCTTACTTTCTTACCTACTTACTTACTTACTATTTACTTACTACTTACTTACTTACTACTTACCTACTTACTACTTACTTACTTATTTGCTTACTTTCTTACCTACTTACTTACTTATTATTTACTTACTACTTACTTACTTACTACTTACTTACTTACTTACTTACTTACTTACTTACTTACTTACTTTCTTACCTACTTACTTACTTACTACTTACCTACTTACTACTTACTTACTTATTTGCTTACTTTCTTACCTACTTACTTACTTACTATTTACTTACTACTTACTTACTTACTACTTACTTACTTACTTACTTACTTATTTACTTACTTACTTACTTACTTACTTACTTACTTACTTACTTACTTACTTATCTACTTAATTACTTACTTATATACTTACATACCTAATTACCTACTTACTTACTTACTTACTTACTACTTACTTACTACTTACTTACTTACTTACTTACTTATATACTTACATACCTACCTACCTACTTACTTACTTACTTACTTACTTACTACTTACTTACTTACTTACTTACTTATATACTTACATACCTACCTACCTACTTACTTACTTATCTACTTAATTACTTACTTATATACTTACATACCTACCTACCTACTTACTTACTTATCTACTTAATTACTTACTTATATACTTACATACCTACCTACCTACTTACTTACTTACTTACTTACTTACTACTTACTTACTACTTACTTACTTACTTACTTACTTATATACTTACATACCTACCTACCTACTTACTTACTTACTTACTTACTACTTACTTACTACTTACTTACTTACTTACTTACTTATATAATTACATACCTACCTACCTACTTACTTACTTACTTACTTACTTACTACTTACTTACTACTTACTTACTTACTTACTTACTTATATACTTACATACCTACCTACCTACTTACTTACTTACTTACTTACTACTTACTTACTACTTACTTACTTACTTACTTATATACTTACATACCTACCTACCTACTTACTTACTTACTTACTTACTACTTACTTACTACTTACTTACTTACTTACTTACTTATATACTTACATACCTACCTACCTACTTACTTACTTACTTACTACTTACTTACTACTTACTTACTTATACACTTACATACCTACCTACCTACTTACTTACTTACTTATATACTTACATACCTACCTACCTACTTACTTACTTACTTACTACTTACTACTTACTTACTCCTTACTTACTACTTACTTACTTACTTACTTACTTACTTATATACTTACATACCTACCTACCTACTTACTTACTTACTTACTTACTACTTACTTACTACTTACTTACTTACTTACTTATATACTTACATACCTACCTACCTACTTACTTACTTACTTACTTACTTACTACTTACTTACTACTTACTTACTTACTTACTTACTTATATACTTACATACCTACCTACCTACTTACTTACTTACTACTTACTTACTACTTACTTACTTACTTACTTATACACTTACATACCTACCTACCTACTTACTTACTTACTTATATACTTACATACCTACCTACCTACTTACTTACTTACTTACTACTTACTTACTACTTACTTACTTACTTACTTATACACTTACATACCTACCTACCTACTTACTTACTTACTTACTACTTACTTACTACTTACTTACTTACTTACTTAATTTTACACTTACATACCTACCTACCTACTTACTTACCTGCATACTAGCTCGCGCCTGGGCTAAACCTGTGTTAAAATGAGCGAAAAAAAAATAATGGAGGGAGTCAGAGAAGAGAAAGATTCCAAAAGAGATGGATTCACGATGTGGTAGATGATGCACACGTGACAACACCAGAGGCGGGATTTCTGGCTGTGATATAGGGCCATTTCGAAACACTCATATTCGGGCAAAGTTCTCCACAGGTCAGGTGACTGGATGATAATGATGATGATGATACATGTCGAGGCTGATTTATTTAGTATACTCACACCAAACATAGAATCTATCACAACAGACCACGAATTGCTGGATTGACACGGACACAGACGATTGGTGTTTTTTTTTTCTCCCTCGTCCACTTTGAGCTCAAGCGTAGTTCACACAGTGCTACTATAGGGTGTATATTTAATGACTGTGCAGTGTTGGAAAATATTGCCGGTCCAAGTTTTGTATTTGCCCTCTGTAAAGTTCATGCAACATAATAGGTCAATACAAAACTTGTACCGGCAATATTTTCAAACACTGCACAGTCATTAAAAATACACCCTGTACTTCTAGTGCACTAGAGTGATTTTTGAGTGTGGATTAGCTTTCCTTATTACCAGTGTTCCTCGCCATCAGGTGACCCTACTCCGACTTCAGAGATACTTGTCATTTGCGTCCCCAAGTCAAGGACGATAATTCAAAATGTTAGTCCAACTGATCAGTGCAATAGTTAAACCCGCTACGTCGGCATCAGCACACCGGAAGTTTACGAACGATAATTCTGATCCTTTCAGCCATGCTGACCTCCAACAAAAATTATGACACGCCGTGTGTAGTGTAGGACTAAAATGATGACACACCGTGTGTAGTTTACGAAAAAAATGATGACACACCTTGTGTAGTTTACGAAAAAAATGATGACACACCGTGAGTAGTTTAGGACAAAAATTATGACACACCGTGTGTAGTTTATTACAAAAAATGATGACACACCGTGTGTAGTTCAGGACAAAAATGATGACACACCTTGTGTAGTTTAAGACAAAAATGATGACACACCGTGTGTAGTTTAGGACAAAAATGATGACAAACCGTGTGTAGTTTTGGACAAAAATGATGACACACCGTGTGTAGTTTAGGACAAAAATGATGACACACCGTGTGTAGTTTAGGACAAAAATGATGATAAACCGTGTGTAGTTTTGGACAAAAATGATGACACACCGTGTGTAGTTCAGACAAAAATGTTGGCACACCGTGTGTAGTTTAGGACAAAAATGATTACACACCGTGTGTAGTTTATGACAAAAAGAGTTAAGTTCCGAACACATTTCTTCAGGCGCCGCGGCAACGAGAAGAGCAAAACTTCAAAGTGGAATTCACAACGTCCTGACTGCGGTTTTATTTCCATTTGTTCGTTCATGGAATTCAAGCTGATGTTTACTTTTCCTCAACCGGTTGCAAACGATCGTGCGCACTTCACGCTCACTCACTACCAAATAAAAAATGTAATTTGTCGCTAAAAGCTCAGATAAAGCCATTCTTCTTTTCCAGGTGACAATGGCTGGGAATCACGCTCATTGTCTATCCTAGCGACCCCAAAATTAAACTATTTGTTTGGCAGAACGGCAAATTAAAATCGACTGTTTTTAGCCGGCCCGGTTTGAACCGCATCGTGGGCTGTACAAATTGAAAGCTGTGAGAATTTACTTGACAACAACCGGTTTGTTATTCACGCTATAACACACTTTACTATTGTTGATTGTAAACTGAAAAAAAAAGCAGAACTAAAAGATTAATGGCTCGTTCTCTCGGTGCTATATACACAACTATTCAACGTGTTTTTACCTTCTATTCAAAAGCACAAACTGACGTGCAATAGTTAATGGAATCAGTGCTTTGCAACGAGTCAAATATGTTTCCACATTTCTAAATTGTTTAAAATCTATACAGGTTGAAACATCAATGGGATGCGTACACTGGGAACTGTCAATTACAGATCCGCTTTTATCCAATCGAAGCGTATGAGCAGTGAATTCCATTCAGATGGCCACGATGTATGCACGGCCGCGGACATCGAATGTTCTGATAAATTCCTGATCTGTTGTTGAATTACTCTCTCACTAACCGTCTCAACGGAAAGGTTCGGTAAGTATGATGTTTTATAATAATGTACCCGAAGGTATATATATTTTATTCAACAATACGAAAGAGATTTATTTGGTGTGTGGGCAGATCTCATTTGGCGTCATGATCAATTGCCGATGTCGGAGATCAAAGCGCAGGAGTGATGGCAGTCTTACAGCACGGTTTCCATTGAATCAACTTGTAGAGCAATGAGTGTGACAGCAAACACATTATCGCCAGCATTATCAGCGTCTTCGCTGTCCGGATGACAATGTAGTGGTAACAGTAACTAGTGCGCGCCATAAAGGGTAATCGGAGGTGTTCGACGCGAACAATAAAACTATTTTCCATCCATTTTACTGCCTCACCCCAACCCGTCATGTAATGATGCCGTCGTCTGGACATTATCACTTGGACTATAAAAACAGTGCCATAAACACGGCGCAATTTATTTGCAGTAATTGAGGTTGGAGGCATTCTTTTAGAATATCACAATCGACGATGTCTATAATTTGTGTCACTAGCTCATGTCTTTGTATTCCAGTATACTGGCCTTATTCAATAATAGAAATGAAGAGAGAAGAACAGCACAAATAATAATAATAATAATAATAATAATAATAATAATAATAATAATAATAATAAGAAGAAGAAGAAGAAGAAGAAGAAGAAGAAGAAGAAGAAGAAGAAGAAGAAGAAGAAGAAGGAGGAGGAGGAGGAGGAGGAGGAGGAGAAGGAGGAGGAGGAGGAGGAGGAGGAGGAGGAGGAGAAGAAGAAGAAGAAGAAGAAGAAGAAGAAGAAGAAGAAGAAGAAAAAGAAGAAGAAGAAGAAGAAGAAGAAGAAGAAGAAGAAGAAGAAGAAGAAGAAGAAGAAGAAGAGGAAGAAGAAGAAGAAGAAGAAGAAGAAGAAGAAGAAGAAGAACAACAACAACAACAACAACAACAACAACAACAACAACAACAAAAGAGAGAGAAACAGATACAGATAAGAAAGGGAACAAAGAACGAACAACATGATTGTATCAATATCATTTGCCCTGCCAACAGGCTTAGGTGTTCAATTCTTCCCACAGATCTTGGTCCTGGGTTGAGTGTTGAGAATGTTGAGAATATCGTGGACAGAATATAATGGGTAGAATATCGTGGACAGAAAAAAAAATGTTGAGAATATCGTGGACAGAAAAGAATGTTGAGAATGTCATGGACATAAAAGAATGTTGAGAACGTCATTGACAAAACATAATGTTGAGAATATCGTGGACAGAAAAGAATGTTGACAATACTGGACTCCTCGGACAAAAGCCGGCGATGTCGCGAAGGGGTAACGAATGAAATACATAATCCCGCATACCGCGTTCGAAACACAACTGCTGGCGATTTGGAAAAAAAAAAAACAGATGGGAGGTCACAACAACTAGGTTTAAAATTCATGGAGGAAAGACACAGACAATGAGAATAAATCAAGCAAATAATAACGTGATCTACCGTAATGAAATCTCCTCACTTGAAGAGATGGAATCGTACATATACTTAGCTAGGAATGAAGGGCACTCACTTGTCCTGACAGTCGGAAATGGCTGCCAAAGGCTGAGGTAACAAACTCTCATGTGGATGTGGAAGTCAAGTGGAAACCACCACATTATCTTCCCAAGACTTCATGATTAATATTTAATTTAAAAAACAGCTAAATTAATTAATGGTTACTGGTGTATTTCAGATAGAGTTTTATGGTCAAAATGAAAGGCAAACCAATAGATATAAATATTGTTCACGTGTACGCACCAACAACAAGCAGTAGTGGTGACGAAATACAATACGTTTACGATGAAGTAGAAATGGCGATGTCTCAAATTAAATCACAAGAAATAAAAATAATACTAGGAGATTTTAATGCAAAAGTAGGAAAGTCAAAAATTGAACATGTTGTGTGGAATTATGGTTTAGATACAAAAATTGAAAGCGGAGAGAAACTAATCGAATGGGCAAAGATCAATGATATGATAATTGGAAACACCCGGTTTAAACACCATAAAAGATGACTTTACACATATAAAAGCCCTAATAGGACAATACTCAACCAAACTGACTACATAGTTATTAATAAACGTTTTAGGAATGCGTTAATTAATGTAAAGAGAATGCAGGATGCTGACTGTAATAGTGACCATATACCACTATGAGGACAAATAAAAGTAAGACCAGAGAGGGAAAAAATGTGGTTAAGAACATGAGACTTAATAAAAAGGTTTTGAAGATAGATAAAGAAATTCAAGAACAATACAGAGTGCATGAAAAATAGATACAATGCAATAGATAAACTACAGAGTATAAATGAACAATGGGAAAAGTAAAGGGGCTCCATTCATCAAATGAGCAAAGAAATATTACCATAGAGAAACCAAAAAGCTACGAAAAAAATAGATGACTGAAGAAATCTTAAAGTTGATGGATGAAAGTAAATAGAGGTAAAATGACAAACAAGAATATGATAAGATAAATAAAGAAATAATAGATAAATGTGTGAAAGCAAAAGAAAGTTGGTTAAAAGAGCAGTGCAAGAAAATTGAATTACATTATATTAAAGATACAAACAGACACAGACACAGGCAAAGACAAATCAGTGAGTTCACTGGAATAAAAATAAGAATAAATGCAAGTGTTTAAAATCAAAAACAGGAAAGATATTATTGGAGGAAGATGCTACAATGAAGAGGTGGAATGAATATATAAGAGAATTACATGATGGAGAAAGGGAAGAATTAACAGAAGAAAGTAACTTAGAAGGTCCACCTATTCTAAAAGAAGAAGTCGCTGATGCTATTAAAGATATGAAAACAGGAAAAAACCGCTGGTCCAGATGGAATCACAATAGAAGAATCAGAAGTACTTGGAGAATTTGGAGTAGATATATTAACCAAAATGTTAAATGATATTTACAGCAGTGGATATCTACCGAGCAATATGCTGAAATCGGTATTTATAGCTATACCAAAAAGACCAGGAGGAATTGAATGTGAAGATTTTTGTTCAATTAACCTCATAAACCATGCAACTAAGCTTCTACTCAGAACTATAAAGAGAAGAACAAGAAAGAACATAAAAATGTAAATTGGTGAAGAACAGTATGGATTCGTGGAAGGAAATGGTACAAACAATTCAATATATACATTACGTAAACTAATAGAAAGATCAATATAGAAACAGAAAGACATATATGTGTGCTTCATAGATTATACTAATGCATTTGAAAACGTAAAACGTGATGAACTGATTAATATGTTGGAAGATATTAACATTAATGGGAAGGATTTCAGATTAATAAAGAATTTTTACTGGAACAAAGTAGCAGCAATTAAAATGGGCAATAAAGAAGGCAATTATGAACAAATAAATCGAGGAGTTCGACAGGAATGTTTCTTGTCACCGAATCTCTCCTCCCTCCATAGCAAAGTAATAATGAGAGAGATCAAAGAGAAGCCAGGAATATTAATCGTAGGTTATAATATAAACAATATACGTTTTGCAGATGACAAAGTATTCGCTGCGGATAATGCAACAGATCAACAACAATTGTTGGATATTGCAGTAACAGAGAGTGCAAAGAAAAGACTCTCCTTAAATATCAAGAAAACAGTAACAATGGTGATATCAAAGAAAATGGTGACACCAAAATGTGAAACAGAAATAGAAGGGAAAATTATTAACCAATTACCTAGGGGCATTAATAACATCAGATGGAAGATGCACATAGAGATTAAGAGCAGAATAGGGTAAGCAAAGGATGCATTTCGGAAAATGAAGAGTATCCTATGCAATAAGTCATTATCATTGAATGTAAGAAATAGAGTTCTGAAGTGCTATATATAACTGTCAGGGTCTTAACCTGGCTCGCTACCTAACACATGTGGGACAGTACAAGTACAACGTGATTTGACTCAAGACTCAACGACACAACGTTCAACGGATTTAATTACAGATCATATACAGTACGATGATCACAACAATATATACTGGATACTTCAATACACTTACATCCACCATACAGCACACAGTCTGACTCTCAAGATGTCCAGGCACTCGACATTCGGCCACAGAAACCTTTCTCGCAACATGCGTCCTGTTCAGTCGACGTCCCAGAGCTGTCTGCCTATGGTTTGGAACTCGCCTCCTCACCTGAGGTGGCTTCACGAGACATGCGTGCGTCCTTGGTGTGACCGCTGGCCGTCTCGCCAGCCGGCAACTTCGCAGGCAGGTGACTACCACTCGCCTGGCGGCGTAACGAAGTTCTTTCATCCCTGCTAGGGGCTGAGTCACCTGGCGGCGTAACGATGTCACTGCATCACTGCCGTACTGTGGACTCTGACACGCTCCCCCGGCAACTCCATGAAAGACGTCATCTTTCATGTCTAATATATATACATACTGGGTTAGTACCTTAACCCTTGTCAGAGTCAACCCTTATGTTGCTTATATACATTGGTATCATAATACATAGAAAATACACATCTGCCATAGAAAACATATAATCAATAGAAGTTATATTCAACGACATGTGGTGTTCAACTTTTAACACCTGTCAGGTTTCATCATCTAGATGGCTGATTACCTTAATTGCATTAATGAACCAGTCAGATCGGTAGTTCCAGCTTCACGCATCTACCTCGCAGCATTTGAAAAAAAAATAATAATATGGTTCTTGAGACAAAAACCATCTAGCTAGACCGAAATGTGGCTTTTACATAAGTCACATAAAACACTCAAACCCCGACCTCATTTGGCCAGGACTCTTGTGTTGGTCTGCAATGTCTGCAACCCTTTGCCATGCCCAGTAAATGCCTACCTGATGAGTTCAAAATCTGGCAAACACATGGCTATTTTTATATAACACATTACATTATACATTTCAAATTATGGCCCTTTGTGTAAGGATGTACTAGCAACTAAAAGAAAGGGGAATAATTTCAAACATTTATGGCATATAATAATTTAAAATAATTATTTTATTTCTTAGTGTCATCGCTTGACGTTTCTTCATCCTAACGAGAAAAAGTCGCTAGTATGAATACACTAATCAAGATATGATTCTAAGATTACACTACATAAATATATAAACACACAATTCGTGTATTCAATTTTATAGATTCCTAAAGATTTTAGAATCGTCATAGCTTTTTAAACTTTCATGTGTCGTCTGCTAGTTTTACTCTAAATTACAACATAATCCGGAAGTACACACGAACACTAAGTAATCGATGTTACAATTTGTAGAACACACCTGTTCCGGTTTGATGTAGATACGGACGGTATACTGTTCTTACACTTCATGCGTTGGATGTTTTCTTATAAACCTTCTGGATTTAGATTAAACTGCAATGGTGTAGCTGTCAACTGTTCATGTCACAAATTCACACATGGATGTTAAAATATCTCTGGAAGATTCCACACGGATATGCCACTGTCACAATGGATAGTTCGCTTACGGTAAGTCTTGAGCGAATGTGGCAATGTTCTTGTTACAGAATATGTACAATTAAAATTCGCTTTCTACCACACACTACACAATTATACACGACAATCACTACATTTAGTAATAAAATAAGAACATTATATACTGTGGGAGTAACCCCTATCACAATGTAGACATTACACAGCTTTTGTGAATGCACAACTTATTCACTGATAGATGGCTGTGTTGATCTGAGTATTTTACACTGCACTCAGACTTTGTTGCTCAATGGGTCGGTCGGACAACGGGACAACAAATCGGCGATCGTATTGGTTCGGCCTGGAATATGTCGGACCTCGAAGCTGTAGTCTTGGAGTTTCAAAGACCAACGGGCTATCATATGGTTTGATGGTACCCCAGAATTTATGAATCGCAACGGACTGCTGTCAGATTCCACGATAAAATGGCGTCCTAGAAGAAATCTAGACAATTTTGTAATACCTACCACTAAAGCTAGGGCTTCCAACTGAGGTATTGACCACGCCCGTTCTCTCGGTTTCAGCTTTCTGGATACGAAATACACAGGATGGAGGATGTTGTTGTGCTCTTGCAGCAAGACTGCTCCAATCGCGACGGAGCTCGCATCTGTTCTTAATCTGAAAGGTAAATGGAGATTGGGCAATTTCAGGATGGGATTGTGTAAGCTATCATCAGAAAAACAAGCTAATACTTTAGAGAATGCTAATTTTAGGCATTCATTGCTTACAATTTTCTCCGGCTTATCTTTAGTTAGTAAGTTAGTAAATACTTCGGTTAGGTCGGAAAAATCCGGAATAAACTGGCGGTAATAATTTATCAGTCCTAACAAACTTCTGACTTGTTTCTTTGTAGTCTGAAGTGATAGTTTTAGAATCTTGGACACAATGTTATCGTCTGTCGTGACAAAGCCATTGGATATTTTGTATCCCAAAAAGGATATTTCAGGGTAGGCCATGTCTACTTTCGAAGGCTTTACTGTCAGTCCGTGCTGTCTGATGCGTTCAAATGTCAGTTCTAATGTCTTTATGTGCTCTGTCATTGTCTCTGTGTGAACACAGATGTCGTCGATATAGCAGATTATGTTAGGAATGTCTACAAGAAGAAGTCGTGTCATACGTACGAATGTGGCTGGGGCGTTGACTAGCCCAAATGGAAGTTTGCACCCAAGGTGTGGCAAAAGCTGTCAGATGTCTGCTCTGTTCGTCTACTTCTATCTGATAATATCCTTTAGTCATATCTATCTTCGTGAAGAACCTAGCGTCTGTCAGTTCTGTCTAGGGGTATGATTTTCGCTTGGGGTGCGAGAGGTCCCGGGTTCAAATCCCGGACGAGCCCCCACGTCCACACATGTCAGGGTCTTACACCTGGCTCGCTACCTAACACATGTGGGACAGTACAAGTACAACGTGATTTGACTCAAGACTCAACGACACAACGTTCAACGGATTTAATTACAGATCATATACAGTACGATGATCACAACAATATATACTGGATACTTCAATACACTTACATCCACCATGCAGCACACAGTCTGACTCTCAAGATGTCCAGGCACTCGACATTCGGCCACAGAAACCTTTCTCGCAACATGCGTCCTGTTCAGTCGACGTCCCAGAGCTGTCTGCCTATGGTTTGGAACTCGCCTCCTCACCTGAGGTGGCTTCACGAGACATGCGTGAGTCCTTGGTGTGACCGCTGGCCGTCTCGCCAGCCGGCAACTTCGCAAGCAGGTGACTACCACTCGCCTGGCGGCGTAACGAAGTTCTTTCATCCCTGCTAGGGACTGAGTCACCTGGCGGCGTAACGATGTCACTGCATCACTGCCGTACTGTGGACTCTGAATAGGGTAAGCAAAGGATGCATTTCGGAAAATGAAGAGTATCCTATGCAATAAGTCATTATCATTGAATGTAAGAAATAGAGTTCTGAAGTGCTATATATAACCTGTTTTGCTGTATGGCAGTGAATCTTGGGATATAAATGAATAAATTAGGAAGAACTTGGAAGCAACGGAAATGGTGTTCCTAAGATGAATGCTGCAAATTCCTTGTACTGCCAAAGTGTCTAACAACGACTGCCTGAAAGAGGCTAATGAAACTAGAACATTATATACAACAAGAAAGAGACAAACAGCTTTCTTTGGTCATGTGATGAGAAGAGAGGCATTGGAGAACATGGTGACAACTGGAAAGTTCGATGAGAAGAAAGGGAGAGGTAGACCAAGAGAAGTGATGTTGGATGTATTGAGCCGGAGGCATGGAGGAATATCATCAGCGGAGTTGATCCAAAGACTGAGATCTGTGGAAAGTCATGAACGCTTACACCAGCCGGCATGGGACTTGATGATGATGATGATGATGATGATGATGATGATGATGATGATGATGATGATGATGATGATGATGATGATGATGATGATGATGATGATGATGATGATGATGATGATGATGATGATGATGATGATGATGATGATGATGATGATGATGATGATGATGATGATGATGATGATGATGATGATGATGAGCAATGAAGACAACAGAGTGGTGAGCAGGTACAGATATCAGAATAAGAATACAGAAGGCTGGAGCTGCTTTTATAGCGCAAGGAAATGTGTTGAGTCACGAAGATATTACACTCTGCACTAAACTTAGAATAGTCAATTCTAACTTTAAATCAATCATACTGTATGGATCAAAAACATACGGAAGACTGAAAATGATTATTAATAAATTACAACCATTCACTATTGTGCGTTTACAAATGTTTGCCCTCATTCACGTTCAATTTATTTTTTGGGTGTACATAATGATAAGGTTACTTGTTAAATTGTATCATCTTCATTCAGTTGGTTACTGAGTTATGGATTTTTATACTGGGACAAACATTTGTGAACGCACTATAATTGGTGCCTGCACAAAACATAAGAAATAAAGTGGCATGAAAGAATCACTAATGTGAGCGCATGGAGAGAACGCGACAAATATTGGTGAACCAATAGGTACAGAAAAGGCGCCGGCGCTGAATAAGACATATATTAAGACAACTTGAGAATACTATTGCTGCTAAAAAAAACCTAAAAAAAAACCCAAAAAACCGTTGTCTGGAATTCATAGGGCAAAAGAAATATAAAAAGACCTAAAAATACACGAAGAAGAGAAGTAAGTTAGTTAGTTAGTTAGTCGACAGATCATCCGCATTGCACCTCGAACCATTCAGTCCATAAGTGCTCGGATCCCCTCCTCAGCAAATCCCGCAGCGTGTAGCTGCTAACGACGCCAGTTCTGTGTTGGTTTATATCAATCTTCTTTGGCTTCCTGCGTAGTGTTCTTGTTTGGCCACACCCTCTTTTAATTTGCTGTTCTCGCAGTCTGGCCATGGTTGTAGATTCACAGTCATCACTTGGTTCACGCAAAAGTCTTACTTCTCGTAGAGCATTCAGAATGTCAGCCTGGTCCATGGCGCGTCCGCCCTCCACAGTAGCCTCACCTGCGAGCTTGTCAGCCCGCTCATTTCCTTGTACTCCCGCATGCCCTGGCACGAAGATGAAACTAATCTTTGCCAGCCGAGACCGCTCCAGAGGCAGCAACCATTCTCTTCGGATCGACCCCTCCTCTATCCTCTTGATCGTGTTCATTGAGTCGCTAAGGAAACATGCCCTAGTGAATGTCTGTTCTTGAGCCATGTTATTGCTTTACTTACTGCCATGACTTCCATAGTCAGGCTACTTGTGGTTTCAGTGAAAGCACCAGAGTCCTCCTTCACAATTCTCCCTCCGGCCCGAGCCGTAAAGGCAAAAGAGCTTCTCACATGTCGGACGACCGACCCATCTGTGTAGATGACAGCATCACCGTCTAGCGAATTCTCGAAAATCAACGCTTGTACTTCAGCCTCCACAGCAGCCGGATTTTCTTGTCTGCATTTTCTATCTAGTTGGATGCAAACTGAAAAGGATGTGCAGAAATCTGTTGGCACTTGTACCCACTCCTCGCAAGTTTCTAAGTCCTCAAGTGAACACACCTGTTGAATAATGTCTTCGGCTTGACCCATCCACGACAGCCTTCTTTTTAACCTGCTGCCCTTCACCTTCATAATTTCACTATGCAGTGGATGTTGTGTGTTTGCGTTAACTCTGAGGTGCTCTGTAAACTTGTATTGTAATGGTTGGAAAATCAAGAAGGTAGCGCATCGCCCTGCATGCTGTATCTCTTGTACATCCAAGAATAATGCGCATAGCTTCATTCTGTATCCTTTCCATCCCTTCTATTTGCTTACTGCTGAGAGTCAGGATTGCCATTGCATACTCGAAAACAGACATGACCAGCCCCTCGTACAGAAGACATAGATGGCGCTGCTCACAGTTTGCTGCCGCCATCAGCCGCATCGCAGCCAAACCCCGCTTGGCCTTTGTTATCACCTGGTCTATGTGCTCATTATAAGCAAGGCTTCGATCAAACCGTATCCCTAGGTAATTCATTGCCTGCGTTCTTTCCACCGTCTCTGAACACAGCTTTACAATTGGTGTTGGAGTGTTGACAATATGATTATTCAACGAGAACCAAGTCACTGTTGCCTTTTTTGGGATGACCATTGCCCCAGCTTCATCACACCAAGTACTTATGCGATTGAGTTCGGTTTGTAGTTTCACAGCAACATGCTCTCTATCCTTACCCTGACGATACACTAAAACATCATCGGCATATGACAATGTCCTGCCAGGTCCAGTGATCTGCTCACTGGTGATTTCTCACTGTGTAGGCGTTGAACAGTACCGAGGATAATAGTGATCCCTGTGGTAGGCCAGGATATATTGCTGTTGGTTCCGAAGTCCAACTGCCACATCTAAAAACTACTTTCCGTTGGAAGAGGGCTGCTGCGATCCAACTAAGGAGGAATGGACTTACTTTTAGTTCAAGAAGCTGAAGCATTAAAAAATCCAATGGTACTCTGTTGTACGTGTCCTCAAGATCAATCGCTGCAGCAAAGGTTTCAAAGCCTGATTGGAAACCTTCATAGACATCATGGGCAAAAACTGCTGCATTGTTCCAAGTTTCTCTTTTTGGACGGTACCCACCCAGGGTAGGTGGGAAAACACCTTGCCTCTCTAGCTGGCTTGATATTTTCCTGGCAATTACCTTCTCCAGCAGCTTGCCTATTGTATTCTGCATGGTTATAATTCGATATCCCTGAATTTTTTTGTGGTCTTTGTCAGGCTTCGGCAAGGGAATCAGATAGCGGTTTAACCACTCCTCCTTGATGCTAGCACTCCCTATACTGTTGTTGTACATGTCTGCTAGTTTCTCCAGCTCGTTGTCGGTACACCTATTGATGTCGTCGTATCTTATGCCATCAGGCCCTTGAGTGCTGTTTTTTTATCGTCGAAGCACAGCCTTGATTTCTTTCACTGTCACTGTGTCTTCATTCGAAGTGTTCTGGGCCTTGCACCTGTCTGAGGTGACCTCCTTGGCCAGATTTCGGCCTCCCATGTCTGTCTGGTTGCTCTGCTCTAGATAGCGTTCAAAGAGGGCTTTGCCCTTGTCTTCGTTAGTCCTCTGCCAGATGAGGTCAGCACCTTGGAAGTCAGAAATGCTCTTATTCTTGACTACACCACTCATGCTTTTATGTAGTCGCCAGAACAATTTCAGTGTCTTGTCTGTGTTTACTCTTTGACACACCTCTGCCCATTTTTCGCTTTTAACAATCTTGACCAGTTTTTTTAAATAGCTTACTTTTGTGTGCATCTCTCTTTCTAAGTGCATGCAGGGACTAGGATGACCAGCTCTGTTCTTCTTGGCATTTTGCCATTTCCTTACAGCACTACGCTTATCCACCCAAGCCTTCTCCACCTCGAAATTCCACCAAGGTGGCTGCTTTTTTCCCTTCCCTGAAGCTTTCTGCGCATGTCACGTCTTATTTTACTCACCACATCTTGCCATGTACTGTCATATTGGAAAGTCTTTACCTTAAGTTTGTGCTGCTTGGTTCTGCCTTTCTCCACCAATATGCTGCAAGGGCGGTGGTCGCTGCCGTCGTGTCCTAGGACACCCCATCTACACACTGTAGAGAGTGAAGGTGAAACCAGCGCCAGATCAATAGCACTGTCCTCATCGCCTGGACGGCTTGCTGCCCTGGTGACACAGCCACTGTTGATACAAACCAGGTCAATGGTTTCAAGTGCAGTCTCGAGCTCCTCTCCTTGTGTGTTGGGGGAAATGTTTCCCCATGATCTGCCTTTAGCGTTGAAATCGCCACAGAAAATAACATTTCTCTCGTGACCTAATATGCCACTTAAGCACTGCCACTTCTGGGAATCCATACTCGCGTTGCCGGCATAAACATTAACCAACACCAATGGTATACTGGATTGAACTCTCAACGCCTGTATTTGTATATCGTCACTGTCCCAACTGGACATGTCTAGCTCTGACGCCACCATGCTGTCGCCAACGAGAATCGCCATTCCGAGATGTCGTCTGTTGTAGAAACATTTGAAGCCGGCAATTCGGTGTAGCTGATCGCCCAGTATTGTCTTCTGGAGCGCTACAGTGTCGTTCCTGTAAACAAGGGTTTCTAAAATAGAGCCCCGTTGTTTTACGCTGGCGCAGTTCCAATACAGAATACGGATATTCCTGAGTCCTAGACGGTTACATTTGAGTCTAAAACGTCTTAAACCACCACGCATACCTTGTCTCGTTCTGCCTGCCCGGCGCCCACTCGTTAGGTTTACAGCTGACCGCTAGGAGAACACACGGTGTTCCGCCATGTTGAAAAACCGAAAACAACAGAAATCACACACGCTGCGAAAAATTCACTCAAGGATTGCTTCGCTCGATGCACGAAACTCCGTAGCATCCGCGCAGATCTTGAGTAGAAACTCCTGGTTTTACATCCTGGCACACAAATTACACGCAAGAGATGAATAAATCCATCTCCTACGCGAAAAAGTTAACGATCACAAAACAACCCGACCGTCCGTCGCTATCTTGAAAACGGAAGTGAGGAGAGAAGTAAAATTAGAAACAATTGATATGGGGGATGACAAGGATGTAGCTGTATGTGATAGCTACAGGTAGAAGGGCATACAGTGAGTTCGTTGAGACCTATACCCCAATGCAAGATAAAGAGTGAAAGAAGAAGAAGCCGTGAATGAATTGCTTTTGGCAGTAGGTTTTAGATTAGTTGTGGTCAGCATGAACGAGAAGGTTCACGCGCTGGAGCTTAACCTTTTATGAACGTAGGGCTGTGTGTTCATTGCACACACCGGTCAGTTGAACTCAAATGTTGACTTCTCGTCCTTGACTTGGGGACGTACATTGAAAGTATCTCTGAAGTCTGAGAAAGGTATTCCTGATGGCGAGTGATACTAATAATAGGGATAAATCAATAGTAAGTAAAAAGAAAATGAAGCACGGAAACAAGAATTACAGAAGTAAATGGAAATTAAAGAACTATGAGAGCTGTCTGAAAGAAGCGTTCAATGTACTGAGTTTAAAATGAATCACGAAAGCAAGAGTTACAGAAGTAAATGAAAATTAAAGAAGCACTGTGTGCAATTTACTGAGTTTAAAATGAAGCCATCCATCATCCATCATGTGCCATGCCGATAAGTGTGGGCGGTCATGTTTTGCCATCTCACTCGATCACCAGAGTCGTGGATCAGCTCTGTGTTTCTGTCTCGACCATGACACGTGGCCAAGCCATCAAGGTATTTACTTCTTGGTCTTCCCCTTGGTCTCTTCCCTTCTATCTTGCCAGTGGTCACCAAGTTCTCCAATTCATTTCTTCTTTTAACATGCCCACAAAATTGTGACTGTCTACGTCCAATGTCTCTAATCAGTTTACGATCTTCAGTTATTTCTTGTAGGACTTGTTCATTGGTGTTTCTATCTGTCCATGGTATTCTTTGCATTTTCCTCAGAAACCACATTTCCTCAGCCATCAGATGTTTTTTCAGCTTGTCTGCTCATTGTCCATGCTTGACATCCATATAAAAGTACAGGTTCTATGTAGCAAATCAACACACTATAAAATGAAGCACGTACGCAAGAATTATGCAAGTAAATGAAAATTCAAGAAGAGCGACGAGAGCTGCCTGTTAGAATCTGCACGTTCAATGTACTGAGTTTTACTCCACTCCCATTCACCCCATCTTTAGCACTGGGAACATTTCAGAGGGCATATCTTTAGCCGTTACCCGTGGATGTTTTCCACACTCAAGTTTGAATGTTCGCACTTAATTACCCCGACCCGGTCTCATATTATCGTCACGAGCCGTATCATCGATATTTTCCTCCCTCCCACATTGTCTGGTGTGCGTCAAGAAGAGCCTCGAAATGACGGCAAACTTTCAACAGAAAAGCCTGATTTAATTGGCCTAGACCTCAAGTGGGCAATGCCTGGTATGATGAGAGTGTCGGCTGAATAAGATGAAAGGCAGGCATTGATTGGGTGACGCGGGAGTGGCAAATTTGAAGAAAGATGTGGATTGATTGGTGCAACGTGGACAAAAAAGGAGATAGAGCTAGTTGGATGAGAATTTTTTTTGGGGGGTCCTTAAGAGAAGGCAGAAGCAACTTTTCCCAGTAGTAGGTTTGAGGAGAACAAAATTGTTCATTGTTTTTCCAGATGTTTCTATTGCAACGACACTGACATCATTTTATCGCATAAAGGTTCAGATCTGATTAAAACAAAGAATTTCCGTCTTTACATCCATTAGATATTTGCTGTATTCTGTTTGGTTGTTGAAGTCAATACACTAATTTACCACACACAGTACCTGATCAGAAGATATGAAATAGTATGACAAAATCACCAATGTGGAGCTCATGGAGAGAACTAGATAAATACCAGTGAAAGAAGAAGTCAAGAAATTACCTTGGCGCTGGATAGGACATACATTGAGAAAACATGAGAACTGTATAACTATAAAACATGAGAACCGTATTACTAGAAAACGTGAGAACTGTATAACTAGAAAACATGAGAACTGTATAACTAGACAACATGAGAACTGTATAACTAGAAAACATGAGAACTGTATAACTAGACAACATGAGAACTGTATAACTAGAAAACATGAGAACTGTATAACTAGAAAATATGAGAACTGTATAACTAGAAAACATGAGAACTGTATAACTATAACACATGAGAACCGTATTACTAGAAAACATGAGACCTGTATAACTAGAATATATGAGACCTGTATAACTAGAAAGCATGAGAAATGTATAATTAGAAAACATGAGAACTGTATAACTAGAAAACATGAGAACTGTATAACTAGAAAATATGAGAACTGTATAACTAGAAAACATGAGAACTGTATAACTATAACACATGAGAACCGTATTACTAGAAAACATGAGACCTGTATAACTAGAAAATATGAGACCTGTATAACTAGAAAACATGAGAACTGTATAACTAGACAACATGAGAACTGTATAACTAGAAAATATGAGAACTGTATAACTAGAAAACATGAGAACTGTATAACTAGAAAACATGAGAACCGTATTACTAGAAAACATGAGACCTGTATAACTAGAAAATATGAGACCTGTATAACTAGAAAACATGAGAACTGTATAACTAGAAAACATGAGAACTGTATTACTAGAAAACATGAGACCTGTATAACTATAACACATGAGAACCGTATTACTAGAAAACATGAGACCTGTATAACTAGAAAATATGAGACCTGTATAACTAGAAAACATGAGAACTGTATAACAAGAAATCATGAGAACTGTATAACTAGAAAACATGAGAGCTGTATTACTAGAAAACATGAGACCTGTATAACTATAACACATGAGAACCGTATTACTAGAAAACATGAGAACTGTATAACTAGAAAACATGAGAACCGTATTACTAGAAAACATGAGAACTGTATAACTAGAAAACATGAGAACCGTATTACTAGAAAACATGAGACCTGTATAACTATAACACATGAGAACCGTATTACTAGAAAACATGAGACCTGTATAACTATAACACATGAGAACCGTATTACTAGAAAACATGAGACCTGTATAACTAGAAAACATGAGAACTGTATAACTATAACACACGAGAACCGTATAACTATAACACATGAGAACCGTATAACTATAACACATGAGAACTGTATTACTAGAAAACATGAGACCTGTATAACTAGAAAATATGAGAACTGTATAACTAGAAAACATGAGAACTGTATTACTAGAAAACATGAGACCTGTATAACTAGAAAACATGAGAACTGTATAACTATAACACACGAGAACCGTATAACTATAACACATGAGAACCGTATAACTATAACACATGAGAACCGTATTACTAGAAAAGATGAAACCTGTATAACTAGAAAATATGAGAAGTGTATAACTAGAGAACACGAGAACTGTACACTTAGAAATCACGAGAACTGTATAACTAGAAAACATGAGAACTGTATAACTATAAGGGTCGTTCATTTGAAACCCGTTCCAATGGCTTTATTACAAAAGCATGAAAGAAACATTAACAGTTGTGGTAGAATTAAATAAAGCATTCATTCTGAATGAATTATGGACTATGGGTTGGTCAAAAGAAGTCGCCGTAGGCATTCAGGCAAGCATCCCATTACTTAGGTAGGCGGCGAATGCCGTCCGCAAAAAGAGGACTGTGGTTGCTCACTGAACCAAGTGTTTACCGCGTTCATTACGTCTGCATCTGTATGAAATAGTTGCCTCTTGAGAGCTTTTTTCAGAGGTCCGAGCAAAAGAAAATTACATGGTGACAAATTAAGACTACAGGCTGGATATTGCGGAATTTCCAACTTCTTCTTTGTTAATGCTTCCTGCACAATCTTTGCGACATGCGGACGAGCATTATCGTGCAACAAAATGACACCGCGAGAAAGCATGCCGGGTCGTTTATTCTTGATGGCTTTTTGCAGCGTGTCCCGTGTTTCCAAGTAGTGGGTAGAGTTGATGTTGACACCAGGTTCTTTAAAGTCGGCCAAAAATGCATGGTAAAAAAATACGCTCAGCGGAAACCTGTAACTTGAATTTTCTGCTTTTGGTGATCCAGCATGATTCCATTGCATGCTCTCTCTTTTGTTGCTCGGCCCAAAGTGGTGACACCATGATTCATCGCTTGCCACTATGCGGAAGAGAAATGAATCACCCTCCACTCTGTAACACAGCAAGTGGTTCAAACACCATCCTATGCGTTCCTCTTTTTGGTGGTCGGTCAACATCCGTAGTACCCATTATGAACAACTCTTCCGATATTGGAGTTTCTTACGAACGACCTTTTGAATTGTCCCAGTTGACACATCAAATTCTTACGCTAGCGAACCTATGCTTCGACAACGGTTCATCTGTACTGCTGCATCAATTTTGGTGATAGTTTTTTCTGTTGCAACAATATGCGCTTGAACCGGCCGTCGAAGATTTGTCGTGAACTGACGTCCTCTCCGAAACATTCGAGCCCAGTCTGTCACTGTTGTCTTCGACGCACATTTGTTACCGTATGCTGCCTGCATTCTTCGATGAATGTCTACTTGTCGACATCCTTCAAATGAAAGAAACTGAATCACCGCTCTTTGAGCTTCTTTGGGTGGATTTTGGACCAATCCGACCATTTTCTCAACGGTCAGAAACAGAACCTATGCATCATGGGACGATAAGCAAGTGATCTTTCATTCATTTGTCAGTACTTATCACATGACCATGACATGATTATGTTCATCGTACGCAATTACGAGCGGTGCGGCACGAACGGATTTCATATGAACGCTCCTAATAGAAAACACGAGAAGTGTATAACTAGAAAACATGAGAAGTGTATAACTAGAAAACACGAGAACTGTATAACTAGAAAACATGAGAAGTGTATAACTAGAGAACACGAGAACTGTATAACTGGAAAGGCCTTTGTCTGGAATCAACTAGTAGAAGAAATAGATAAACAAGATTAAAAGCACACGGAAGAGTTGTAATAACAGAAATGTAATAACAGAAATGAATCATATGGGGAGGACAAGGGCGGAGCTGCATGGGATAGCTAAGGATGAGAGGGCTTAGAGCAGTGGTTCTCAACCTTTGTGTTGACCCACGCACCCTTTCACCATATGTTCAGAATGTTATTCCCCCTTTCGTATTTCCTCCCTATAAATTCCCGCCTCCCGCCTCCCCCCCCCCCCGCCCCTACACAGTATACGTAAAAATGGAAGCTAAATTTAATAACATATACTAGAACAAGTCAAGACGTCTACATAAAACGTGATTTGCAGGTCTGCTTACGTTATAAAACGAATTTCAGAAGAGCGAGAAGTATAGAACCGTAAAGTATGACGGAAAAAAAAACAACATCAAGTAATTGGTTCTTGTATTAACGCGATCTTGAAATAATCTTATCTCTCTCTCCCCCCCCCCCCCCCTTAGAAACCCTACAATTCCCCTGGGGGTGGGGTGGGGGAATTCCTCACCAGTTGAGAACGACTGATTTAGAGTGAGTTGGTTGTTGGCCTATATCCCAATGTTGTGTAAAGGACAAAAGAAGAAAAAGCAGTACTAGCATTTAAAATTTAGTTGCATGTCCTTCACAGAATGTAGCAGTCAACCCCAGCATTTTGGCTGTTCGTGATTCCTGGGCAAGTTTTACGTACAGCAGTTTACCATTCCTTTCTGAACGACCGCACCTATACCTTGTTGGAAAAACAAACCCAGCACCGCTGTGTTTCGAATCCGAGTATACGGGATTACGAATCACGTCCGTAACACCCTTCGCCACAGAAACCGGTTGTGCTAGCATAGCGAGATCAGAGTGAGGATTAGCTTCCTCTGTTACCAGTGTCATCAAGCGCACCAACTCCGAACAAACCCGTTAACAGCTTTCCCTATTATCAGTGTCCCTCGCCATCAGGCGAACCCACTCCAACTTCTGAGGTACTTGTAATTTACGTCTCGAAGTCAAGGACGATAAGTCAACATTTTAATCTAACTGACCGGTGTAGGGGTTGAAGCTGCTACCTCACGATCAGCACACCGGAACTTTAAGAGCGAGCGAGACTGATTCAAAGCTGTCTTCTGCAAATGTCTGTATATTTCTGTATATTTCAAGTCTTTACTGTGATATGACCATCACACATTTCGTAGGTCTGAACACACAGAGGAATAGGTGGTTAATCCTTCCCCTCTCAGCAGGCGACAAGTCTAAGCCTCGGATCTTCGTCGGACCGGGTTGATATCATTATTATCGCGGTTACATATCATCTCGCCTACGCGCCTCTTTAAAACCACCAAACTATATGTAAGGGGAGGAAACTGAACTAATCCAAGAAAGGTAAGGATGCCAGGAGTACTATTCCCGATTATGGTTCCTTAACGGGGTGATTTCAGTCAAAGGCACTGGAGAAAGTTAAGTCTGTTGTGTTGTGTAAAAGAAATACCAGGTATCTCACCTTGGATGCCAGTGGGCTGTGTACTGGCTTTACAGAACTTCGTGCAAGACTTCTGTGATACGACGGACAGTTGATCAATATAGCAGTAACGGATTGGGTCTAAAAATATTGGTTGCCACGAGAAAAAAAAACCTAAAAGAACATTAACATTTTAAAACACATTGTCTAGTATTTTATTGTTTTTGGAGCTCGCTCGCGTTGAACTCAAGCGTAGACCATACACGTTACTTCTAGTAGCATTTGACTGAATTTTGCGAGTGAATTAGCTTTCCCTTATACCATTGTCCCTCGCCATTAGGCGAATCCACTTCGACTTCAGAGGTACTTGTAATGTACGTCTCCAAGTCAAGGACGAGAAGTCAACATTTTAGTCAGTTACATCAGCATCATGACACGGGATGTTTAAGAAAGAGCGTTCTTATCACTTTGGTTAGTGTTTAAGAGGGCCCACTTGCCACCGGGCAAGCAGACAACCCGGGCAGTCAGCCACCGATCACAGGACTGGACTGAACTGGCAGGGGATACCGGATGCGGTGGCAATTAGAGCTGGCTGTCAAATCCAACCAATCATGACCCTGTCTTGAAAGGGCTTGGCTTGCCCATTGTATCAGGGTTCCACATGACCCACTTGCCATTTGGTATGGGTATCATCTTCATCGTCGTCGTCATCGTCGTCGTCGTCGTCGTCGTCGTCGTCGTCATCATCATCATCATCATCACCATCATCATCATCGTCATCATCATCATCGTCATCGTCATCGTCATCATCATCATCATCATCATCATCATCATCATCATCATCATCATCATCATTATCAAGTGCCATGCCAGATGAAGTAGGCATTCAGGAATATCCACAAATCTCGGTCTTTGGTTTTATAGATCAACTCTGCTGATGATAGTCTTCCATGCCACCGTCTCAATCCATCCAGCATCATTTCTCTTGGTCTACCTCTGCCTCTCTTCCCCTCGATCTTTCCAGTTATCACGATGTTCTCCAGTGCCTCTCTTCTCATCACATGACCAAAGAAAGCTGCTTGTCTCTGTCTTATACCTGTATATAATGTTCTAGTTTCGTTAGCCTCTTTCAGGCAACAGCCGTTAGTTACTCTGGCAGTCCCAGGACTGCCGATTAGATTTATAGAACACTTAGATGAAAGACTACCAACCTAGGCATAACTCCAGCCAGCCCGTACGTGACATGACCAAAGGAAGCTGTTTGCCTCTTTTTTTTTTTTATTGTTGTGATATACTTTATTTTCACAAACGTAACATACTGTAATTTCCCGTCGACAATTAAAGCCTGAACACTGCAACAGGATTGTTTGTTCCACGGTTGTACGATCCAAGATTTAATATACCCATTGGCAATGAAAAACGTGAGCCGAAAAGACACTGTATAAATAACAACACGCAAAGCGAAATGGCCTGTTTGTTCATCAGCCAGCATGAGACATGAGACCTGAAACAGCGAAAGGAGTGAGAGAGTTTCAAAATTCACGAGAAAAGAAAATCCTCAGCCTACGACATCGCATGTGAGAAATTGCATCTAATTCAGATCATGAAACGTGTCGACATGTTGAAGTCATTCTGATAAATAAGGTAATGGTCATTATCCAGACCTGACTTTGTGAATGCAGCACTTTGTGAAAGTAGCAGCTTGACTGAATGCATTAGCCACTTAACTGAGTGAGGCAGCTGAGATAGTGAGGCCAAATACTATCCCACAGCAACTTCCTGCCAATTTTCACCACCTTTCCAGGACAGGTATTAAATATCCTTTTTCCTAGGTATAGGTGGAAGAAACACAGTGAGCCAAAAGATTAAATAAAAGCGGGGGAAGAAAAAATAAAAGAACTCTCCAAAATATTCTGCACTGACTGAATGCTACCGAGATCCAAGAACTGGATGGGAAACCAACCAGGGTGTACCCAGTTTCTTTCCACAGATTAGGCCAGCAGAAGAGGCCCAATATTTATAATTAAGAACGGATGCAACTCTGAGGTCCATGTATGATACAGTGGCACAGCCAGGAGACAGATAATTAGTTAGAGACGAATATGTAAATAATCTGGTAATTGTACTGCATTGATTGTTGTATGTTATTACATGTATATGCAGCAACTTCATTTATATAGATATAATAAATGATGAAAATTACGGGTTATTTTCTCTGTTGAGTGTTCTCTTGTCATAGTAAAATTGTTGTAGGAATTACCCTAGATTAATTATTTAGTTGGTAGAGGAGAGGCAAGGAACCATCCCTAAGGACATTTGGGATACTCAGTAAAAATTTCATTGTTTCCTTGAGGTATTCCTTGGTTCTACAAAACTCTATTTAATGGTCTCAAATCATTGAGCCAGTAACAGCTAAATTAATTTTAACGGGCAGGATCACATTGAGACAGAGGAACTCTGGATCCTTGATCTCTTTGGGGTTGAGCCATCAACTATTTATTCGACAATTGTTGTATATAATGTTCTGGCAGACCGACAAATTGGCTAGTCCGCCCTTGCACTTGCATTCTGAATTAAAAGTTAAAGGGTAAGTCCAACTGATTGGTGTATAAAGTTAACTGACTGCTGTGTAAAGTTAACGTAAGTTCAACTGACTGATGTGTAAAGTTAACTGACTTGTGTGTAAAGTTAACTGACTGGCGTGTAAAGTTAACGTAAGTTCAACTGACTGGCGTGTAAAGTTAACGTAAGTTCAACTGACTGGTGTGTAAAGTTAACTGACTGGTGTGTAAAGTTAACGTAAGTACAACCGGCTGGTGTGTAAAGTTAACTGATTTGTGTGTAACGTTAACGTAAGTACAGCTGACTTGTGTGTAAAGTTAACGTGAGTTCAACTGACTGGTATGTAAAGTTAACTGCATTGTGTGTAAAGTTAACTGACTGGCGTGTAAAGTTAACGTAAGTTCAACTGACTGGTGTGTAAAGTTAACTGACTGGTGTGTAAAGTTAACGTAAGTACAACCGGCTGGTGTGTAAAGTTAACTGATTTGTGTGTAACGTTAACGTCAGTACAACTGACTGGTGTGTGAAGTTAAGGTAAGTTCAGCTGACTGGTGTGTGAAGTTAACTGATTGGTGTGTATGTAAAGTTAACTTAAATTCAACTGACAGGTGTGTAAAGTGAACCCACTACCCCACAGTCAGCGTACAGCAATTTTAAGCGAGAGCGCGATATACTCCTAGGCCACGCAGATCCCTACTGCGGTCCATAAAGAAAGTAAAAAGTCTACGATGCATGTCGTAAGCGGCGACTTATTAGACAGGCTACCGCATCTCGTAGAACACTAGTTACCCAATCTAACCAATTATGAACAATTCTATAGAGGGCTTAGCGTGGGTTGGTGAACCCACTTTATTAGCGTTCCACAAGGCCCACTTGCCATGGGGCAGGCGGACCATCTAGCCAGTCCGCCACTGATTATAGGCCTGAGCTGAAGTTGAAGGGGATCTCTGATTTGGTGGCCTTTAGAGATTGTGATCAGAAACCACGACGTGGAAAACCATATTTCACTCTTCAGCACATCTCATTTGTGTTTTCACGACTGCTCGTTTTAAACAGGTCGTCTGGATAAAATTTTGACACCTCGTTCTTGACTTTGGGACGTAAACTACAAGTACCTCACTAGTCGGAGTGGGTTCACCTGACATCGAGGGACACTGGTACTCGTAATAGGGAAAGCTAATCCACACGCAAACATCAATCCAGTGCACTCCCTGGTAGTGGCAAGTACTGGAAGTAGTGGTACTTGTATGGACTGCGATTACGTTCAAACCGAGCTAACACAATTGCATACGATGATTCAAGTCGGTTTCTCTGTGCAACACCAACACATTTTCTAGAAGTGACTGCGAGCGAATTTCAGATTGTGCCAGTGAAACTGTGCTATCTGCAAATCATAATAAGTTTTGTATTTAAATTAATGCAAAAAATATGTTGGACAGACATGATATAGGTTGCCTTTTACAATATGGAACACATACGCATCCATAAAAAGATGTTAATTGCAACGAGAAAAAGAGAGTTGATGTGCTACATAGAACCTGTACTTTTGTATGGATGTGAAGCATGGACAATGAGCAGTCAAACTGACAAGCATCTAATGGCTTTTGAAATATGGATTCTGGGGAAAATGTAAAGCGTACCATAGAAGGACAGAAAAACCAATGGGCAAGTCTTACGAGAAGCAGATGAAAACCATAAACTGATTAGAGAAATTAGACGTAGACAGCCAACATTTTTGAACACGTTATTAGAAGAAATTAACTAGATAATTTGGTGACAACTGGCAAGATTGACGGGAAAATAACAAGAGGAAGGCAGAGAAGTAAATATCTGGATGGCTTGGCACGTGGCATGGTCGAGACAAGAACACAGAGCCGATCTACGACTCTGGTGATCGTGTGAGATGGCGAAACATGTCGGCATGCCACATGATGAAGACAATGATGATGTTAATTACACAGCTATTCCCATTACGACACTGGTGATCGAGTGAAATGGCGAGTCATGACCGCCCACGCTTTCCGGCATGGCATGTGATTGATTGATTGATTGATTCCCATTACACGTTAGTAAGAGATTACTGAATTGTTATATGGAACCTGTCCTGCAACGTGACAGTGAATCTTAGAATGTAAACGAAACAGATTAGGAAGAGGTTGGTAGCAAAAAAGATATGGTTTCTGAAGCGCATGTTGAGAATACCGTGTACCGCCAGAGTAACTAACAAAGATTGCCTAGAAGAGGCTAATGCACATAAAACATCATAGAAATATACAGTAAAAAACAAAAAAAGAGCAAATAATTTACTTTGGTCATGCAACGCGAAAGAATAAAATGCCGACTGGAAAGAACAGCTTCAGATTCGGACAAACCGAGAGAAATGATGCTGAATGTCCGAAAACCGTGCCAATGTAGGAGTATTATCAACATAATAGACCCAGAGCATCAAGGACCCAGGTCTGTGGAGACATGAACGCCTACGCCATTTGGCAGTGTACATAATAATTACACAAAATGGCTAGCACGCTAACCTACCGACCCGATCGTCAAGAGTTCGAATTTCCATCGAGCTGGGAATTTAGAAGAAACATAATTGACCTGCGCGTCCAGGTCGACCCAGGATGACAGGAGTAACTGGACATGTTCTGTGAAGTAAAGTCGGCCGATGTGGTATTGTCTACATCACGAATCAATTGCCGGTTGGTCTATACAAGTATGGGACCAGCTCCATATGCCCAGGCGTAGACAAGTGTCTTTACTGTTTTTATCCGTGTTTTACTGCGGAGATTGTGAACCCGTGTAAAGCTGTAGTAGTATAAGCACAATCACTGGGAATTGTTAAACAAGGGGAAGAAACTTCATTTATTACATAAGCAGTATGTATTCAATATTCTTGATTACCGTTCCTTAACCAAATCAGCCACCGAAACGACTCGTCCAGTTGATGGCTGGGAATGTAGAACAGCGGTCTGCGTGGCCGCGAGGTTTAAAGTACTTACAATTCAGCTACCGGTGCACTGACGACGGGCTAGTGGGATCATTTCCTACACCGGTCAGTAGACATTCAACGTTGACTTATCGTTCAGAAAGCAATGGCAAACTGTACGTAAAATTTCTTAATATATCAACCTGGGGTTGGAGTTGATCGCAACGTCCTGAAAAGAACATGCAACATTTCTTATAACGACAATTAAATCAGAAATGGCGCCTGGAATTACAGAAACAATGTAATTATTTTAGCGGTGTATGAAATCATACTGAATAATAGCTGAAAATAGATTGATCACAGAATAAATTAGGAAGATAGAGGATAGGAAAGACACATATAGATACAAGCTAATGTTTCGGCGAAAGTCTTTGTCAACGAAAGAAGCAAATACAGAAATTGTTATTTAGTGAACTATTACAATCACAGATAAGTAATTCACATGTGTCAACGAATACACAAAACAAAGCCACGTGACTGTAATATTTCAGTATTCTAGCTGACTCTTCTTGTCTTATTTTTTTTTCCGTTCATAAAAAAAACTTTTGTGGAAACTTCGCTTGTATCTTTGTGTCTTTCTGTTCATCGAACTTCCTAACTGATAATAGAGTTTATTATAATGGGTTGGAGAACTTAGTGACAACTGGCAAGATCGAGGGGAACAGACCAAGAGGAAGACCGAGAGGAAAATACCTGGATGGCTTGGCCACATGGCATGGACGAGACAGGAACACTGAGCTGATCCACGACACTGGTGATCGAGTGAAATGGCGAGTCATGACCGCCCACGCTTTCCGGCATGGCACATGATTGATTGATTGAATAGAGTTTAACATATTTAGTAACACCAAATGCACAAAAGAGATTGAATGCATCATGCAATACAGCCCAAGACTGCCTTCATTTCTGGATTCCAAGATGATATCTTTATCTTAATCTTGTAGCTTTTCTTTCAGACCCCAGCAGTGTCGGGATGTGAGCCTCACGAACTGGACCTATCACATTGTTAAGAATTGATCTATTGGAGTCATCCAAGAACTCGACTTGCACTTGTGTGCACTGCCCTTGGGATCCAGTACTTCCAAGAAACTTTAGGACTTGAGCAAGTCTGACTGGCTGAAGCTTGTCCACGTTGACTCCTTGATGACTGATGGAGAAACGACATGCAGGCGTTAACATTCAGTAGTCTACATACTATTTCGATTCTATTTGGAATAATTGGTTTCATTCTCTCGTTGACTCGCTTTGAAATCGAACGTAGTCCCCGCGTATGCGATGGCTTTCCCCTATTACCTGTGTCACTCACCATCAGGCGAACTCAGGAGAACTTGCAATTTACGTCTCCAAGTCAAGGAAGAGAAGTCAACATTTTAGTCCAACTGACCGGTGTAGAGGTTGAACCAGCTACCTCGACATTAGCACACCGGAAGGCTAATAGGTGTGTTTATAACAGGGAACTGTCAGTCTACAGAACCTCTGGAGCTCTCACATTAGTAGAGTACTCTTTGGTGAAATTATTGTTGTTGAAGCCACTGTTGTTGTTTTTTGTTGTTGTTGTTGTTGTTGTTGTTGTTGTTGTTGATGTTGATGACATCGAACCCGTTGATTCAAGTTGTTTACTCGTAGAAAGTGATGAATACAGGCCTGGTGATGATGTAGTTGCGTCTCGGCAGGTAAACACTTGTTCAGAGGTTGTGGTGAGTGCAGGACTTGGGTGGGTACTCATCATCTTCTTCTTCCTCCTACTAACGCTGAAGCACAGAGCCTCAACCAATTCACGCCAAGTCCTTTGTAGACTTATTCATGTTTTTATTTTGCAGCTCAAGTTCTCTACGGGGATAGATAGGTAATCTCAAGAAAACTCTCTTTAGTCGCCGCTTAATGTGCTAGTTAGTTGGTGAATAGATCATCTTCATCGCACGTCGAACTATTAGCCCCAATCCCGGTGGGTAACTATAGCTTTCAATTTTTATTTTGTCTAGTGCTTCCTCTGGTCTCTAACTCTTTACCCTACTTCTATGAGCATCAAACATTACATGTGTGTTTATTTATGAACTGTCTTAGTGGCCTCAAAGGGTTCTCCAATTGATATTTATGTGTAATACGTGTGCAGCTTTGGAACCGACCGATAAGTGTTCGTTGCTAGACTGGAAACAGCATTACGGTATGATGTGTTTATGTGTTTCTGAGTTTGTTATTTGACCTATGCTGGTGTCAACCTTTTAGGAGAGGTGTTGGGCAGGATGTGTAGTGTCTCCGGATCTTTTTTCCCTGTGCAGTGAAAATATTTTCAGAAATGTAGAAGATATGAATGGAATCAGCATTGGAGGACGAGACATCAATAGCATTAGATATGCAGATGATAGGGTATTGATTGCAGACAATGCGCAGGATCTGCAACAATTGGTAGATGCGGTTGTTGTGCGCAGTGAGCAGCTGGGGTTAGAATTGAATTGTAAAGGTACACGGGTTATGGTCGTCACTGGGAGGGGCGAAGTGCCACAGTGTAATATACAAGTGTGTGTGTGTGTGTGTGTGGGGTGGGGGGGGGGGTGTGTGGGGGGGGGGGGGTATTCTCCAGCAGGTGAATCGATGCAATTGTCTCGGAGCGGTCGTGGCATCTGATGGGAGATGCCTTGAGGAGATTGGAACAGGGGTCGTGTAGCGAAACCCCAGTGGCCCATGTCCTCATACCTATCCGCTCAATTCCTCCGGAGTGGGATTCTCTGGGTTACTTTCATAACCCGAGCATTTGACACGAATACTTTGAAATCTATCTGTTCTTCGGGAAAACCCAATGGCACGCCTTGCACCAAATATGACCTAGGGTAATGGTTGGCGTGAAATGTCCGTTGTCAACCTTGTCGGTTGTGGTCGGCACAATGTAGTAAAGTTTTAAAGAATTTTACAGATAAAGTGCCGCATCCTACTGCTGGGGAATGAAAGGTAATTTAGATTAATTGGTCCTGCCAGACATGGGCATATTAAGCTTGGTCGTCTCAAATAATGAGACGAATTGGTGAAACGGCAGTCTTGCCAATTTGGCTAAGCGTCTAGATCTGGGCATGGCGGGGGAACAAATCGGGGCTATCCTTCTTCCTATGGCTTTACCTCTGTTTAGTGTTCTCTTTCATTTGAATATAAACATTCTATAGCTATGGCATGTCGAGGGGAGGGAAGTGCTCCGTGGGGACCGGTTCCACCCATCTGAGTTATATCTTCTTGAGCCAGAAGAGGCGATCCACTGTGTTATCTCTTTCGTCTTTCGGCTGATGGGGGGGGGGGGGGGGGGGGCAGGTGGACCGGGTGGTTCCTGGTCGATAGGAGGATGTTGGGAGTATAAATGGACTTCCCTGTCTCCCTGAGAGAACCTGAACTCATCTGAATATATGGGTTATGTGAGACACGGCCGATACATTGCGGTGACAGCTCAGACAAGAGCGGCGGCCGGACAGGGTAGTTTCCTCTTTCCTGTTCTTGCTAGGGATGGGGGAGGGAGATGCACTGCGGTCCATACAGACCCACTATTATATTAGTTAAGAGTAGGAAACATACATAATTACGCACACTACTCCACAATAGCTTTGTTGTGAGAAAGGCAAGGTTTGCAAGTGAGAGGGAAGCCTGAGAAGGTATGTGCCCAATATTAATAAAGGCATGGTATGAGTGTGGAGAGGAGTGTGGTATGAAGACAATTGAATACTAGGTAATTGTATGGATTTTATGTATGGCAACCGACATGCTGAGACCATTGGAATCTCCATGCCGGCTGTATCTGAAGTTTACACCAGAGGCTCTCAAAATTGTTTTAACTTTACAGGATCCTTCTTTTGACGGCGAATATAGCCGGAGGTTTCGACAGAGCATCGACATAGAACTTTATGTTTACTATGAGGTCCCTGCTGCTGTTGGGCTATACCAGATAGAACCACGGCGGGCCCGAACGAATACTTTCAGACACCTCGGCAGGCGTTTCGTTGAGCTGGGATCGAGTATGTTTTCATTTTGGGCTAGATCCCGCCTAAGTCACTGACACACCCGTACATATATCCTATTTATTCTCCTTGAGTATTTCCCCACCAAAATTGTGCCACGTGATCCCAGGGCACTTTCCCTAACCATTGGACACACTACATTCGTGTAGGACACGGAAACTTGGAATCCTGGATTTATGGAACCCTGTTGTTCGAACAACCTACGCGGGAAATAAAGACCAGTGAACTTGCCATGAGGTGGTTGTGAATTCATGGGACAATATGGAAAACGATGAGCTAGGAGATTTATATTTGTGTTGATATTGTATGGACTAGTTTTCTCTCTAGATTGTGTGTAGATGTTTATGAGTTAATTGTCAGATATTGTTTTTTCTCTGTGCTGTTATGTATTGAGTTATTAAATTTACAATTACAAATATGTTGAAGAACGTCATGTTGTATGCGTGTCAGCCAGAACGACCCTGCAGGAAATAGGTCCTTAGGTCGAATAGAGAGTGACAGTGAGTCCGGGGGAAACGGAGGAGGGTTGGCAGGGAAAGACCTATTTAAAGCCAGGGCTATGAAATATACATGAGAAAATTGAGACATAGTTATTTGGGACCCTCCACATAGCTTGTTACAATTTCTGGGGGCACGTCCCGGGATATTTTAAATCCTGGTGGAGCTCTGACTGATATAGGGATAGGGGACAGATATTCTGGTCTAATATCAATAGGTTCTGCTTACCGTACCTGGCTATTGTCTATACTCTTCCTGACACAGACTGACGACATACGAAGTGTTGTGGTCGTGTATTATATCCATTTGTCCATTACCTATTCACTTACCCTCTGAGTTAAGATGGCATCCGCGAAATTTAATGTGGCTGAAGTGCAGGCTACAGGGCGTGAGATAGGCTGTGAAGGGGCTGAGTTACAGAAATATGTTCAAGAAGTGGAGAGAGATTTTCGACAAGCTGAGCGCGAAGCTAAGAAAATTGAGGCAGAGCGCGAAGCTAAGAAATTCGAGGCAGAGCGCGAGGCTAAGAAAATCGAGGCAGAGCGCGAAGCAAAGAAAATTGAGGCTGAGGCTAGGAAGATGGTGGCCGAGCAGGCAGCCAGAGACCATGAGTTCCGTATGAGGGAGTTGGAGCTGAAAGCTCAAACTGCCAAGGAAAGCGAGGGTGCAGTTGGAGGCGCAGTTCTCCCTGACTCAACAACTTCTAGTGGCGGTCCATACCAGGCAATGAAGTTCCCATTACTCCCGTTCGATGAACACAAAGATAAGATCGACCAGTATCTTCACAGATTTCAGTCGATGGCTTTGGCTATGGGATTGGAACGTGGGAAATGGAACTTGAAACTCTCACAGGGCCTGAGGGGGACCGCATATGAGGTCTATTCAAGGTTGCCACCTGGTATGGAGAATGACTATGAGGCCCTGGAAAAGGCATTATTGAAAAGGTTCCAGATGACAGCCCATACTTACCGACAACAGTTCAGAAAGTCGAGGAGAGAGCCAGGAGAGATGTTCTCAGCATACAGTGTTAGACTTAAGTCTTACCTTTTGAAATGGATGTCATTAGCAGGATTTGCCAACGACTATGAAAGTTTAGAAGAATTAGTGGTCGTGGACCAAATGAAGAGGATGATGCCTAAGCCATTGCAAACCTTCTTGGTTGAAAATGGGACAGAAAGGTTAGACGTAGTCAACACATTGGCGGAAAGGTATGTGCTAGCTCATGGGGATAATGGGGAACTGGCACAACCCAATCTCCGATCACCAGACACTGGGTCTGGAAAGAAGAAGAACCCCAAACCCACTCACACCAAAAAGGAGGATCCTTTCGAAAAAGTTCCCATTAAGAAACCCTCTGGTAAGAGTCCACCTGGATCTCCCAAAAGAAAGTGGAGTGAAAAGTGGTGCGCCTTCTGCAAATCTCCCACACACAATACGGCCGATTGCAGGCGCAAACAGAAAGACTCTCACTATGCTGCCTGTCTTGTAGAAACCGGGGAGGGGTCTAACAAGGAGGTAGAAGGGAGGGATCCTGGGAACAAAGATTCAGAAAAACCACCAGTAGTAGAGACGGTTCTTGTGAACGGACAACCAGTCGAGTGTCTCTATGACACAAATCTTCAGTTTGAGGCCGTAATTTCATCACACTTAGTGAGCACAGAGCAGCTAACCGGGGAATCCATTGAGATTCAAACGGCGACAAAGAGTGCGGTAGCGATGTCTCTTCCAATTGCGAAGGTGGACATCAAATCAAAATATGTTACCGGCACTATTCAGGCAGCCGTTCTGATCGATCCTATCTTCCCGATGATCTTGGGTTGCCGCTACGTCTTCCTAGGGATCCCAAACGAACCCATGTACGTAGGGGCGATACAAACCAGATCTCAATCGGAGGAGGAGCAGACGCCGGCCTTGATCGTGAATCCCTTGCCTGGGGAGTTACGAGCTGCTCAAAGCCAGGATGCTACGTTGCAACCTTGCTTCAACCAGTTGCCAAAAAGTGCTGACCCACCAAGACGGGGTCAGTATTATATGAAGAATCGGTTACTGTACCGGAGAGCCGGAGTGGAGGAACGCCAGCATGGACAGCTGGTAGTTCCTAAGGCTTATCGGGAACAGCTTCTTCATATGGGACACACCATTTCTTTCAGTGGACATATGGGTGTCGGGGCAACACTTCAGCGCATTTCCTGCCATTACTACTGGCCAGGGATGACTGGAGATGTGCGTAGGTACGTCAAGTCGTGCCCAGAGTGCCAGCGTGTGGCACCAAAACACTGGACGGCTCCGGTAGTCTTGGGTGATATGCCCAGTATGAACTCTCCTTTCGAGAGAGTTGCCATCGATCTGGTTGGTCCTCTTCCTCGGACTAGGAAGAGGAATATGTATATTCTGACGATGGTGGATTGCTGTTCCATGTGGGGCGAGGCGATACCGTTGGCCACCATCGACTCTAAGCGAGTGGCTGATGCACTGATGGAGACTTTTACTCGGTTGGGATTTCCAAACCAGATCCTAACGGACAATGGGTCTCAGTTTTGTGGTAAGCTGATGGAGGAAGTCTTTCGTATCTTCCAGACTAACCACATTGACACAAGCCCATACCACCCTCAGTCTAATGGGCAAGTAGAGAGGTTTAATGGTACCTTGATGACCATGCTTAGGAAGCTGGCTCAAGAGAAACCAGACAGATGGGATGAATATATCCCAGCCGCCTTGTTCGCCTATCGGGAGGTTCCCCATGGGTCAACCGGGTTGCCACCAGCCACTCTATTATTCGGGAGGCCAATCAAGGGTCCCTTAGAAGCCTTATTGAGATGTTGGACAGAGGAGGAGACTTCCGAAGAGGTGGTATCTTCCTACAAATACGTCGAGGAGTTAAAGAAGAAACTCCAGACAGGTTGGGCTTTGGCGGCTCAGAATCTGAGAGCGGCCAGAAAGAGACACGCGGCCTACTACAATAGAAGGACGAAAGATAGGTCTCTGAAGGTGGGGGATCGGGTTCTGTTGTTACTTCCAGTAGGTTCCAATAAACTCGAGATTGGTTGGCAGGGGCCTTTCCCGGTGGAAAGGGTTGTGTCCCGTACCAATTATGCTATCCGGATCAGGGGGAAATCTAAAATCTTCCACATTAACCTCCTCAAAAAATATGAGGAACGATCCGATGGTACTTCTCTCCCACTCATGACTATGGCGGTCGCGATGGAAACTGAATCGGGCGCAGACGCGGATAGGGAGTATCCTTTACACCCTGGGGAAACCTATAAGGATGTACATATAAATCCTGATCTGTCGGCTGAAGAAACAGAACTAGTCATCCATTTGTTGGAGTCCCATCAACAGATTCTTACCGATCGTCCAGGGCGGACAGGGTTGGTTGAGTTTGATATGACTCTGACTACCCAAGACCCCATTCGCCAAAAAATATATCCAGTGCCCTTTGCGAAAGAGAAGGCCCTGGAAGCCGAAATCCAGAAGCTTCTGGATGATGACATCATAACTCCTTCGACTTCTCCTTATAATGCCGGGGTTGTCTTGTTGAGAAAGCCAAGCGGGGAGCACCGCTTGTGTATTGATTACAGGCATTTAAACAGTTGTACGACATTCCAAGTTGAGCCGTTACCAAACACAAATCAACTGTTTGCCAGATTAAATAGGGCAAAGTACTTTTCAAAAATCGATTTAAGCCGGGGATATTATCAGATCCCTGTGAAGCCTGAGGTTCGGCCCTTGCTCGCTTTCAGTACTCCGAGCGGCCATTACGAATTTAAGGTGATGCCTTTTGGGCTGAGCAATGCGCCCAGTGTGTTCACACGCATGATGAGAAAGTTATTAGACCCTTTAAGGGATCCCTCTGTCGTCTCGTTTATGGATGATATTCTCATCGCTTCTGGCAATCTGAAAGATCACCTGAAATCCTTGGAACAGATCTTCATAAGATTGAAAGAGGAGGGGTTAACTGCCCGTCCAGCCAAATGCATGATTGGCTATCACTCCTTAGAATTTCTGGGACATACTATTACCCCGGGGGGGGGGGGGGTTTGGTACCGGAAGAAAAGAATGTAGAGAAGGTCAGACTCGCACCCCGTCCTAAATCCAAAAAGGATGTTAGGTCTTTCTTGTCTCTGTGTGGGTTTTACCAGAAATTTATTCCGAAGTTCAACGAAATTGGGGCACCGTTAACCGAAACCCTGAAGAAAGGATCGCCAGATCCTATAGTCTGGACCCCGAGCTGTGAAGAGGCTTATGGGAAGCTGAAACAGGCTTTGGTGGATAGGCCAGTCCTGCAACTCCCAAATTTGGAGAAAACGTTTGTTCTAAGAACCGACGCGAGTAACATAGGGATTAGAGCAACTCTGTTGCAGGAAGGGCGAGATGATCCTACTGTGCTATGTCCGGTGGCATATGCCAGTAGAAAACTGTTACCCGCGGAACGGAATTACTCCACCGTCGAACGGGAATGTCTGGCTCTAGTGTGGGCGGTACAGAAATTTCAACATTATCTGTATGGAGTACCGTTCAAAGTGCAGTCCGACCATCAACCTCTGACGTTTTTGGCAACTTCTAAGAAACTGAACGCAAGGTTAATGAGATGGTCATTGCTCTTACAACCGTATCAGTTCACGGTCGAATACATCCCCGGAAGGGATAATGTGGGAGCGGATTTTATGTCACTGCATCCTATGGTCGAAGGTGAGGGGGGGGGGTAATTCGAACAGAACCTCTGACACTTGAAAGTTCGTAGGGTTCGACTTTCTTAAGAGGGGGCCTATGTAGCGAAACCCCAGTGGCCCATGTCCTCATACCTATCCGCTCAATTCCTCCGGAGTGGGATTCTCTGGGTTACTTTCATAACCCGAGCATTTGACACGAATACTTTGAAATCTATCTGTTCTTCGGGAAAACCCAATGGCACGCCTTGCACCAAATATGACCTAGGGTAATGGTTGGCGTGAAATGTCCGTTGTCAACCTTGTCGGTTGTGGTCGGCACAATGTAGTAAAGTTTTAAAGAATTTTACAGATAAAGTGCCGCATCCTACTGCTGGGGAATGAAAGGTAATTTAGATTAATTGGTCCTGCCAGACATGGGCATATTAAGCTTGGTCGTCTCAAATAATGAGACGAATTGGTGAAACGGCAGTCTTGCCAATTTGGCTAAGCGTCTAGATCTGGGCATGGCGGGGGAACAAATCGGGGCTATCCTTCTTCCTATGGCGTTACCTCTGTTTAGTGTTCTCTTTCATTTGAATATAAACATTCTATAGCTATGGCATGTCGAGGGGAGGGAAGTGCTCCGTGGGGACCGGTTCCACCCATCTGAGTTATATCTTCTTGAGCCAGAAGAGGCGATCCACTGTGTTATCTCTTTCGTCTTTCGGCTGATGGGGGGGGGGGGCAGGTGGACCGGGTGGTTCCTGGTCGATAGGAGGATGTTGGGAGTATAAATGGACTTCCCTGTCTCCCTGAGAGAACCTGAACTCATCTGAATATATGGGTTATGTGAGACACGGCCGATACATTGCGGTGACAGCTCAGACAAGAGCGGCGGCCGGACAGGGTAGTTTCCTCTTTCCTGTTCTTGCTAGGGATGGGGGAGGGAGATGCACTGCGGTCCATACAGACCCACTATTATATTAGTTAAGAGTAGGAAACATACATAATTACGCACACTACTCCACAATAGCTTTGTTGTGAGAAAGGCAAGGTTTGCAAGTGAGAGGGAAGCCTGAGAAGGTATGTGCCCAATATTAATAAAGGCATGGTATGAGTGTGGAGAGGAGTGTGGTATGAAGACAATTGAATACTAGGTAATTGTATGGATTTTATGTATGGCAACCGACATGCTGAGACCATTGGAATCTCCATGCCGGCTGTATCTGAAGTTTACACCAGAGGCTCTCAAAATTGTTTTAACTTTACAGGATCCTTCTTTTGACGGCGAATATAGCCGGAGGTTTCGACAGAGCATCGACATAGAACTTTATGTTTACTATGAGGTCCCTGCTGCTGTTGGGCTATACCAGATAGAACCACGGCGGGCCCGAACGAATACTTTCAGACACCTCGGCAGGCGTTTCGTTGAGCTGGGATCGAGTATGTTTTCATTTTGGGCTAGATCCCGCCTAAGTCACTGACACACCCGTACATATATCCTATTTATTCTCCTTGAGTATTTCCCCACCAAAATTGTGCCACGTGATCCCAGGGCACTTTCCCTAACCATTGGACACACTACATTCGTGTAGGACACGGAAACTTGGAATCCTGGATTTATGGAACCCTGTTGTTCGAACAACCTACGCGGGAAATAAAGACCAGTGAACTTGCCATGAGGTGGTTGTGAATTCATGGGACAATATGGAAAACGATGAGCTAGGAGATTTATATTTGTGTTGATATTGTATGGACTAGTTTTCTCTCTAGATTGTGTGTAGATGTTTATGAGTTAATTGTCAGATATTGTTTTTTCTCTGTGCTGTTATGTATTGAGTTATTAAATTTACAATTACAAATATGTTGAAGAACGTCATGTTGTATGCGTGTCAGCCAGAACGACCCTGCAGGAAATAGGTCCTTAGGTCGAATAGAGAGTGACAGTGAGTCCGGGGGAAACGGAGGAGGGTTGGCAGGGAAAGACCTATTTAAAGCCAGGGCTATGAAATATACATGAGAAAATTGAGACATAGTTATTTGGGACCCTCCACATAGCTTGTTACAGGTCGCCATCGCGAGGGTGGTCTTTGGCAGGATGAGAAACGTTCTGACCAATGGAAAGATGTCAGTTGAGGCGAGGAAAAGAGTGTTGAGGGGATACATAGAACCTGTTCTTTTGTATGGATGTGGGACTTGGACAGTGTGCAGTCGGGCTGAGGGGCATCTGATGGCTGCAGAGATGTGGTTTCTGAGGAGAATGCAAAGGGTACCATGGACGGTTAGAAAAACCAATGACCAAGTACTACGGGAGACAAATGGAACTCGTGAATTAATTGGAGAAAATGGACGTAGACAGTCACAATTTTTTGGACATGTGGGAGGAGATGAATTGGAGAACTTGGTGAGAGCTGGCAAGATTGGGGGGAGGGGGAGGGGGCGGGAGGAAGACCGAGAAGAAAATACCTGGATGGCTTGGCCACATGGCATGGACGAGACAGGAACACTGAGCTGATCCACGACTCTGGTGATCGAGTGAAATGGCGAGTCATGACCGCTTTCCGGCATGGCACATGATTGATTGATTGATTGGTTTAATGTAAAATTATGAGACCAATGGTGCTATTTTAATGTTTTCTGGTGGTGTCTAGATGGTCATGCGTCGAAGTACACTTGTTCCTGCAACGAGGCGGTGTCGTCATTTGGATGTGACAGGTTCGAATCCCGGACGGTAACTATTATTACTTTCAATTTTTATATTGTCTAGTGCGCACTCTAATTCTTTCCCCTGCTTCTATGAGCGGCAAACAATACGTGTATATTTATTTATTTATTTATTTATTTATTTATTGTAGTAGCCGCTAAGTGCTCCAATTCCTTCCTCAGTATCTCCGTCAGCATATAGTGGCTAACGACACCAGTTCTGCGTTGGTGGACTAGTCTTCCTTTGTTGACCGCCGGGCGCTCTTGTCTCTTCAGTATGCACGATAGGTTGCAGTGTTACAGTTCTTTACATTCCGCGTGGACTTCTGTAGTACGTGCCTTATCATTATCAAAATCTGTCCTGCCAGCTTAGGCGATCATGTCTCTCCACAGATTTCGGTCTTTGGTGTTTTGGATCAACACTGTTAATGATATTCCTCCATATCATCATCTCCATCCAGCATCATTTCTCTTGGACTGTCTCTTTTCCCATGGCTCTTCCCAGTTTTCACGACGTTCTCCAATGTCTGTCTTCTCATTACATGTCCAAAGAAAGCTGTGTTGTGCCTTATAATCGTAAACAAATATGTATTATTGCTAATATCTTTATATTGCCCAGAGGCCTTACTTTTGTCAGTCTATCGCTACAATTTGTCGAAAATGGCAGAAGCTTTCATTTGCCAAATCTGCAATTGTAAGAACTTTCTAGTAGAGCCTGAGATGATTCTAAATGTTGACCCCACACATTATTCGGTATCTATTTTATGTGTAGCCTGGCAATTGACACATCATGGTTTTATCCGTGTTTTAACCAAAGTGTATGTACAAATAATTTAAAAAACACACACACACATCAAAATAAACACATTTAAGTGCTTTCTAATGGTAGCATATTTATTTATTAAATTGTATAATTAAGTTATAATAGCATTTTTATTTATTAAATTGCAAAATTTGTTTATTAAAATTTATAAATAAGTTAAACTGAAGAATGCTAGAACGCTTTATTCGAATATTCAATGGACAGTCAGTAAGTAAATTGGCAGCTAGCTTCTAAAGGAGTCATTCGATGGCAGCATCATCAAGTTTGAAGATGTGTGTAGCAGACTACAATCGTTACCATTTATGAATGCACGTTTGCAGCCTAATGAGAATAAAGTCATCCGAAGACTTGACCCGAGTGGGCTTCTCCTCCTCCCCCCCCCCCACCCCCAGAGAGTGGCAGGAATGTGACGGGCCGAAACATTCGTGGAAGAGGGACAGTGTGTGACAATCGGGAGTCTCATGTCGTGCTTACTCCACTGGGAAGATTTTAATTACATCATATTAATCTACGTAGTTCATTAAAATCTAACATTGGCAGTAAACATGTTGCGGAAATTGCATATTTGAAAGGGAGGTGCGAATATTACAGAGACAGTAGAGCACGCAATATTATACAGTAAGTTTCTAGTGTAGTAAATGGATAAGTATATCGATATTGATGCAGAGTATGTTAAATTAGTTGCATATATTTACAGGACGTTGCAGTCAACTTCCGCATTTGTTAGCTGTTCTTGATTTCTTGGCAAGTTTACGTTTAGAAGTTTGCCATTGCTTTCAGAATGGCAGGCACTCATACCTTTGTATAGGAAACCAACGTAAGGTGGTCTTCTCCCAAATCACCCGCAGCTGTGTTTCGAACGCGGTGTGTGGGATTATGCATTGCATTCGTAACCCTTTAGCCACGGATCGGGTCAGATTATGTAGACAAATAAAAAGGTATGTACGTGCATTCATAAATGGTGTTCAATGTTGTATAGTATTTGCTGTTTAGTATCCATTTATAATTTACTTACAGACCGTCCTTCGTATAGACTTGAAACAAAGAGGGATAATCTTGCACAAGTTTTATATATCTCAAACTTATAGAACAAAGATGGTGGTGCCGTGAAGACCAGCAAGATTTGTGTCATCATCAGGCTGCAATATTCCCGAACTGTCCCCAGTTCGACTCAGTCGTATGTCTTTCGCTGACTTTCCAAGAATTACAGATGCCTAGAGTATGACAGGAATAATAAATATTGTTTATACAAAACAAGGTATTCTTCAGTGAATTTAAGCACAGAAGCCAAAAACAAAATTTTGCACGATGTATTTGCCTGACATATTTCGCTAAATATCTTCAGGTGCAACTTGCAGATTTATATATCTTACGAAGTGAATAAATGCATTATAGAGTGGATGAATCACGTGTTTGAAGTGTTTTAGTCAAAGTATCATTCATTTATTCACTTCATCTGATATATAATTATGCAGTATAGTCCAGACGAGATGCAGTAAAATATGTCAAGTAATAAATCGTGCAACCAGTTGTTTCTGGCTACTGCATTTAAATACGTAAAAGACTATTACAGTTGAGACCACGCTGAATATTCACATTTTTCACTGAATTAATTTTCCATGTGTACACCCCAGCTGTATACATAAGAGTCCACGACACCAACAATTATGCAAGAGTTAACTGAACACATAGAAAAATTGGCTCACACAAACAATAGCAAGTCTCGGAAACCGCAATACTTTGGTCACGAGTTGAGTCATGAACCGACATCACAGCACGGAGGACATTCCCATACGTGCTCCATCCTCATCTTCAACAACCAGCCATATTAACAGATTCAATGCCAACCAAAAAAGTAGGTTTGGATCAAACAAAAATGAATGGCGAAAAACGGGAAGTAAGGGTGTGTCACAGTTATGAATTTAAGGTTGTTAATATGGTAGCAGACCCGTTGTATTATAACGTAATGACAACATTTTGGCGATATATAAGCCCTTGGCAGATACGGGAAGTCGCCTACAACGATTAATCATCCCATAACACATAACCAGTAAAACTGTACAGTGGTTTGGAAAGAATAAAACTGTACAGTGGTTTGGAAAGAATAAAACTGTACAGTGGTTTGGAAAGAATAAAACTGTACAGTGGTTTGGAAAGAACAGAGATGGAAGGCGAGGACAATGTTTAACACATGACACTGGCGATACCTTGGGCATGAACATGTCTGAGGCAGGGGAACTGGCAAAGGATCCAGCATCCTTTCGACGAGACGGGATGAGACCAGTCTTCTGGAAACCACGAATAGGTACGTGATGATGCTGCTCTAACTCTGTGCTAAAACCCAAGATAGTTTGGCCATAGTGCTAGTGAACAACCAGGAATCAGATGGCCATTCTACCAAGGGTAAGCTATACACGAGGAAAACCAGAATCAAACAGATACATTCTAATAATGCTATACTACAATCAAGAATCAGATGGATACATTCTATTAACGATAAGCTACACAAGAGATCAGACGTTCAAGAAAACAGCGATAACTCATAGAATAGCATAGATAGCATGCTAGCCTCTCAACTCGGATGTCACCTGTTCGATTTCGCATCAAGGCGGCATGCTAAAACTGACCTGACCTCCCAGGTCGACCTAGCATAAAACTGGGTACCAGGAGTTGCCTGGAGAAGTAAAAGCAGCTGCGCTATAAGGATCACATGACTTATCATGTCATCATCATAATATTTCCTGCAATTGGCAGGTCTCGGTCCTTCAGATCAACAGCAACGATCCAAAAATGATGCATGTAATGATATCATTATTAGCTGGTTAAACTAATCACGAGAGAGGAAATAAGATTTCCAAAAAGCATCCTCACCTGAGCCAAAGCCTCTGACAAGGTCACAAAATATCCGCAGGGATTCTCCAGAAGCAAAGTCCCTCTGACACCCCTACCAAAAATATTCACGAAACGGCACAGTGGTTCTCTCAACGTCTTCAAAGAACACTGTGTTACTCCAGCAAGGACATGTGGACAGACAAAAATGGTTCCTTGGGCTAAGCAGCGGACGTCAGAATCGGCAACAATTTCTTTGGTGAATGCTGCATCATGAAACATCCGGATGTTGGAATCACGAAGTCCAAAAATACACTGCATCTGGTAGACAGAAATGATACGCGGTTATCTCAGCGCATATGGTATTGTAAGCAGTTGAGTTGAACTAAGAACCGACATCACTGCACTCAGGAATTCCCACACGGATTCCGTCCCCTTGTTCAACAGCCAGCGAAGAGTTGCACTGTTAATCGTCCCCACCGCTACCTGATTGAAAGTTCTCCTGGTCTTCAGTTTCAGTTTTGAGATTCTTCCAGAACCAATGCCGATCCCCCGCAATCTCATTTTTTCCACATACGGGTTCTCAGTCTGTGCTCCCACCTTCTCCATCTGGTCCCACAGGCGCTCGACCATCTGTCCCTTGTTATTGTAAGGATGTGAAACAATAGGACCTAGCTTACACAAGGTCAAGGAATTATGAAGTGTCGTGGCCAGTTCCTTTCCTGTACGTCTTCCCTCGTGTTGAAAGAGCGATTGATTGTTTGAACTCACGGACTGTCATAACCTTACTTTGCGACGATCCAGTTGTGATCCTATTTTGCTCTTTATATGAGACTAGCAGGTCAGCATGTCCGAAAGGATAAGAACGATCGTTCTTAAACATCTGGTGCGCTGATGTAGAGTTAAGGGGTTCAACCCCCTAGACCGGACAGTTGGACTATAATTTTGACTTCTCGTCCTTGACCTGAGGATTTAAATTACAAGTATCTCTGAAGTCGGAGTGGGTTCGCTTGATGGCGAGGGACACTGGTAATAGGGAAAGCTAATTCACCCGCAAAATTTAGTCTAGTGCTACTGGAAGTAGTGTGTATGGTCTACTCAAAGCAAACGAGAGCAATTTAAAAAACGAAAAAGATGAGACTAGAGGCCTCTCAGCGCGGAGTTCTACACATAGAACTGGTTGGCCGAGGAATACTTTGAAAAGTCTGAGTTTTAAATCTTTAATCCGATTTATTAGCTTTCATGTAGTCTGAACTCTGGAAAGAGATTGTATTTGTCGTAGTGAGGTTGGTGTGGATATACTTTACTCCGAGGCACACCGTCTCCATAGTGGCATATTCATTTTTGAATGTGTGTGTAGCGTTCGCTCGTTCTGAACTCAAGCTTAGTTTATGCCCGCATTCCTACTTCTGGTAGCTGCCACTACCGGGGAGTGCAGTGGACTGATTTTCGCTAGTGTATCAGCTTTCCCTGTTACCAGTGTCCCTTGCCATCAGGCCAAATATAGACTTCTGAGGTACTTTTAATTTACGCCCACAAGTCAAGGACGTGAAGTCAATAGTTTAGTCCATATTGAAATGTAATCAGATATGATTTATCACAACACATACATAGTGATATGAAGTAAGCCAATATCAACCTATTAAGAGAGGTGTGAGACAGGGATGTGTAATGTCTCCAGATCTGTTTTCCCTGTACAGTGAAAGTATTTTCAGAAATATTGAAGACATGGAAGGAATCAACATTGGGGGATGATGCATCAATAACATTAGATATGCAGATGATACAGTCTTGATTGCAGACAATGAACAGGACCTGCAAAATTTAGTAGATGCGATTGTTACACACAGTGAACAACTAGGGTTAGAATTAAATTGTAAAAAGACACAGATTATGGTCGTCACTAGGAAGAACGAAATACCACAATGTAATATACAAGTAAATGGGAATATTCTTCAACAAGTTAATAGGTACAATTATCTCGGAACAGTAATAACATCTGATGGAAGATGCCTTGAAGAGATAAGAACAAGAATCGCCATGGCAAAAGTAGCCTTTAGCAAGATGAAAAACATACTGACCAATAAAAAGATGTCAATTGAAACGAGAAAAAGAGTGTTGAGATGCTACATAGAACCTGTACTTTTATATGAATGTGAAGCGTGGACAATGAGCAGTCAGGCTGAAAAACATCTGATGGCTGTAGAGATGTGGTTTCTGCGGAAAATGCAAAGAATACCATGGACAGCCAGAAAGACCAATGAACAAGTTCTTCAAGAAACAAATGAAGATCGTAAATTGATTAGAGAAATTAGACGTAGACAGTCAAAATTGTTGGGCATGTTATGAGAAGAAATGGATTGGAGAACTTGGTGACGACTGGTAAGATCGAAGGGAACAGACCAAGGGGAAGACCTAGAAGCAAGTACCTGGATGGCTTGGCCTTGTGGCATGGTCGAGACAGAAACACGGAGCTGATCCACGACTCTGGTGATCGAGTGAGATGGCAGAACATGACCGCCCACGCTTACCGACATGGCACATGATGGATGGATGGATACATAGTGATACATTCTTGATACATACTGCACATATTCTGTTGACGATTGGTTCAGTTTGCCAGGGCAGGGGTCCCAGAGAAATCTTAGCTACCTAATTTACGAGGATGGATAATGCCTGCTGACAAGTGGTCCCTGGCGCTGAGATAGTGCCCTGTTCGTGCAGTTTCATCTTAGCACAGAGCCCGCACTCCTTAGCACTGGCAGTGATCCAAATGAGCGTATAGCAGAATCACTAGGTCTTATTAGTTGTATGCCCTTGTCTGAGAAGGCTAGGTGTTGGATCCATTATCCCATGTTTATCATTTATTCTTATATTTTTAGTGAAAATAGAAGCTGAGAAAAACCTTAAGATCCTGCCCTATTTCTGCCAAAAGCGAAACAAGAGAAATCTTAGCTAGCTAGTTTACGAGGATGGGTAGAAAAACCCCGCGCCAACAATGTCTGCTGAGTCCAAGTAAGTAAAAACTGATCCCCGGGCTACGATAGCGTACTGTTGGTGCAGAAGTTCAGCAAGTTCAGACGTGTGCAATTAAAACAATCATCATCATGTGCTTTGTCGATAAACGTTGGGCATCGCAGACGATAACCAGAGTCGTGGATCAGCTCTGTATTCTTGTCTCGATTATTCCACGCGGTCAAGATATTTCGACATTTATCTCTTACCTTCCATGTTCCTTTTTCACTCAATCTTGCCAGTTGTCACCGAATTTTCTAGTTTATTTCTTCTCATAACGTGCCCAAAAATACTTGACTGTCTAAGGTGTGTGCGTGTCACGTGATGTAAATTATGTCTACAAAACGGTATGAAGTGAATCTATAACACAGTGCGAGTTGTTATCTTTATATACACATTACCTAAAATGGTGTGATGAGATGGACTCATGGAATGAAGTAACTGGAAGCGCTTTTTCTTGTGAGTACATAGAAAGACAGTTGTATTTACAGCTATTAACATCATAGCCGTCCAGGATCGACTGGCCGAGTTGCTAGAATGTGGAGTTTTCCTAAGGGAGACCCGGATACGAATCCTCGGTAAGGTGTGGACTTGTTTTCTGTTGGGGGAAAACAAAAAATACCCTAACCTGCACAGTTCGCGGCGACTGCACTAGCCAGGCTGCCTTAATTTTAATTCCTAAGGCTCAAGACCCCCCCCCCCCCTTTTATGTTTCCTTATCCCTCCCCCTTACCGCCCTACGCCTCAGGGTACTATAGGCAGCCAGTAGAGAACAGTTTTTTGTTTTTGTTTGCAGTGACATAACTGCGATAAGGGTAATTACTGCTATTAGTGACATGGCTGCGATAAGGGTAATTATAGTTATGAGTGGGGTGAAGGCAATAAGGGTAATTATAGTTATGCTTTTGGCTGCCATAATGTTAATTTTAGCTATGATTATGGCTGCGATAAGAATAATTATAGCAATAAGTGGCGTGGCCCCGATATGGGTAATTATAGCTATGGATGGCATGGCTAGGATAAGGGTAATTATAGCTATGAGTATGGGTGCGATAAAGGTAATTATAGCTGTAAGTGGCAAGGCTATGGGATATGGGTAATTATATCAGTAAGTGGAATAACTGCGATGTGGGTAATTATAGCTATAAGTAGCGTGGCTGTGATATGGGTATTTATAGCAATTGCTGATATGGCTGCGATAAGGGTGATTATACCAATGAGTTGCATGGCTACGGTTAGGGTAATTACAACAATGAGCGACACGGCTGGATAAGGGCAACAGCGGCTGCAGAGTGTGAGAAGCATCATCTATGCCACATATACCAGAGATTGGTCTTTCCGTGATGGAATACGCTCTGGCGGTCCTCATTCTCAGCTATTCTCAGATGGAGAGAATGTTATGTGTAAAAATAATATCATAAAATAGCAATTACTCACATTGTGTGCAAAGTCTGCCATGGAAAGTGTAACTTCCCCAGCTGGATTGTCTAAAAGCATCATCGCTTTAAAACCTGTTCGGTCTTGTCCCGGTTTCAGACCACAGAGAACCAGATTGACATAGTTGGAAAAAGGTTTCCCGGTTCTTGTTAGGGGCAGAGTAGCCTGTAAAGCTTGAGTTGACAGTCCTCTTCTAGCAAGTGATGATGGTAGTGAAGCTTTCTTTGCTGCTTCTGTAGACTGAGAAGCCGCCTTCGATGATTTTACTGCTCCAGCCGAGGTCATAATGTAATCTCCGCCATTGGATTGGCTCTGAGGAAGAACAATAATAACAGTATGTCAGGTTAAATAAACATGGAATTTGTCCATCAATAATGATGATGACCATCCATTTCATCCAGTGGGCGTGAAAGTTTTGAGCCGTGAGTTCTAAGATGGCTGGCAATGCCTATTTTGGCTCGAAATGTTCTTTGATAATGTGGATGAATAATGCTTGAAGTTTCATAAGGAGGATCTCCTGTGGTGGTTTAATCATGCCGCCTTGGCAGCATCAGAGGGCAGTAGTAAGTAAATTAATGGGTCCTTTGTACACTCCATGTGATGACTACACAGGGCACAAGGTGCTGGTCATAATCGGCACTCGAGGGGTGATGTGGTCAATATCTCGTCTGCCCTCTTTACTTCCCAAAACATTTCCTAGTACACATTTTAGTCTGGACGGGACTAGGAGCCTATGACAATTTTAAACATCTGCATGGCAGAACAGGAGGTCTAGGAATCTTAATACTGTTTTTGTTATCATGCTCTACTGGAGAGCATATGCATCTGATGGTGGTGGCAGTAAAGTCATTGTATTCCACCAGCTGTTACTTTAACCCTTTCTATTCCAAACACTTGCCGCTATAGAGTAATAGATGATTGGTCTAAAGGAGTTGATTGGATGGTGAATCCACAGGAAGACTGAGTTTTGACTTTCAAGTCCAATGCACCGTTGGTCAAATTTGAAAATCACAGCCTGGGATTCTGAGAGAAGTAGCACTCATTTTTCACCTTTTCATTTTCTGTTCATCTTTCCAGTCTTCTCACTCCGTTCTTATGCCTTAATGTAATCACTGTAGTATATCGCCGAAATGTTGAAATTGCGTTATAATACAACATGTCTACTATAATATTAACAACATTCAAGTTATAACCGTGACACACCCCGAATTTCCATTTTCCGGCATCCTTGTTTGTTGGGTTCAAACCTACACATTTTGTTTGGCACAGTATCTGTTAAATCTATTAACGTTCTCTAAACGGTGTTTAGGTACTTCTTTGTCAACAGAATTCTGCCCAAAGTCAAGAGGGAATATAATAAGATGATAAATGACGGTCGGACTGAAAATTCATTTTAGAGAATAAAACAAGAACCGACATGGCAATGGCAGCCTTTCAGTAAGATGGAACACATATCAATATAAAGTTGTTAATTGTAATAGTAAAAATCAGTGTTAAAGCGGTATGTAGACGGTATAATGTTGTATGCGTGTGAAACATGAACAATAAACAGACAAGCTAAGAAATATATTTTGACAGTGGAAACGGGATGTTTAAGCAAAATTTAAAGAACGACATGAGCGGAGACAAGAAAAAAAGTCGCTTAAAGTCGACAGGGTCGACTTTATTGCATCGGGTTTTTATCCCATATGGCTCAGTCTTTTTCCGCAGAGAGGGAAGCGTCTTACAAAGCACGAACTCCATAGCTCCAGCGACAGGGGTCTCCTAACAAGTTCACCCGTGAAATGAAGGACGCAGCCCGGAATCGAACCCACAAACTTCGGAGCCCGAGATGGCTTGACTACTTCATCACGGCGACTCCCTAAAAAAGAGACAAAAAAGAGTGAGGCAGATTTCCGAGGAAGACACGGTAAATTGAGCATGGAAAATAAACGTAAAACTTACTGGTATCTCCTCCGTGACCTTAGTTTCTGATGGTAGTTGCACGTAGGCATGACAGGGGATATGTTTATTTGTAGCCTCTATAAAGTCTGATAATTCCTCACTTATTGATATCAGCATTCTCAATGCTCCATAGCATGCTTCCAAATTTCTCTGCAAAATTCGAAGCACATTAAATGATTAACAATGTAGCATTCTCCCGTTGTCTCGATATGAGCCATCTTTCTCTGTAAAAACCGAAGCACACTAAATGATTAACAATGTAGCATTCTCCCGTTGTCTCGATATGAGCCATCTTTCTCTGTAAAAACCGAAGCACATTAAATGATTAACAATGTAGCATTCTCCCGTTGTCTCGATATGAGCCATCTTTCTCTGTAAAAACCGAAGCACATTAAATGATTAACAATGTAGCATTCTCCCGTTGTCTCGATATGAGCCATCTTTCTCTGTAAAAACCGAAGCACAGTAAATGATTAACAATGTAGCATTCTCCCGTTGTCTCGATATGAGCCATCTTTCTCTGTAAAAACCGAAGCACATTAAATGATTAACAATGTAGCATTCTCCCGTTGTCTCGATATGAGCCATCTTTCTCTGTAAAAACCGAAGCACATTAAATGATTAACAATGTAGCATTCTCCCGTTGTCTCGATATGAGCCATCTTTCTCTGTAAAAACCGAAGCACATTAAATGATTAACAATGTAGCATTCTCCCGTTGTCTCGATACGAGCCATCTTTCTCTGTAAAAACCGAAGCACACTAAATGATTAACAATGTAACAATGACTGTTAGTTGTTGAGAATCCATCGCAATGCTGAGTTTTAACTCCGGTGTATTGACGTTCAGGATATCAGTATCTTCAAAAGAGATCCCATCTATCGGAGTTCGGTTGGTGTAAGGCAGTGGTTCTCAACCGGCGGGGAATTCCCCCCCCCCCCCAATCCAGAGGGGAAGTTTAGGGTTTCCAGGGGAGAGGGGAGGGGGGAATTAAGATTATTTCAAGATCGCGCTAATACAAGAGCCGATTACTTGATATTGTTTTTCCCTTAATACTTTACGGTTCTGTACTTCTCGCCCTTCTGAAATTCATTTTATAACGTAAGTAGACCCGCAAATCACGTTTTATGTAGACGTCTAGGCTTGTTCTAGTATGTGTTATTAAATTTAGCTTCCATTTTTATGTATACTGTGTGTGTGGGGGGGGATTTATAGGGAGGAAATACGAAAGGGTGGGGTGGGGGGGGGGAAGGTTGTCAGAGTTTAAAGTATTGCCAGCAGAGATGCAGGGACATCGTTACGCCCGCCAGGCGAATAGTCCCTAGCGGGGATGCCGTGACATCGTTACGCCCGCCAGGCGAGTATTAGTTACCTGCCTGCGAGGTTGCTGGCTGACGAGACAGCCAGCGGTCAGGCAAGGACAAAGCAGGACGCACGCAGGCCTCGGGAAGCCACTTCAGGTGGGCAGGCGCGTTGCGAGAAATAGCCAGACAGCTCTGGGACTCGGACTCGACTGGACGTATGATGGGAGAAAGGTTTCGTGTAGTTCTGTGCCCGAAAGTCGAGTGCTTGTACATCTTGTGAGATAGACTGTAAGCTGTGGGTTGCCTGTAAGTGTATTGTTATAACTTATGTATTGTAATGAGCATCTCTAGATCGTATTGTATGTGATCTGTAAATAAATCCATTGAAACTTCGTGTCGTTGAGTCTCAAGTCAAATCACGTTGTACTTGTACTGTCTCTGTTTAAACATGGAGACGAGATGTGAACGTAAAGTACATACATATTGTTTGATCTTGTAAACGTGTAAAACATTTGTGATTGTGGAACTTGTCACCGTTTTGACCTTGTCGACAGTGTGAAGTTGTCGCCATTGTGACCTTGTCGCCATCTTGTAAACTTGATGTCTATGTCCTTACTGAATGTCATCTTAATGTAAGTGATGTGTCATCAATGTTGTAGAGTGTTGAGATATAGTTAGATTGTCTTTGTAAAGTGAGTTGTGTAAAGCAGAAAGTTTCGGAAAGAAAGTAACTTGTGGTTTTGAAAAAAAAATTGACTGACGACATTACGACCTACAATTACACTCAACGCCATACAAACCTAATCAAAACTTAGGGACATGCATACACACCACATCAAATAGACGCTAATTTATTTCCTCCAAAAACAAAGCAGGTTTTCTGTGCCATCTGAAACCCTAGCCCGTAGAGGTCATTTGTGTTTTGAAGTAGCGACCCTAGTCCGAATTTCAACCGTTCTCCACCGCATCCAGGACACTTGAGTATATTTTTCTTTCTATATACTTTCGGATGCAAATTTAGGCACATATTGTAATTAGAAAATAATTGTAAATTGTTCACTTTACTAACAACTTGTAACAAATTGTGTGTCTGATATTTTCCATCATGTCTTCATTAAATGATTTCATCGATATGGGGTTAAAGTTAAAGTTAACAGGTGATGAGCTAATGAAGTGGAGTGAGAAGAAATACTCTGAATACCACGAGCGGGAAGAAAGAGCGGCTGAAAGAGCTGCCAAGCAAGCAGAGGCTGAAAGAGAAACAGAATTAAAGAAGGCAGAAATTGCAGCTCAGAGTAAAAGGGAAGAACTGGAGGTGCAGCTAAAGATTAAACAACTTGATACTGAGACTGCTATAAACAAAAAGTCAAAGAAATCTGAGAGACTGGAGAAAGAAAACCAGTACAAGAAATACCAAGGTATCGTAAGAAATTATACCTCGGGTGACTGCATTGCAGCCTTCACCCAAAATTTTGAGACTTTAATGGACCATTACCAGATTCCATTGTCTGAATGGAATATAATTTATATGAGAAGTTTATCAGGGGAGCCTCTGAAAGTTATAGAGACTATCCCCAAAGACCTCAGAAAAGATTACCATTATCTAAAATCAAAGATTATGGCACATTTTATGTTAGATGAGGCAGGTTACAGAGAACAATTCAGCAAGTTGAGCCCCAAACCGACTCAAACGTTCTCTGACTACCTCTGCTTAGTCCGAGATATATTTACCAAATGGACTTCAGCAGCTAAAATTGATAAGAACTATCAAAAGTTAGAAGACCTTATCATTAGAGATAAAGTCATTTCATCCATTCCATCAGCATTTTCAAAGTTTTTGCAAGAGAATGAATGTACGAGTGTAGAGCAGATTGAGAGGCGAGGTTCGGCTTATTACACAGCCAACAAACATTGTTTTGCCAGTGAAGCTACTGAAACCAACTTTGTAGCATCGGCTAACTATGACAAACCCTATAGTAGGCAAAAACCTTATAAGCCTACATCTGAGAAGTACAACCACTGTAAATATTGTAGAATTTCACACCATCAAGGCGAGATGTGCGACAAGAACCCCGCATATCTTACATATTTACAGAACATCGTAAACAGACAAGATAAGGAGCGTAAATCCTTTAGAAATTTGCGTAAATGTTTCCTCTGTAAGGCGTATGGACATTATCGCCATGATTGTAAAGGTAGGCAAATGACCAAGAAAGCCAATGCCGCCTTATTTGATAGTTCATCATTTGATGAAGAACAATCAGAGAAACACCCTGTGAACTCAGCACAGGCTTTTGATATGTTTAACGCAAATAAATGTACTGTTTGTAATACTTTTTATGAAGATGGCATTTTAACATGCGGCCACTCCATTCCTATTGCCAATGAAGAAGCTAATTTGGTAGTAGACTCCAAAGGCAGAATAAACATCCATCAGGGATACGTGAATGGCAAGTCTGCTACAGTCCTTCGGGACACGGGAAGTTCACTGATTGGACTGAAGAGAACGTTCATAATGCCTACATACTATACAGGCAGGCATGTAACATGCAGAACATTCTCTGGCAATATTGAAAAGTACCCACTAGCATGGGCATATATTCAAACACCTTTCCTCACTGGGAAAGTAAAATGCGCAGCATTAACAAACCCTGTGTGTGATATTATAATTGGAAATTTACCAGAGGTAAATGATGTGCCTCATGACATAACATCTCTTTGCATAAATGAGATCACAACATCACCATCAAATGTCATCATTGATAATGGTGTACCACCTAATGAATGTATGGTAGCTAATGTAGCACTAAGATCTCATGACATCATTGATAACACTGTTTCATCACCATCTGATATCATTGAATGTGTGAACGCAGTAACTAGATCTACTGCTAGAATGCAAGACGAAATTAATCAGACTGAGGCTATAGAAATGCTTAGCCCAGTATTACTACCTCCTAAAACCATGAAGGAGACTTTTGTAACAGCCCAAAAGGCTGACCCTTCATTGTCGAACTATTTTAATCTGATCGGCCAAAAGCCAAAGGTAACCAAAAATGCAAGATGACATTTTGCTTTGAAAAATTGTATCCTCACCAGGTATTATACCAGAGGTGACACCACAACAGAGCAAACTGTTTTGCCAATTGAGTATCGTAAGCAAGCCTTACATCTTGCCCATGATATACCTCTTGCAGGGCATATGGCATACACTAAGACCAGATCAAGATTATTATTACAGTTTTATTGGCCCAAATTCTGCAATGACATAAGCAATATTGCAGGAGTTGTGACATCTGCCAAAAACTTGTAAAGAAAGGTAAACACCCACAGGCAAAGTTACAAATTACTGACTTAGCCAGTCGACCTTTTGAGAAAATATCTGTCGACATAGTGGGCCCTCTTAATCAGATAACAACCAGAGGGAATAAATATATATTAACAATCATTGATCAATGTAGCCGCTGGCCTGAAGCGATTCCGCTAAAGAACATAACTGCCAATTATATAATGGAAGTTTTCTTCCATATATTTTCACGGATAGGATTTCCAGACACAATCCAATCAGATAGGGGAAGTCAGTTCATTGCCGCATCAACGCAAGCTTTCACCAAAATGTTAGGAGTGAAGCAATGTTTCAATTCCCCGTACCATCCTCACTCGAGTGGAATTATAGAAAAATTTAACGGTGATTTAAAGCATATGCTTGCTAAAGTCACGCAAGAACACCCCAATAACTGGGACGTATATTTACCTGCTATTCTCTTTGCTTATCGCGAGGTGCCACATGCTAGTACAGGTTTCTCTCCTTTTGAACTTATATATGGTGCCAAACCACGTGGCCCATTAAGCATCTATCATCAAATGTTAACTGAATCCACTCCTTTACTCAAACCCATATCATCATACGTATACGTTACATCATTGCGTGAAAGAATCATCAAATCTTGTATAATTGCAAAGGAGGCACTAAAATTATCTGATGCTACATATAGACAATATGCTGACAAAGGTAACAGGACAATAACGTTGACACCTGGACAGGACGTTCTTCTTCTCCTACCTAGTGACAGACACTTATTGACTGATTCTTGGCAAGGACCATTTAAAGTGACGAGACAGATTTCACCTGTAGACTACGAGATTCAAATAAAAGACAAACACAAAATATTCCACGTCAATATGCTAAGACCATATTACAATAGAGACAACGAACAAGACGATACAACAGCCTGTACAGTGATAATAGACCATGAAGATGACGAGGCTAGTGACGAAATTCCAACACCCGCATTAGACACGACAAACTGCTTGAAGGAAATTAAAATCAACCCAAAGTTAACTCAAGCAGAAACAGACAGTTGCAAACATCTCATACAACAGTACAACACCATTTTCTCCAACAACCCAGGACAAACAGAATTAGTACAACATCACATCACACTCACGTCAAATACACCCATAAAATGCAGACCATACACCATTCCATTGCATTACAAAGAACACTTACATAAAGAGATCATTAGCTTAGAAAAAAACAACATAATTAGACGATCCCAATCAAATTTCTCATCTCCAATGGTCATAGTACGCAAAAAGGACAACACAATAAGACTCTGTGTCGACTATAGGAAATTAAATAAGATAACTCTTCTAGATCTAGAGCCAATGGCTAACTCTGAAGATCTGCTGACAGAACTGACAGACGCTAGGTTCTTTACGAAGGTAGACATGACTAAAGGTTACTGGCAAATAGCGGTAGACGAACAGAGCAGACATCTGACAGCATTTGCCACACCTTGGGGACTGTACGAATGGTGCAAACTTCCATTTGGGCTTGTCAATGCCCCAGCCACATTCGTACGTATGACACGACTTCTACTAGTAGACATATCAAATATTATTTGTTACATAGACGACATTTGTGTTCACACAAAGACGATGACAGACCACATAAAGACATTAGAACAGACATTTGAACGCATTAGACAACACGGACTGACGGTAAAGCCTGCAAAAGTAGACATAGCCTATCAGGAAATATCCTTCTTGGGGTACAAAATATCTAATGGCTTTGTCACGACAGACGATAACATTGTGTCCAAGATACTAAAACTCTCACTTCCGACTACGAAAAAGCAAGTCAGAAGTTTGTTGGGACTTATAAATTATTATAGGCAGTTCATACCAGATTTTGCTGAACTGACCGAGGTATTTACTAACCGACTAACAAAAGATCAACCCGAGAAAATTGTAAGCAATGAATGCCTAAAATTTGCATTCCAGAAAGTATTATCTTATTTTTCTGATAATAGCTTAAATAATCCCATTCTAAATTTGCCCAATTTACAAATCCCTTTCAGATTACGCACAGACGCGAGCTCCGTGGCGATTGGAGTAGTCTTGTTACAGGAGCACAATAACATCCTACATCCTGTGTACTTTGTCTCCCGAAAATTAAAACCGAGAGAACGTGCTTGGTCAACACCTCAGTTGGAAGCCCTAGCTCTAGTGGTGGGTATAACTAAATTGTCCAGATTCCTCCTGGGACGTCATTTTATTGTGGAGTCTGACAGTAGTCCATTGAGATTTATCAATTCAGGTGTACCTTCCAACCAAATGATAGCTCGCTGGTCTCTTAAACTTCAAGATTACAGCTTTGAAGTTCGACACATCGCGGGCAGAACCAACACGATTGCCGATCTTTTGTCCCGTTGTCCGACCGACCCAGTAAGCACCAATGTCTGAGTGCAGTGTGTAAAATACACTCAGACCAACACAGCCATCCATCAGTGAAGTTTTTTTTTTCACGCAAGCTGTGTATGTCTATTATATGAAGTGATAAGGTTTATTCCCAATATATATAGTTTTCTTATTTTATTAATAACGTAGTGATTGTCGTGAATAATTGTGTAGTGTGTGGTAGAAAGTGAACTTTATTAATTGTATATATTACGAAACAAGAACAGTGCCACATTCGCTCTGAACTTACCGAAAGCGAACTATCCAATGTATCCGTGGTATCTGCATTTGGAACATATCCAGTGATATTTTAACTCCGTGTGTGAAAGTGTGACCTGAACATTGACATCTACACCACTGCAGTCAATCGAAATCCAGAAGTTTTTTCAGTGAAACAACCAAAACATGAACGATCAGAACATTGCACATTCCGTTTTACTACATCAGACCGGAACAAGTGTGTTCTACAGATTTCAACATCTACGGTTCGTGTGTACTTCCGGATGATTTAGAAATTTAGTTCAAAATTAGCAGACGACAAACAAAAGCTTAAAAAGTTATAACACTTCTAAACTAGTTACGATTCAATAATTTCGAATACACGAATTGTGTATTAATATTTTTCATTTAGTGTAATCTTAGAATCATATCTTGATTAATTTATTCATACTATCGACTTTTTTTTCGCTAGTATGGAAAAACATCAAGCTATGACGCTGAGAAATAGAAGAATTATTGTAAGATATTATATTTCATAATTTTTGAAATTATGTCCCTTTCATTTAATTGTTATTACATTATTACACCAAGGGCGATAAATTGAAATGTATACGATGATGTATTGTATATAAATAGCCATGTTGTTGCCAGATTGTTAACACGCCAAGAAGCCATCTACTGGGCATGGTAGAGTGTTACCGACATTGCAGACCGACACAAGAACTCCTGGCCAAATGAGGTCAGAGTTTGAGCGTTGAATGCGGCTTATATAAAGCCGTATTACAGTCTTGCCAGATGTGTTTTTGTTTCAAAAAGCATATTATTACTTTTTTTTGAAAGGCTGCGAGGTAGTTGCTTGGGAAGCTGTTACTACCGATCTGACTGGGTCAATAATGCAATTAAGGTAATCAGCCATCGAGAGGATGAAACTTGACAGGTGTTAAAGGTTGAACACCACATGTCTTTAGATACAATGTCCATGTCTTATGTGTTTCTATGCCAAGATGTGTATTCTGATGTATTTCTACACCAATGTATATAACAGAAGGGTTGACTCTGACAAGGTTAACATATTAACCCGCTATGTATATAGAGTATACATGAAAGATGACATCTTTCATGAAGAAGCCCCGGGGGAGCATGTCAGAGTCTAAAGTATTGTCAGCAGAGATGCAGGGACATCGTTACGCCCGCCAGGCGAATAGTCCCTAGTGGGGATGCCGTGACATCGTTACGCCCGCCAGGCGAGTATTAGTTACCTGCCTGCGAGGTTGCTGGCTGACGAGACAGCCAGCGGTCAGGCAAGGACAAAGCAGGACGCACGCAGGCCTCGGGAAGCCACTTCAGGTGGGCAGGCGCGTTGCGAGAAATAGCCAGACAGCTCTGGGACTCGGACTCGACTGGACGTATGATGGGCGAAAGGTTTCGTGTAGTTCTGTGCCCGAAAGTCGAGTGCTTGTATATCTTGTGAGATAGACTGTAAGCTGTGGGTTGCCTGTAAGTGTATTGTTATAACTTATGTATTGTAATGAGCATCTCTAGATCGTATTGTATGTGATCTGTAAATAAATCCATTGAAACTTCGTGTCGTTGAGTCTCAAGTCAAATCACGTTGTACTTGTACTGTCTCACATGTGTTAGGTTTAACGAGCCAGGTTTAAGACCCTGACATGTGTGACGTGTGAACATATGGTGAAAGGGTGCATGGGCCCCAAAAAAAAGGTTGAGAACTACTGGTGTAAAGATTTTCCTCTCGATTATGTACCGAAGTACCATCTCAAAGAGGACTATGTTGCCTAGCTCTCCTTCTCTCAAGTTGAGAAGCCTCCTGGGGGGCTAAAGAACTGTTTAATCTGCGGAGAAGCATTAAGATCTGGGAGAGCAACCAAACATGTGACCCAGTCTATGGACAGGCCACTCCACAAGGAGGTTTTTCAGGGTCTTGAGACCTGGTCCTGGTCTTGCGGCGTCAGGGCCCAAGTAATAATCTTCTTCTTCTGTCTTTCGTCTCGCAATGAAGCAAAGATTTTCAATCAACTCACCCCAAGTCACTTTTAGACTTGTTCATGATTTATTGGGATTTACAGCTAACGTTTTCTAGGGGATGAGGTAGTTAGTGTCACGCCAACCCTACTTTTACGTCATGTATATGCTAGTTTTCGTGTTTCTATTCCTTGTTTTCTGTACGAGCTACGGTAACATAGAACAATAGTGGTAAGATGTATTTAACGTGCTGTAGTGTTTCCTAACTTGTGCTTTTGTATGGATGTGAAGCGTGGACGATGAGCAGACAAGATGGAAAACATCTAATGGCAGTGGACATGTGGTTTCCGAGAAAAATGCAAAGAATACCATGGACAGACAGAAAAACCAATGAGCAATTTCTACAAGAGGGAAATGAAAACCACAAACTGATCAGAGAAATTAGACGTAGTCAGTCACATTTTTGGGCATGTTAAGAGAACAAATACACTAGAGAACTTGAAGACAACCGGCAATATTGAGGACAAAAACAAAGAGAAGGCAGAGAAGTAAATATCTAGATGACATGGCCACATAACATGGTCAGGTCAAGAATACAGAGTTGATCTACGACTCTGGAGATCGTGTAACATGGCGAAACATTACCTCCAGCAGTTATCGGCATGGCACATGATGATGATCAGTGATTTAAGGCACAGACATGATGAGAATTTAAAGCTATTTAGATCGCATACGCGGAACCTCACCATGGGCGCCAGTAGGACCTCTAATGGTTCCAAAGAATCCCAAGGAAATCTCCTGCAAGGCACCCATAAATGAATTACTGTCTCAGGTCTAAAACAATTTCCAAGGGATTTCAGAGTCGGTGATCCCTAAAGATGGAGTGCGTAAAGTCAAGGAAAAGACTCTTTAACACTTAAGGAACGCTGAACACCTGGTTAAACAAAGTTAAGGACTCTTTAGCATTTAAGGCGCACTGAACACGTTGTTAAACAAAGTTAAGGATTCTTTAGCAATTAAGGTACACTGATTACATGGTTAAACAAAGTCAAGAACTCATTAGCACTTAAAGCGCACTGAACACATCGTTAAATAAAGTTAAGGACTCTTTAGCAATTAAGGTGCACTGAACACATGGTTAAACAAAATTAGGGACTCTTTAGCGCTTAAGGCGCACTGAAGTTAAAGTTAGGGACTCTTTAGCGCTTAAGGCGCACTGAAGTTAAAGTTAGGGACTCTTTAGCGCTTAAGGCGCGCTGAACACATGGTTAAACAAAGTAAAGGTCTCTTTACACACCTTAAGACACAATGTGCATTTAGTAGTAGACACAGTTTTATAGACCAATCGGAACTCGATGTGTGATGTGGCAAATATTACGCCGCTTGTATTTACTTCCAAGTACAATTCCTAGAACCCACTTTAAGGCTGGTGGGAACTTGGAATCCCATGTCAGTTAAATCAAAAACATTCCCGCTTGGATCAGGAATTTGAACACATCGATAACAGATGCTATATGTCCAGGTTTCTTCCTTGAATTGGTTGTCTCCTGCAGATCCTGCATACTTCTGTACAGACTGAAATCTAGGGTATGTTCACCCAAACCATAGAAAACACCCTAGGGCTGCCGCAGCGCAGCGATTAGACTCTTGCCTGCCCTAGCAATGGTCTGTGTTCGAGCCACATCAGCCTTACATTTGCATATGGTCGAAGTGCCTTAATTGTCCCACTTTGATCTAATTCAGCAATGTTTTCTTCAAGCCCTGGTTATGTTATTTGTTGTTTCTTCTTTGTTTTTGTTTTTTCTCCGACCATTCTTCACATTCGTCTAAATAGTCACATTTCGAAAGCTTAAAGTTTCCTTTCACATTCTTTATTACTTAAGACATGCATTAAGACATAAAAACACGTAAAATAGACAAATTTTGGCCCAAACTATATGGGTATGTTTTACACACAAACCCATTACAAAAAGACCACACCTTTTCTATCACAACTTCGTCATCAGGCCTTTTGTAGAGCATCGCTCTTATTACGGCCCGGCGGAAAGTGTCTCGATCCCTTGCTAGTTCTCTTGCCTGATGCAATTTCACGCCTAATGCTCCGCAATCTCCAGTGTCCAACTTCTTGCTGGTCAACCCTTGTATCTACTTCCCGAACTATGTCATCCATCACTATTGTTTCCAAACCTCAGATGACGTTTTCATATTGCCAAAGTATTTTAATTTTCGAAACACGTCGCTATTTGTAAGCCAGTTAGTTTTCTTCTATGTCCAGATCTTGCTGAATATCAGTATTTTTCTTCTTCTCTCCCCCCCCCCCCCCCCCCGCCCCCGCGTTTCCATCCTGTTTCAGGCTATTGCGATCAACATCAGCATCTTTCAGCTGTATGTTGATTCCTAGGCTAGATTACCCTCATCAGCACGCCACGACTTTCTGAGCGACCGGCTCCATACTCACATAAGTCACTGGCGGAACTCGAACCGCTTCCAGCTCTCGTGGGCTCACGTCAACCGCGAGAGTATTCGGAGTTACGGAGAAAGCTACTAACCACTCACCAGGGAGACCGGCTTTCTTCTTCTTGGTCCACGATATTCTAAAACGTTATTGCAAGATTTACAGTAAACATCAGACTACACAATTTCTTACTTACCTCAGATCTATCTACATCACCCATTGTTTTCTGTATATTCAAATAACTGATTACTAGCGTGTACAGTGTGTAGCAATACCGTTGTAATCTGTGTTTGTACAATGTGTAGCAATACCGTTGGAATCTGTGTTTGTACAATGTGTAGCAATACCGTTGGAATCTGTGTTTGTACAATGTGTAGCAATAACGTTGGAATCTGTATTTGTACAATGTGTAGCAATACCGTTGTAATCTGTGTTTGTACAGTGCGTAGTAATACCGTTGTAATCTGTGTTTGTACAATGTGTAGAAATACCGTTGGAATCTGTGTTTGTACAATGTGTAGCAATACCGTTGGAATCTGTGTTTGTACAATGTGTAGCAATAACGTTGGAATCTGTATTTGTACAATGTGTAGCAATACCGTTGTAATCTGTGTTTGTACAATGTGTAGCAATAACGTTGGAATCTGTATTTGTACAATGTGTAGCAATAACGATGGAATCTGTGTTTGTAAATGTGTAGCAATACCGTTGTAATCTGTGTTTGTACAGTGTGTAGCAATAACGTTGGAATCTGTGCTTGTAAATGTGTAGCAATACTGTTGTAATCTGTGATTGTACAATGTGTAGCAATATTTGTATAATCTGTGTTTGTACAGTGCGTAGTAATACCGTTGTAATATGTGTGTGTACAGTGTGTAGCAATACCGTTGTAATCTGTGTTTGTACAATGTGTAGCAATACCGTTGTAATTTGTGTTTGTACAATGTGTAGCAATACCATTGTAATCTGTGTTTGAACAGTGTGTAGCAATACCGTTGTAATCTGTGTTTGTACAGTGTGTAGTAATACCGTTGTAATCTGTGATTGTACAGTGTGTAGCAATACCATTGTAAATCTGTTTTTGTACAATGTGTAGCAATAACGCTGGAATCTGTGTTTGTACAGTGTGTAGCAATAACGTTGGAATCTGTGTTTGTAAATGTGTAGCAATACCGTTGGAATCTGTGTTTGTACAATGTGTAGCAATACCGTTGTAATCTGTGTTTGTACAGTGTGTAGCAATACCGTTGTAATCTGTGTTTGTACAGTGTGTAGCAATACCGTTGTAATCTGTGTTTGTACAATGTGTAGCAATACCGTTGTAATCTGTGTTTGTACAATGTGTAGCAATACCATTGTAATCTGTGGTTGAAAGGTGTGTAGCAATAACGTTGGAATCTGTGTTTGTACAGAGTGTAGCAATAACGTTGTAATCTGTGTTTGTACAGTGTGTAGCAATACCATTGTAATCTGAGGTTGAACAGTGTGTAGCAATAACGTTGGAATCTGTGTTTGTACAGTGTGTAGCAATACCGTTGTAATCTGTGTTTGTACAGTGTGTAGCAATATCGTTGGAATCTGTGTTTGTACAGTGTGTAGCAATACCGTTGTAATCTGTGTTTGTACAGTGTGTAGCAATAACGTTGGAATCTGTGTTTGTACAGTGTGTAGCAATACCATTGTAATCTGTGTTTGTACAGTGTGAAGCAATGCCGTTGTAATATGTGTTTGTACAGTGTGTAGCAATACCGTTGTAATCTGTGTTTGTACAGTGTGTAGCAATAACGTTGGAATCTGTGTTTGCAAATGTGTAGCAATAACGTTGGAATTTGTGTTTGTACAGTGTGTAGCAATACCATTGTAATCTATGGTTGAACAGTGTGTAGCAATACCGTTGTAATCTGTGTTTGTACAATGTGTAGCAATACCGTTGTAATCTGTGTTTGTACAGTGTGTAGCGATAACGTTGGAGTCTGTTTGTAAATGTGTAGCAATAACATTATAATCTGTGTTTGTACAATGTGTAGCAATAACGTTGTAATCTGTGTTTGTACAGTGTGTAGCAATACCGTTGTAATCTGTGTTTGTACAGTGTGTAGCAATACCATTGTAATTTGTGTTTTTACACTGTGTAGCAATACCATTGTAACCTGTGTTTGTAAATGTGTAGCAATAACGTTGTAATCTGTGTTTGTACAGTTTGTAGCAATACCATTATAATCTGTGTTTGTACAGTGTGTAGCAATACCGTTGTAATCTGTGTTTGTACAGTGTGATGCAATACCATTGTAATCTGTGTTTGTACAATGTGTAGCAATACCGTTGTAATCTGTGTTTGTACAGTGTGTAGCAATACCGTTGTAATCTGTGTTTGTACAGTGTGTAGCAATAACGATGGAATCTGTGTTTGTACAGTGTGTAGCAATACCGTTGTAATCTGTGTTTGTACAGTGTGTAGCAATACCATTGTAATCTGTGTTTGTACAGTGTGTAGCAATACCATTGTAATCTGTGTTTGTACAATGTGTAGCAATACCGTTGTAATCTGTGTTTGTACAGTGTGTAGCAATAACGTTGGAGTCTGTTTGTAAATGTGTAGCAATAACATTATAATCTGTGTTTGTACAATGTGTAGCAATACCGTTGCAATCTGTGTTTGAACAATGTGTAGCAATACCGTTGTAATCTGTGGTTGAAAAGTGTGTAGCAATAACGTTGTAATCTGTGTTTGTACAGTGTGTAGCAATACCATTGTAATCTGTGTTTGTACAATGTGTAGCAATACCGTTGTAATCTGTGTTTGTACAGTGTGTAGCAATACCGTTGTAATCTGTGTTTGTACAGTGTGTAGCAATACCGTTGTAATCTTTGTTTGTACAGTGTGTAGCAATACCATTGTAATCTGTGTTTGTACAGTGTGTAGCAATACCGTTGTAATCTGTGTTTGTACAATGTGATGCAATACCATTGTAATCTGTGTTTGTACAGTGTGTAGCAATACCGTTGTAATCTGTGTTTGTACAGTGTGTAGCAATAACGATGGAATCTGTGTTTGTAAATGTGTAGCAATAACGTTGTAATCTGTGTTTGTACAGTGTGTAGCAATACCATTGTAATCTGTGTTTGTACAATGTGTAGCAATACCGTTGTAATCTGTGTTTGTACAATGTGTAGCAATACCGTTGTAATCTGTGTTTGTACAGTGTGTAGCAATACCGTTGTAATCTGTGTTTGTACAATGTGTAGCAATACCGTTGTAATCTGTGTTTGTACAGTGTGTAGCAATAACGTTGGAATCTGTGTTTGTACAGTGTGTAGCAATAACGTTGGAATATGCGTTTGTACAGAATGTAGCAATACCGTTGTAATCTGATTTTATATCTGAATATGCTTGACATTAATTTGGTCAAATCACGCAGTTTCTTACTTACCTTACATTTTCTACAGATTCTACCCATTCTTGCATTGATGTGGGAAACACCGTGTACGTCCGTTTATAGTCTCTAGTGTACCTGAATGTGCTTCACTTGATTTGGTGAACAATGTTCACTCTTGTTTTGATGCAGCTTGTCTACTGTATCTGGTTGTTGACTTCGCAGTGGCCTCCCCCGAGTTACTGTTTTAAAAATAAAGTTTAGCTAAAAATAGCAGAATCGAAAGACTGAAATGGTGTGTAACAGAATCTCTATTATGGAGTTCGAGGAGAGAATTAGACAAACACCAGTGAACCAAGAGGCGAGGAAAAGACGCAGCGCTAGATAAGGCATGCATTAAGACATCTTGAGAATAGTATAACTAGAAAGGCCTTTGCCAGGAATCCACAGTGCAAACGAAAAAGAGGAGGTCATAAAAACACACGGAGAAGAGAATTAAAGACATAAATGAATACTATTGGGAAGACATGGGCGGAGCTGCAGGAGGTAGCACAAGATAGGACGGCTTGTAATGAGTTGAGGCATATGTACCAACAGGGATGAATGGGCGAAAGAAGAAAAACACAAGAAGAAGAGTTACTAAATGTAATGAGTTGAGTTGAGTTGAGTGAGTTGGGTTAAGCTAAGAACTGACACCACTGCACCAAGGACATTCCCATATGCGCTCCGTCCCCTCGTTCAACAGCCGGCTAAGAGCCATACTAATCCGTTTCCGACGCTATCTGACTGAAAGTTCTCCCCTCTCAGTTTTGAGATTCTTCCAGCAAAAATACATTATTCTGTCTTAGGCCGTCTTAGGGTTACGCCAAATCGGACTCAAGTCCCCATGAATTGCCTGTCAACGTCTCGAATAGTTTGTGTAGCGGGTTCAGACAGGCAGATGTACGTGAACAGATGAGTCGTGAACAAACATGTACATAGTCAAATATTTTAAAGATAACAGATCATTATGACTGTCAGGGACCCAATGCTGAATACAACAACACCACCACCACCACCACCACCACCACCACCACCACCACCACCACCACCACCAACAACAACAACAACAACAACAACAACAACAACAACAACAACAACAACAACAACAACAACACTAAAAGTGTTGGAACTCTTCGCTGGTTGCTGAGGATGGGGACGGAGCGCTTATGTGAATGTCCCGAATGCTGTGATGTCGGTTCCTAAATCAATCAACAACAACAACAACAACAACAACAACAACAACAACAACAACAACAACAACAACAACAACACTTTATTTTGAAAGGGTTAAGAATTGGGCACGCAGGCCCGTCTAACATTCTGCCCAGCCAATGATAGACAGGAGACAGGTCAGTGCAGGAACGAACGAACGAACGAACGAACGAAAATTTTTATTTTCAAAGGGTTAAGAATTGGGCACGCAGGCCCTTCTGACATTCTGCCCTTCTTCTCTATTTCGTCTCATACATTCTTTCATTCAACATCACTTATGAAGCAATTTTTTAACAACAAAAGAACAATAAGCATTAAAACGCATGAAAATAATCAATAATACATGACTCGTTGAGGCAATGTTTAACATGGGCCTCATAAATACCCAAGGTGGGTGTAACGTGCCACACATATGGGAATGTTTTTTTTTTTCTGGCTAGTTGTCGTTCGAGATAATTTACCATTATTATTGTCTTTGTTGCTGCTTTTTTTTTTTTTTAAAGGGGGCATGTAGTCTGTCCTGAGGTAGTGTTCAAACGGGTTGCGACTGTATGTATAATGATTGGCGGTGTCTTTGATTTCTTGTGGAAGATTATTCAGCCGGTCTCTCTGGCTGAGGGGTTACACCACTTTCTCCGTAATCCCGTTTATCACGCAGAGTCTCATAGCGGGCGAGAGCTGGAAGCGGTTCGACCCCCGCTGGTGACTTGCGGGATAACTGAGCCGGCCGCTCAGAAAGCAATGGCAAACTACTGAGCGTAATCTTGCCAAGAAATCGACAGACAGCTGAAAGATGCTGCTGTTGACAGCGATGTCCTGTAAATTAATTAAATTTTGTTGCGTATCCCTTACTGGACGTTGCAGTCAACATCAGCATTTTCAGCTGCTGTTGATGTACTAGGCAAGTGTTACGTTCAGTAGTTTGCCATTGCTTTCTGAACGACCGGCCCCTATACCTTTTTCGAAAAAACCAGCACCACCGTGTTTCGAACCCGGGTATACGGGCTCACAAACCGCGTTCGCAAGCCCTTAGCCACAGAGACCGGTGTCCTGTAAAGGATATGCGAAAAAAAAAAATCCTAGGTTTAGGGACATGAAGTATATTTAGTCGTTCGCTATGTCTTGCGTTATATTTAAACAATGGCCAAAGGTAGGTAGGGGCATTTTGAAATAGGATTTTGTGAGTTAGTTTAGCCTTATTAAAAAGTAGGCGTTTCTGCAGTGGCAGTAACTGAAGACGTTCGTGTAGGTTAAAATTGTCTGTAAACTTATCACCATTGATTAGACGCACTGCCCTTTTCTGGAGTGAATAAAGGCGTTTTGTTATTGATTTGGAGCATCCATCCCAGATTGTGGAGCAATAATCAATATGTGTTTGTATGTGGGAAGTATAGAATATCTTTCTTGTGTTTTCGTCGAGGAAGTTATTAATTTTGGCAAGTTGGTATACTTTTTTTGGCTATTTGTTTAACTAGAGCATGAACATGGGAATTAAAAGTTAGATTTTGATCTATGATAAGACCCAGTGCCTTGTGCTCGGTTAAACTTTCTATAGGCGTGCTACCAATGTGCAGCTGAAGAGTTCTCTGCGAGTTTAGAGTGTGAAGTCTTTTCCTGGTTCCGATTAACATAGATTTTTTTAAAGAAATGTTAATTTGCATGCGGTTTGAATGACTCCAGTTAACTACACTATTTATTTCCTGTTGCAAGGATAATTCTAGCACATTACGATCAATAACGTTTGTATATACTGTGCAGTCGTCTGCAAATAGATCGCAGGACGATGACAGATATAAGGGAAGTTCATTTATATAAATGGCAAATAACAGAGGGCCAAGTATAGACCCCTGAGGTACTCCAGTATTAATGGTAATGGCTTGGGATAAAGCTTTATTGTGTGATACTACTTGTTTTCTATCTAATAAGAATGAGTTTATTAATGTCACTATAGCCAGGCGTCCTGCATCAGGTCAGGGTCACTGTCACAGAGTGCGGGAGACCTGTACACAGGCTAAGGCCCCGTGGTCACCGCACCACATCGAGCGCCACGGGACTCACGGACTGTGAGCAGCCGTGAACTGGCCAAACGTACCTGTGTTGAGTTATGCATAAAATTTGGTGGAACTGCGGTAAAGCTGTGAAAGTTTAAACAATATATAATGACACAAAGTAGTGCAGCTTTACATAACAGAGTTACGACACATACAGAACGTTGCGGCGGTTAGCCTTCGAGTTAGACGGGTTTAGGACTTCGATACGGACAGACTTAGGCAGTGGTTGTGTTTAGTGAGCGTTGTGATATGATAGTAGAATCGACGGTGCGATTGAGTTATAGAGCGAACTATGCTTGAGTTGGAAAGTGTGCTTTGAGAGACAGTGTAAAATATGTGATTTGTCATTATACTTTGTATTATACAATGAAATATTATAAGATTTGGTAAGAGTTGTGTGTTGCCCAAAGCGCAACCAGTGTGAGTTTGCACACGTGAATACTATTGTTTAATAAACGATTCGCTAATTATAATTGCCGTGCGTGTGAGTGCAGTTACTGAACTCATGCAAAGTGTTTCACCTCTGTCCTGAAATGCGAGCCAGAATTATGTTTAAGGAAGACCATGGCAACGATACTACTTGCATATCTAGTTTACACAACTCGCACAGCGCTCGGCAATACTCTTGTGCTTTCACACAAGTTCACATAATCGTGATTCAGCACACACACTAATACACAGCTAATCACGGCCACGTTCTCTCTTTTAGCAAGCGTCCTCTTCCATCCACAGTCTAGTCCCGTCTGAAGCTTTCTGCTCAGGTTGGTAAGCAAGAGATACTTGACCCTCCTGCAGTCCGTGGTAGTCATGCTAAGTCAGGTCTGTCGTCTTGTCCTTCACCTGTCTGTTGATGGTAGGCGTACTGCGTCGTACCGTCCGAGGTTAACCTGCCCTGTCGTTCAAGGTCTCAGTCCTGTCTGTAAACCCCCTGCCCTGGGCGTATAGACCCGTCCACTATACCCTTACTCTTCCCATGTCCTATGTCTATCCTCTGTCCTCTACGTCACGTCCTTTTGGAACCCTGACAATCATTATTATCATAAATAACAAAAGCATTTGAAAAACACATTCAAAAAGTAACATTAGAGCATTTATTTCATAGTAAGCTGAAAGCTGACTCTCCATAGTCAACGAGAATTGTTGACAAAATAATCTTGCCAAACGACCTTAACAATCATGATAGGCACACATACCGGGTGTACTTTTTAATGACAGTGAAGTGTTTGAAAATATTCCCTGTCCAAGTTTTGGATTTACCTATGAACTTTACAGAGGGTGAATACAAAACTTGGACCGGCAATATTTTCAAACACTGCAGCGTCATTAAAAATACACCCTATAAAAACCTATATAAGCGACGATATTGTATGTGTAACAGGAAGTCAGCATGACCGAATGGAAAAGAGAGCTTGCTATTAAACTTCCGGTGAGCTGACGTCGAGGTGATGGGTTCAACCCCTAAACTGCTCAATTGGACTACAATGTTGAATTCTAGACCTTAACTTGCCATTTGTATATCTGAGTTCTGAAATTAAAACAATACTAAATGACAAAATACTAGGAAAATAGAGGAACGGGTAGACCAAAGAAACATTTGAAAAACAGATATAAACCAAGGAAAACATTTGAAAAGCAGTTATAAACAGGTATGCCAATGCAAACATAAATGGAATTAAAAAGAGCGGTATAAGTTATTCAACTATGGAATCCACGATTATAGATAATCGTCTGAGCCGCTTGACACGGCATACCATGATGATGATGATGATGATGATGATGATGTAATGACGATGTAATGACAAACAAACATATGATACATCGTTTGGCAGTTAAAGAGATACAAATCACATATACGTGTAGTTTCTTTAACCTTGATCACACAAAATTACAAACTCATTGTGTGTATTATGTTTACGTGTTACGCTTAAGGTATACTGTGTTTACATCATACAATACGTACCCTGCCAACCGGCATAGGCGAATATGCATCTCCAGAGATCTTGGTCACAGGTGTTCTGGAATTTGTTCTTGTTGCTTTAGTTATTTTGTTGTTGTTGCGTTCGCTCGCTTTAGGGGAGCCTCCGTGGTGAAGTGGTCAAGCCGTTTGACTCGGTCTCCGAAGGTTGTGGATTCGATTCCGGGCAGCACCCGTCGGTTCACGATTGAATGTTTTCGGAGACTCCTGGGGTGGGGGTCATCACTGGAGCTAAGGAGTTCGTGCTGTGTGCTACGCTTTCGGCAACTAGCGCTGCTGTAAGAGACTGAGCCATATAGGATAAAAACCCGGCGCAATGAAGTCGACCCTGCTTTCCCAATTGTATCGTTGTCTACCTCTTGCTCGCTTGCCCTCAACCTTGCCCTCCGGTATGGTTTTTATAAGAGTCAAAGTGGTTTAGATCTTCTTATATGATTTTAGCCCCTGCGGGTTCCACTGAAAGGACTTCTTAATTGTACAGGGAATCAATTGGGGAATACTTTGAGGCTACAAAGACAGTTCATTAATAAACACACTCAGTCGTTCAGAAAGCAATGGCAAACTACTGAAAGTAAACTTGTCAAGAAATCACAGCGGCAGAAATGCTGGTGTTGACTGCAATGTCCTGTAAAAAGTATATGCCAAAATAATATTATTAGTGTCTAAACTATTAACCGAGGGGATAAGGACGCTGTTCGTAATCCAGTATACCCACATACGAAAAACAGCTGCGCGAGATTCGGCAGCGGATCGCGCCGTGTTAGTTTCTTACGGAAAGGTATGTGAGCCGGTCGTTCAGAAATCAATGGCAAACTACTGAACGTAAAACTTGCCAAGACATCAACAGCAGCTGAGAAATGCTGGTGTTGACTGCAATGTCCTGTAAATAGGATATGAAAAAAGTACTATTAACTGATTCAGTGCCGAAGGATAAATAGCGCCACATGTGATTTACCATTTGGACAGAAGGACGATATATCGCCATACTAGGGTCATCGTGTTATTTGTTTTGTTTCTAATATCTCCCCAATTTAAATGCTCAGTGAACGGAAATTTATATTACAACAATTGTTTATTTGATTGTGTACCATGTTTGGTCCAAACCTACCTTTTGTTTGTCACCGAATCAGTATTGCATGAAAGTAAAGGGAAATCACCACATTAATTTCTTAATTCTAAGTTTATGGTCAGTGTCACAGCTAGATTTATGGAGTTTGGAACAGACTTCGTACTAGCCTTTTAACTTCTTCATTTGAGCATGGCATGTTTCATACATAGTGGCATGCTTCAAATTAAAAATAAAAGATAGGGAGCACCTGTTGAATATTTTCTTTGTTACGATTAATACTGGGACACTTCAGTGGTTTTTGCAGACAGGGATGGGGCGCATATGGGAATGTCCCAATTGCTGTGATGTCAATTTTCGACGCATATTTCTTAGCCTTCAGGTCTATTCTATAACTGCAGTCCTAATGTTAGGATGAAATCCATCATCTTCTCCAGTTCAGAGCATGTGCCCTATAATTTCTGTTCAGCTCTGAGCTCTATGAAAAACTCTTGGCAACATTGATCTGTGCAAGTTGGGCAACCCTGAACAATGTATTCAGGGTTTTCAACTTCAGTTCCACATGATACATCTCTTGGAGACTATGAAATGGTAGGATGACCAATTAGTCTACAGTTGGCAGTTCTTAGGCAAAAGATGTTATATAGCTTGCTATTTTGGTAGATTTTTGCGCAAGGGATGTCGTGCATGTGTGTGTGTGTGTGTGTGTGTGTGTGTGTGTGTGTGTGTGAATGTATATATATATATATATATATATATATATATATATATAAATATATATATATATATATATATATATATATATATATATATATATATATATATGGGTCGTTCATTTAAAACCCATTTAAATGGCTTTATTACAAAAGCATGAAAGAAAAATTGACAGGTGAGGTAGAATTAAACAAAGCATTCATTTTGAATGTATTATGCACCACGGATAAGTCAGAAGAAGTCGCCGTAGGCATTCAGGCAAGCATTCCATTGCTTAGCTAGGCGACGAATGCCGTCCGCAAAAAAGGATTGTGGTTGCTCACTGAAACAAGTGTTTACCGAGTTCATTACGTCTGCATCTGTGTGAAATCGTTACCCCTTGAGAGCTTTTTTTTTAGAAGTCCGAACAAATGAAAATCACATGGTGACAAATCAGGATTAGGCTGGATGTTGCAGAGTTTCCCACTTCTTGTAAGCTAATGCTTCCTGCGCAATCTTTGCAACATGCGGACCAGCATTATCGTGCAACAAAATCACACCGCGAGAAAGCATGCCGGGTCGTGTATTCTTGATGGCTTTTTGGAGCTTGTCTAGTGTTTGCAATTAGTGGGTAGAGTTGATTTTGACACCAGGTTCTTTAAAGTCGGCCAACAATAGCCCGTCATGGTCAAAAAATGAGTTCAGCATAACCTCACCAGCGGAAACCTGTAAATTGAATTTTTTGGTGATCCGTTTCTTCCATTGCATGCTATCTCTTTTGCTGCTCGGCTCAAAGTGGTGACACCATGATTCATCGCCTGCCACTATGCGGAAGAGAAAAGCATCACCCTCCACTCTGTAACGCAGCAAGTAGTTTAAACACCATCCCATGCGTTCCTCTTTTTGGTGGTCGGTCAACATCTGTGATACCTTTCGATGTTGCAGTTTCTTACGAACGACCTTTTGAATTGTCCCAATTGATACATCAAATTCTTTCGCTAGCGAACATATGCTTCGACAACGGTTAATCTGTACTGCTGCATCAATTTTGGTTATGTTTTTTTCTGTTGCAACAATATGCGCTTGACCCGGCCGTCGAAGATCTGTCGTGAACTGACGTCCTTTCCGAAACATTCGCGCTTAGTCTGTCACTTTTGTCTTCGACACACATTTGTTACCGTACGCTTCCTGCATTCTTCGATGAATGTCCACTGGTCGACATCCTTCAAATGAAGGAAACTGAATCACCGCTCATTGAGCTTCTTTGGGCGGAGTTTGGATAAACCCGGCCATTTTCTCAACGGTCAGAAACAGAACCTATGCATCATGGGACGATAAGCACGTGCTCTTATATTCATTGGTCAGTACTTATCACATGACTATGACATGATCTTTGTGTCAGGTCTTAGTCAGATATGACTGAGCTACCGTATAACAGTAGACGGTAATACCTGCTTTCTGTTAGTGCCGAACGTTGGGCGGCGCTTACCAAACCCGACACCCCACATTGTGCCAACGGCTTCGGGCAGAAGAGCGCAATTGGGAGGGTACAAGCCTTACCCTGGTGCAAGGAAATGCAACCTAAAGACAAAGTGTCATGGCAGGGCAGACCAGGCCCTAAGCCTTGGTTGGCGGCTGGTCTAGGATTGAAGCTCCGAAAGGCGGACAATTAGAGCAATGATTTGCTGATCCGGCAGCTTCTGCAGCTTGTCTTGTTCCAGATGTAGAGGTGTTACCTTTCCTATGGAGTGAACTAGGTAGGCCGAGAGAGGGATCATGCTGCATGGGCAACACATGATCTCTATATTTTAGCCCAGGCTTTGTGCTATGGAGAGGCATTTACAGCGCAAATTGGCCTTATCAGTCACATTCGCTAACGCCAAAGGTAAAAGTTATTATGTCTTTTTAAAGCACAAACTATCGTCTGTCAAGATGGCAAGGTGGTAATGATGACATGATCATGTTGAACGTACGCAATAACGCGCGGTGCGGCACGAACAGATTTCAATCGAACGCTCCTAAAACACACACACACACACACACACACACACATATATATATATATATATATTATCAACTGAGAGGGTACTTCTTCTGCCCTTTATCCTGTTGGTCCTCAAGTAACTCACACAAAATCATCCAATTTTTGCTATCTCCTGCAACTCCCTCCAAATATTGTCCATCTGTCTCTAATTCACAACTCTGTGTATTGTTAGATCTCCCTTTATTTGGTTAGTCTTGTGGATGTCAGTAAAAAGACTTTCTACTTAAACTTTTCTCAGGTTTTCTCTCAATGTGTTCTCTCCAGTGCCAGCATCTTTTCCTATCCTCTTGACTTGCTGGAATGTCCAACCCTCTCCCTAATTATCAAATGATTGATCCTGTCCTCTACAGGCACCAGTTAATGAATGTTTGTAATGTATTTGTAGCTGTTGTAGTCATTCTCCGTGCTCCTGATACATGAAGCTGTACTGATTTAACATTAGAGTTAAATTTTCTAAGTTTAATACTAATTTTAATTTCTTTTGACTTCCACAGTGTACGTTTTCCATACCTATATATTTCTTTCACTGAGAGATGTATTGGCGGCCATTGATGTTGTCTTCGAACTGAATAGCATGGCAAAAGATCAGACATGACAGCTTATTTAATACTTCAGCAGATTTTACTGCTTGGATTTGATGACCTTTGACAACCAGCGTGTTCGTACTCTTATATTCTTCTGTTGTCTAGTGTGTTCTCTTATATCTATTTCTTTCTTTTGATCTTTTTGAGGACTTAATATGCACCAATACTAAAGAACATGTATGCAGATACTAAAACGCACTTTGCAGCACAATCTTTTTACTAACTCTATGCTACCAATGTGAAACCTGGACAATGGCAGGAAAGGATAAAAGAAAAAAAAATACAACTACGGAAATAAGATTCCTGAGAAGAATACTCAACATGCCAAGAAGAGAAAATCATAAATTATGAAATCAGGACTAAAGTTTTGGTAATAGCAGCGAATATTATATTAACCCATTATATTAATGTATAGAAAGCACTCTCGCTTTCCAAGGAACTTCCTTCATTATAATATATTGTAGCGCACTTAACAAAGGAGTTTAGCCCGCGCCAATACTCCGCAAGGAACATCCTCTAAATAATCATTATGAATGAGTTACCTATTGAGTATATATTCTAATTTAAGCTTATCTCCGTACGGTCATAGCAAAACCCTAATAATACAATCTCATTGAGATTGTTGAAGCTATTGCTTGATAAAGCTTTGAAAATAAGCACGTCTTGAATTCGCTCCAGCGTGCAAAACACCAAGTCGTGTCACCCTTAATAACTATGCAAGTATTGATCTACGGACGCCAAGTTCAGCGCAACCCACAGCCTCTGTTGTTAAATCAAATATTTAGCTTAACCCAGTGTAAGAAACTTTAACAATCATATACCTTATCTGATTGAAACAAAATCTTGGTCCTAGAGTCTTTAGACTGTAGAGGTTCTTTAACACCCAGGATACAGGATTCAGGAACGTTGTCACCACCAATTCAAGACATGAAGTGACCTTCAATCCTCAAGCATAACCCCGCTTGTGGACACAAGACTCAGGTGCCAGCACGATTTTGCGCTGAATTCAAAATTACTGTTAAACTTTTCTTAAATTGGTGAGTTAGACTGAGCAATTTTTATTTAGGTTTTCCCTTGTGTATAAGAAAAGTCAGGAAGTTTAACAGAAAGATCTAGACTAGAATCTCTGAACGGATTTTCCCGTCTATTAATAGCGAGAGGTTCCCTGATGTATGAACTAGGTCAACGTTGACACGTGCCAAAGTATAATATATTGTTAAATATGACCTCCTATTTGGAAACAATGGCAATATATCATCATACTAAGGTCACCGTATTACTGTATTTGTTTTGTTTCATGGTACCTTCTGCAGTGAATGGAAATGGCATCTTTCCATACACCGATACTATGATGTGATGTACATTTTCATAATATTGTTGACAAGAACAACACATAAAAAAATGTATATAATCATAAGCAGATTGTAGATATTTATTTACAGAAACAAAAATATATTTACAAAAGTAATGAAACAATGACACATGTTAATAAAAAGAATATGACCTGCGGATTAAAAGATAATATTAGAAATAAAAATGCCATGAGTAATGTTTCCTTTCTCTTCTGTCCTTCTTCCCCTATTGGAGCATGGACACTCAACTAACTCACGTTAAGTCATCATATCTGTTGTTATCTCGTTCAGCTCCTTCAAATGACCTCTCCATACTATTCAAGTCTGTCCCTAATTCTGTTCTCTGTGTGTATTTTAGGTCTCTCTGCCATGATCATTCATGCCTCTACAAATTGTGATCTCCGACGGCATGGATCAATTCATGTGTTGGCGCCCTTCCGTGCCATGACACAAGACTGTCAAGAATCTTCTCCCGCTGTCTTTCTCTATCTCTCTTTCCACAAATCTTTCTGATTGTGACAACATGTTCCAGTTTTAGAAAAAAAAATGATGACTGCCTCTTTCTGATGTTTGTGATAAGTTGTCTTTGCGACTTAGCCTCCCTCAAAATGTATAGATTGCTCACTTTGACTGTCCAATTAATTTTCAGCATTCTTCTACGAAACCACATCTCCAAGGCTTCCAGGGATTTTTTCTCCTGTCCAGGATTCACAGCCACATGTTAAAATTGGATCTATGTACTTGTAACATGCAAGAAGCCGCTTTCTAACTTTCAAGGACAGTGGCTTATTGCACAAAAACAAAACATTCTTCATTTGATAGAATGCAGTTTTTGCTTATCCTATATCTCAGTGATGCATCTTCTATCTCATGTTATCCAGGTGCTTAGACATCTGAATTTCTGCACTTGCCCCAAAATAACATCATTTACTTTAACTGCACATTTAGGCACAATCTGTTTCTTTGATATCACAATGACTTTTGTTTTTCCATTATTCAAACTAAGGGACATTTTTTTCACTTTCTACAACCACTGTATCTATCATTTCCTTTAGTTCCTCCTGGCATGTTGCTATCAGGACGGTGTCATCTGCATAACGTGAGAATTAGAAGGATAATATCGTTGTCACTGTCCATCTTCTATGCAAAAACTGTTAGCATCAACATCACGTGTCATATTAAAATATTTTGATTGTCAAGGGTCTCCATCTCACACAATTACTTAAATCTCAGATCAGGTCTGTGTTCTTGTCCCAATTAGGTTATATGGCCAAGTCATTAAAGAAATTATCTCTTTGAATTTTCCTTGCTCTTTTCTTATCAAGTTTGCCAGCTGTCACTAAGTTTTAAAATGTATTTCTCCTCGCAATAAGCACAAAATATCTGGACTGTCTATATCTAATTTCTCGAATTAATTTACGATTTTTAAAAACAAAATGTACAAAAAGAAATACATGCGCAAATGTGTAATTGTCGTTGCATTATGTAAAATACAGAAATGACGATGATTTATTAATGTAATTAAAGCATCCTTATAAACTGCAATGTGATAAATGAGTTTGCCATGTAATACTTCTATAAAAACACAATTTTTTTCCCCTTTCAAAATGAAACTATCTAGAAAGTAATAACAATATAAATGAATAGGCTTTATATTAAAATACTTTCAAGTAAAATTTGATTTTTTAAAAAGAATGAAAACAAGGTGTTTTGTGACTTTATGATTGAGCTCCATCATGACAGCAGGACATCTTGGCGTGTGAAGGAGAAATGCTTGAAAACATTTTGGTTCATAGTCTTCAGAAGTGCTGCATCCGGCGGTGTCAACTGTGGCTTTTCTTTTGTGAAGTCGGAGTCAAAATTAGAACTGTCACTGGCATTTTTCTGTGGGAAATAAAATGTATCCAGCTAAATAATAGGGTTATGATTATGGTTGTTGTTACGGTTATTTTATTGTTGTGTGTTTTGTTGTATTTGCTTGCTTTTGAGCTCAAGCATAATCCATACACACGTGCTACAACTTCTAGTGCACTAAGCTGATTTTTGCATGTGGATTAGCTTTCCCGATCACCTCTGTGTCCCTAGTCATCAGATGACTTCTGAGGTAGTTATGGTTATGATTATGCATTGACATCACTGCACTTGGGACAAGCCCACAATCAGTGTCTTTCCCAGAACAAGTCAAAGAGTGGATGCAGGTTGTCCGTAATGTCAGTTAGTTAGCAACATGAAAGAACTGTCCCCACCTGAGGTCATTTTGACCAGTTCCAGAGTTGATTCCTGACATGTTATTTTCAAATACCATCAAAAAGTTCCCATGTTTGATAATTCAACATGAAAATAGTTGAGGTCACTTTGACTAGTTCCAGAGTCGATTCCTGACATGTTATCTTCAAAAACCATCAAAGAGTTCACATGTTTGACAAGTAAACATGAACATTTAAAGCTATAGTTACCGACCGTGCGAGATTCGGTAGTGGATTGCGCTGCGTTGGTTACTTACGGGGGTATGTGAGCCGGTCGCTCAGAAAGCAATGGCAAACTACTGAGCCTAATCTTGCCAAGCCATCAACAATCAGCTGAAAGATGCAGGTGTTGACTGCAATGTCGTGTAAAGAATATGCAGGGGAAAAAAAGGTTACCGACCGGGGTTCGAACCTGTCACAATGACAAAATGACAATGACGCATTGCTGCCTCACAGAATTACGGTCCGATGTGTTTGTATGTTTGTTATTTGACCTATGCTGGTTTAATATAAAATTCTGAGACCTACTGTGTTATCTCAATGGCTAGATATGAATTGTCCATATTTCATAGTTGTAGGTTCATGTGTATGATAGACCTGGCTAATGAAGACACCTTTGTTTACGGGTGTCTAGTTGGTCACACGTTGAGGCGCCATTGTCATTTGAGGTGAGGGATTCAAATCCTGGTCGTTAACTATAGCTTTCAATGTGTATGTTGTCTAGTTAGTTAGTTAGTTGCAGTTCCAACTTCACAGCAACGGGTCGTCCCCATTATGCTCCTTTCCTATGCCAGTGAATATCACACAAAACGCTCCCCACTGCCCAATGTGAAAAGTGGAAAAGACAGGAGTCTCGACAAACAGCAGCCAGCACAGATACACTGTGCATAATGCCGCCACCAGAATGTCAACACACCAGTCCCCCACGAAACACCCAGTTCATCTCTGATGGAATCGGCAGTATTTTCCTATCTGAATATGTCCTAGATGTTCACCCACACAGTCCACGAAAATACAGTTCATCGCTGATGGCAGTGGCAGTCAACCAGAAGCCCAGCAGCCACGCATAAGGCAAAAACCGGGCAACTCTGGGACATAGCCACCTGCCATCACCCCGAACATGCAGTCACGTTCCAAAGAACCTCAGGCAGATTCAAAAAGCATTTCACACGAAACTCACAGCGTCGCGCCACGCACTCACTCAGTAGCAGGGCGACGGAACCATCAAGCCTCCTTAGTCGCCTCTTACGACGTGCGTGGTAGGCTAAAGTGTTACTATTCTTTGCTTCCCCCATAGGCCCCGGCAACACACGATGTCTAGTGCATCCTCTAGTTTCTACTTGTTTCTTCTCACTTCTAAGAGCGCCAAACAATACTATATGTGTTTATTTATGAACTGTCTTGATGGCCTCAAAAGGTTCCCCAATTGATATTCATGTTTTACAAGAGAAGACAAGATTAAGATTTTCTGACTCTGAATGCACCTCATTTGTCATTTTACATTCTGCCTCAACCAAATTTGACACACAGCAGAGTTGATGCTTTACACACAACCTTATAGGTCTGTATTACACCACATCTTTCAGTGCTCAACCCCTAGTAATGATATCAGGAAGTTTTTGCTTCCTGTAACACAAAATCAATGAGGCTCTGTATATGGAAAAAAAGCAACAAAATGTATCAATACATAGCACTGGACAAAAGATTGAGAGCTCAAGAACTGTTACATTAACAACAACAAAGTGAAATAGTACTGACTTACAATCTAAAGAACAGGCTATAACTGGTGAACGTATAGTATATATAATGGACTATAACTAATGAACTTAATCTATAGAATAGACTATTACAGGTGAACTTACAATCTATAGAATAGACTATAAATGGTTAGCTTACAGTGTATAGAACAGGCTATCATTGGTAAACTCACAATATATAGAACAAAACTATAACTGGTGAACTTACACTCTATAAAGCAGACTATAACTGCTGGAAGATAAACTTTATAGACCACTGAGCAAACTAAAATGAGTGAAGTTTATAAAGAAACAACATTCCAGATACAGACAACACATTTCAAGCAAATGAATAAGTAAGAAGAAGAATATTGAATCCAAAGAGCGGACTATAACAGGTAATCTTACAATGTACAGAACAGGCTATAACTAGTGAACTTACAATCTATACAGTAGACTTTAAATGGCCAATTACAACTTATAGAGCAGACTATAAATGGTGAATTTAAATCTAAAGAGCAAACTATAATTGGTGAACTTACAATCCATAGAGCAGATTATAAGTAAACTATACAGTCTATAGAGCGAACAGATTATAACTGGTTAATTTATAATGTATGGAGCAGACTATTACCACTGAATTTACCATGTATAGAGCAGACAATAATTGGTAATCTTACAATATACAGAGCAGACTATAACTTGTGATCTTATAATATATAGAGCAGACTATAACTGGTGATCTTACAATCCAAAGAGCAGACTTTAAATGGTGAACTTACAATCTTAGGTTTGAAAGGCGGCACTATCTGTCTAGCTTCAAGTTTCTCCCAGTCAATGCTTCGGAAGAAGGGATGTGAATTTATAGGTCCAGCCGGACAGGTTGGCATTCCTAGTCTTTCTATTGGGTTCCTCTCAAACAGCTGAAATATAAATGAGTGGTACTAGTACCCTGAAACACGTATATAGCATGTGGAGTCATCAACAGTAAAAATACGATAATGATAAACAAAAAACAACTTTTCAGAGTCATCAATTTGACCTTAGCACTGCATTTTCTTCTTCTGCTTCCTCTTTTTGCGTACCAGGGAGTTTGTATTTGTGATTTATTGAGTGGGTGTATAACTGTATTGAGTTTGTGTCAATGATACATGAATGTGTGTTAGTAAGTATGTGTATGTGTTTATACATGTGAATGTGTGTGCATGTGCATGTCTGCCTGTCTCATAACATGGTAATATGCATTGTTTATGTTTACAGTATTCATTTCACAATGTGTTTTTTTTTTCTATGTGAATGTAACATGCACAATAGATACTAAATGTATGAGAAATGTGTGGATGGAAGGGCCGAATGTAAGGCAGGCCCGCGAGCCCAAATTGTAACCCTTTGAAAATAAAGCTCGTTTGTTTGTTCTTCTCCTTCTTTTTCTTCTTCTATTAAAGAACTATAAAACAGTGAGAGTAAGCTTTAATATAATGACATTAATAAAATCCTTTTTATTAAGCAGATCACACAATAACTCATTATCTCATACTTATTGTACTACCTCAGGAGTCTATACTTGGCCCTCTGATATTTGCCATTTATAAGAATGATCTTCCCTTACATCTTTCGTCATCCTGCGTTCTATTTGCAGATGACTGCACAGTATATCCAAATGCTATTGATTGTAATGTGCTAGAATCGTCCTTACATCAGGAATTAAATAGTGTAGTTAACTGGAATTATGTAAACAGCATGCAAATTAACATTCCTAAAACAAAATCTCTGTTAATAGCAACCAGGCAAAGACTTCTCTAAACTCACAGAGAACTCTTCAGCTGCACATTGGTAGCAGGACTGTAAAAAGTGTAACTGAGCACAAAGCACTGGGTCTTATTATTGATAGAAATCTAACCTTTAATTCCCATGTTCAGGCTCTTGTTAAACAAATAGCAAAAAAAATTGTACCAGCGTGCCAAAAGTAAAAATGTCCTTGATGAAAACGCAAGAAAGATAGTGCAATCATCAAAACCAGCGATTGCAAAATGAAAAGTTTTTGTTTCTTGAATATGAATTGTACTGCCCAATCCCACCAAAATTAGGGGTTGCAGTCTGGACAGGGAGGAGCTATGTTTGAGAGGTAATGATGTCCACCTCAGTCTCAGAAAGTACTTGATTTGTTCTCAATACAGGGCTGGGAGTTTCTCCAAGAACTTTGGTTGTCTAATTATAGCACACATCCCTTTGATCTCTTGGGTACTGAGATTGGATACCTAACCATCTCAGATGAGAGTGAAAAACATGAGGTTCCATGAGCAAATTATGCTGTTAAAAATCCTATAGCAGTTGGAAATTGCAAAAAGTGGGCTGTAAGGCCACTGCCCTAGTAACATTGTAAGGGAAGGAACTCTAACCATGGGTGGATAGGGCCAGTTACTTTGGATGGAATCTGATTAGAGGAATTAAAGCTTACACAAATGCATACCAAATTAGGACACAATGGCCTTTGTGATGCATAACTAGGTATGACGCACTTCTTTTGATACAGGAACAATGAAGAAGGTGAAGAAGAAGGAGGAGGAAGAGGGAGGAGGAAGAGGAGACATTCCCATACGTAAATGTAGAAGTAGAAACAGAAGCAGCAGCAGAAGAAGAAGAAGAAGAAGAAGAAGAAGAAGAAGAAGAAGAAGAAGAAAAGAAGATGTGATGGTTAACTAGGTAAGACACATTTCCTTTGATACAGAAACAATGAAGACAATAAAGGAGAAGAAGGAGGAGGAAGAAGAGATATTCCCATAAATGGCGGAATGTACAAGAAGCAGCAGCAGCAAAGGAGGAGGAGGAAGAAGAGGAGGAGGAGTAGAAAATACCCAGGACTGTTGTCTTGGTAGGAATGTACAGTACTCACTATAACTTCAATTAAAAACAAAAACCAAACTTACAAAGAAAGATAATACAAATGATTAACTGGTAGACATACCAAACTCATCATTGTTGATGCTTCTTTGGGTGTTGAATATGGGTATCTCGGTGTATCATAGAGAATGGAATCGGTAAGGTCATCCTCATCATCACCATAAAATGGAGACTCTCCAGTCAGCATCTCATAAACCAAGACTCCAAAAGACCACCAATCGACAGATGAGTTGTACTCCATTCCTTTAAGGATCTGTATATATGAAATAGTTTGTGTTTTACAAGTATAAGCATACATTTGAACAGGCTTTAATAACAGCTTACTTCAGAATGTGTAATTTGTACTTATTAATGCTAACCTGTCAAGAACCAGCTCTATGAGAGTTCTTACAGAAATAAGAAAATTGTTGTTTCCATGAGTCAGATTTAAAAACAAACAGTTTATACAGAACAAACACAATTAAATATTGATTTAGTGAATGAAAAGAGAGTTGACAAAAGAAAGAAAAAAGAGGCAAGTGAAATATTTTGGTCACATTAAATGACATAAAATGCTTATAAAAACCATACTGGAGGGTAAGGCTGAAGGCAAGTCAGCAAGATGTAGACAAAGATACTAGTGACAAGATTTAAGAAATGAACGAACAGCAGTCTGACAGAATGTACAATCATGGCATGATAGTGTTGAAGATCCATTGCAGTCATTGTGGAGATGGCTCCTGATTTATTATATTGTTCAGACAGTTGTTAATTTAATGTATTAACCATCTGCATTTAAGTGAACAACAACTGTTGGCACTTGAAGGAGTTAACAGTAACAAGTGTCTGCATCTGGAGGAGTTAACAATAACAACTGTCTGCATCTGTAGGAGTCAACAATAACAACTGTCTGCATCTGGAGGAATTAATAGTAACAAGCGTCTGAGTCTGGAGGAGTTAACAATAACAACTGTCTGCATCTGGAGGAGTCAACAATAACAACTGTCTGTAACTGAAGGAGTTAAGAAGAACAACAGTCTGCATCCGAGAGAGTTCTTTGTAAAAACCTTCTAGGGATAAAGAGGGTCAATATAACTGGATGGGACAGGAGCTACAGAAACTTTAACCAATGTTCAAAATACAATTTGTTGTTTGAATAGAAAAAGTTAACATCATAAATGCAGAACAACTGTACACACCATTGTTAAAAACAGCTAAATAATATGTACATAATCTACACACACAAAATAAATACAGCTTTATTTACTTAAACAAATATGTATAATTGTTTTAAAAGGAAACACACACACAAAAAATGTAAAAGTTCTAATAATTAACAGTGAAAATGGTAAAAGAACAATCTTACAGACTTTGAGGGATACTGGGTAAATCTGGCTAACCTCATATTTGTATAGAACAATTGCATGATGTGGTCATTATCACTTCAGCTGCATTTACTTCCCTGAGACTCTTCCTGGCACCCATTTTAGACTGATTTTAGCCAGATTAATTATTTAAAATCTGTCTCACCGGATTCAAACACTCACCGCCGGGCTGGCAGGCAAGAATGTTAGCCACTGCACTAGAGCAGCTTCCAGATCTAATAATTTTAGGGGGTCAGCATGGCTGAATGGATAAGACTGTTCTTAAACATCCGGTGTGCTGATGCTGAGGTAGTGGGTTTAACCCCTACACCGGTCAGTTAGATTAAAATGTTGACCTCTCGTTCTTGACTTTGGGACGTAAATTACAAGTACCTCTGAAGTCGGAGTGGTGAGGGACACTGGTAATGGGGCAAGCTAATTCACACCTAAAATCAGTCCAGTGCACTAGAAATAGAAGCACGTGTATGGACTATGCTTGAATTCAAAGCGTGTGAACGGATACAAAAAATAATTTAACAATTATTTCATGTAAATTGTTCTTCCAAATAAGATCAGAAACACTCGAAAGCTAAACAGCTTAGCGGTATCAGTGTTTGCCACTAGCCAAAAATATAAGGTGAAAATTGAGTTGAGTTGAGCTAAGAACCGACATCTCTGCACTCAGGACGTTCCCATATGCGCCCCGTCCCCTTGCTCAACCGCCAGTAAAGAGTCACACTTCTAATCACTGCTATCTGATTGAAAGTTCTCCTGGTTTTTCCTCTCAGTTTTGAGATTCTTCCAGAACCCCTACTGATCCCCTGAAATCTTAACCTTTCCACACACCTGTTCTCAATCTGTTCCCACCGACCACCTCTCCTTTATCCATAGGTAATCTACCACCATGAGGTGAATTCCCTGCCAGCCTATCAACCTTTTCATTCTCTCTCACTCCGGCAAGGCCAGGGCAAAAATCCATACAATTCTCGCAATCTGTAACCTATGAAATGAGGTGAGCCATTCCACACGAAAATAGGACACCATAGGGTATTGTACTCTACCCTGATCCTGGGCTATTGAAACTGATAACTAACCATCTGGAAGTATGGTGACAACAAGGTGCAACTGTGTGCATCGCACATGTTAAAAACCTTTAGCTGTTTAAAACTGAAAAGAGTAGACTCAGTAGGGCCCCTTTCCAAGCTAAATTGCTAATTTTTAAAATGTGAAAACCTACCCAAAAAATGTCTCTATGGAGGGAGGTGTACCTGGGAAGTGGAGAAGAGAAGATCACAGAGTGGATAGATTCAAGATGCAATAGATAATTTATATGGGAAAGTGACAACTGCAGGTTCTCTAGCTAATGACAGAGAGAAATATCAATTCTGAAAATGACAAGCCACTGGATGATGATAATCCCTAGTCAAAATTAATTAATTCAGTGCGGAGGTATAATAATATATTGGCACATGTGACCCTCTCATTTGGACAGATATATCACAATGATAGGGTCATCGTGCTATTTGTTTTATTTTGTAGCATTTTCGGCAATTTAAATGTTCAGTGAATGGAAATTGACATTATAAAACTTGTTCATTTGATTGTGTTCCACGTTTGGTCCAAACCAACTTATTGTTTAGCACTGAATCAGTTAACATCATTAGTGATTTTCATATACAATATGTGGAAACTTGCCTTTGACATGGAAGTTGTGTACTGTGCTAAGAACCTCACTGTGTGATCTATGGGGGGAGACTGAATTACTTATGGAATCATGTAAACTTAATGTGATTTGTTATAAAACTAAACCAATCCTATCAGGCAAATCTCAACATACAATTAAAGTGAATAAAATCAAAGTGAAGTGGTACATACTTCCGGTGCCATGTATTCTGGTGTGCCACAGAAAGTGCTTGCTAGATTTTTGCCAAAGATATTCTCTGTGCACAAGCCAAAGTCAGCTATTTTGATGTGTCCATCTTTGTCTAGCATGACGTTTTCAAGCTTGAGATCTCTGTAAACAATGTGTATATTATAGTGTTTGACATTTCATACACAGTGTAGATTTAAATAACAAATGTTTATGAGCTACATTAAAGTTAGTTGCATGTCCTTTACAGGATGGTGCAATCAACCCCAGGATTTACTGCCTGTTTGTGATTTTCTAGGCAATTTTATGTTTTTTATTGTCCCATTGCTTTCTAAATCGTCAATGCTAATTCATTCATTCATTCATTCAGTAGCATGTCCCTCGCAGAACCTCGCTCCCATAACAAACTTCCGGAAAACTTCTCAGACCTAAGCAAGATGACCCGCATCTGATACACCCATCTGGAGATCACCTGCCACATCCTACACTTCTCTTTGGCCTTCCTCTTCCTCTCTTCCCAGCTATGTTTTTTTGTTTTTGTTTTACATATCCCTTACAGGACATTGCAGTTAACATCAGCTTTTTTCAGCTGCTGTTGATGTACTAGACAAGATTACGCTCAGTAATTTGCCATTGCTTTCTGAGCGACCAGCTCACATACCCCGTAAGTTGCCAACACGCCGAGAACCACTTCCGGTTCTCTCGCAGGTTACGTTACTCACGAGAATATACAGGATTACAGAGAAAGATGTTAACCCCTAGGCCAGGGAGACTGGCCCGTTATATACTCCTCCATTATTGTTCTCTCCAAACTTTCATGATTTTTCAAGTGACCCAAATATTTCAATTTTTTCTTTGTATTATCGTCTCTAGTAACCACCCTTCTTCTATATTCAGCTTTTGTCATATGGATGTATTTGTTCTTTTCTGTATCCAAGATATTCTTCGAGCCCGCCTATAGCATTTACATTTGCTAATACCATTGTGAAAACCAATCCCAAGCAATCTGCTACCAATTCACCTCTAGCTGAATGAATAAGGTATGTCACGATTATGAAGCGTTCACTATCCCTAAACCACAGATGAGGAGAGAAGCTATATCTTCTTCTTTTGCCCTCTGTTCCCCAATAGAGCTATATAATTGACTGTAATCTGTGAGGACAGTTGGACTATTGGACTAAAATGACGACTTCTCTTCCGTGTCTTGGGGGCGTACATTTCAAGTAACCCTGAGGACGGAGTGGGTTCGCCTGATGAGGGACACTGGTAATAGAGAAAGCTAATCTACATGCAAAATTCACTCCAGCACTACTAGAAGTTGTGTGTATGAACTATGCTTGAGTTCAAAGCAAGCAAAAAGAATGTAAAAGCCATAGTCTTTTCCAATTTATTATTGAATTTCATAAAACATGCTGTTTGTTCCAATGTCTGTTTGCATTACATTAATTACATACAAATGTTAACACTAACTTTACGGATTAATATCATGCCAGTGTGTTTACCTGTAGACAATGCCATTTTTGTGCAGAAACTGTAACCCACACACTATTTCTGCTGCATAAAACCTGCAACATAAAACAAGTTTCTTTAATGTTAAAACATTCATGTTGCAATTTAATCGTTTAATTTCATTTGGTGAAACCATACTGCAACATAAATTAACTGTGTCTTTTGATGCTAAAACATTAATGTTGGAATTTAATAATTTCATTCCATCTGATGAAATCATATTGCAACATAAAATAGTGTCTTTTGATTTTAAAACATTCATGTTGGAATTGTATATTTTCGTTGCATTTGATGAAATCATATTGCAACATAAAACAACAGTGTCTTTATTGATTGATTGATTTAGGAACCGACATCACAGCATTCGGGGCAATCCCATAAGCACTCCGCCCATCCTCAGCAGCCAGCGAAGAGTTCCAACACTAATAGTACCAGTAGCAATCTGATTATATGTCCGCCTCGCCTTTCCTCGGAGCATCGATCGTCGGCCAGATCCCCTCGTCACCCCTCGCAGTCTCATTCTTGCCAGACCATGGTGATCCATTTGCTCCTCCGGGGTGTACACGTGCTCCCACAAGGCCGCAACCACGTCTGCCTTATCATGCATCAATACTCCACCAAGTTTTGCAGAGCCAGCCAATCTGTCCGCTTGTTCATTCCCCAGCACACCAGCATGCCCCGGAGAACAGATCCAGACGATGCTTGTCACCCGTGACTTCTGAAACGAAGCAAGCCACTCTGCGCGAAGCATGCTTTCTGAGACAGTTACAATCACGATGTGTGTGTGTATCGTATTCTCCATCCAGCAGGAAGCCGCAGTTACCGCCTCCACCTCCATTCTTAAGCTAGATGTTGTGGTATCATAGGCCAGGCTATCCTGCACCAAACAGCGACCATTAGCTTTTGCTAAGAATCCCCTGGCACTTCTCCTACCTCTCAACACCGAACCATCTGTGTATATAATCACATCACCCGGGCGAGCATTATCCTGAATTAGTTGCTGGATTTCCACTTCCGTGGCCCCTGCTGGCCACTCCCTGCACAATGTGATTATAACTTGGCACAAGTCTGACTGCTCCGCTGGCACTCTGATCCACTCTTCTCCTCGCCTAATGTTCTCCAAGGGGCACACCTGTCTGATCGTATCCTCCGCCTGAGCCATCCATGATTTCCCTCTTATCAGTCTCTGACCCTTAACTACGTCCAGTGCCTCATGCAACGGGTGATCTGTGTCAGCAACTACTCTGTGGTATGCCTTCACCTGCAACAGTGTCTTTTGATGTTAAAACCTTCAATTTGGAATTTCATCATGTCATTTCATTTGGTGAGTTGCACTGGACTGTTTTATCAAGCATGTGGCTCAGGCATTATGACTTCGACAAGCATGTTTTCAAAGCTGCTTTTCCTAACCTCTGATTATTCCCAGTCTACCTACAAAGCAGCAGATCTGTATATCACTTTATCTGGTCCCTAATCCTTGACATGTCTAACATGGGAGACCCTACCAGTAGCTGCACTATCATCAACCTAGCTCTTGGAATCACTGAAACACTCACACGCCTCTACCTCTACAAGGTTTATACAGTTGGAAAATGAAAAAATAACCTAATTTTTATATATGCTATGTATTTCTTTTTCTCTTAACACAGAGCTGTCAATAAAATCATCATCATCAGGTACCATGCGAGGATCTTCCACTACCATCTGTCCTCTTGATAAGTTCAGCTGCTCGCTGATTATCTTCCATGCACTCCGTCAACTCACCAAAGATTTCCTCTGTCTTTCTTGTTCTCTAATACACTCAGTCCTTCCAGCTGTCCAAAAATTCTCCACACCTCTACTTCTCATAAAGCAGCCAGAACATGATGCTTATCTTACAAGCAAATTCTTCTTCCTTTCTTCTCCCAATGAAGCATAAGCACTCAACCAACTCACACCGAGACTTGTTCACAATTGGTTAGATTGCGCGGTTGAAGTAACCAGCCTGGCATTCTTAGTTATATAAACAACATGCATGTACATCTTATGCATCAGCCCATTCTTATGGCCCCTTATACCAATGATTGGCAGACACAGATGTACACCAAAGACTGTGACAATCATCATCAAAGGCCTAATGACTGTAATAGGTGATCATGCTCCCCCACATCTTGCAATCTCCAAAAGCATTATCATTTTGTGCACCGACACCCTTCCATAACATGACACAGGGCTGCCAAGAATTTTCTCTCACTTCTTCCTCTATCTATTTTCACAAATCTTTTCAGTTATCATACGAGGGTGAGTCAATAAGTAGGTCACACAGTTCTGAGGGATGGCAGGTAAATGTAGTTTGTGTTTTCTACAGGTGTCATTACGTGACAGCAACATCGAACTTTATATTCCCGTTTGTTAGGTGGCGCTAGGTGTCTCATGCGCATGCACAGCACATAAACAAAATGGCGACTGCACTTACGGAGTGTACAACCAAAGAGCAACGTGCTGTTGTGAGTTTTTTGTGGGCGAAAGGGCTACCGGCAAAGGACATTCATAAGGAAATGCTTCCTGTTTGTGCTGACAAATGTTTGTCCCATAAAGCAGTGCACAGCTGGGTAGAAAAATTTTCTCAAGTACGTGAATGATGCCGAAGTTTAATGTGACGTGAAAACGTGGTTTAGAAAACAGAGCATGCAGTTCTATGCAGCCGGTTTTGGAGGACTGATAAAATGATGGGATAAGTGCATCAATGTTGGTGGAAATTATGTGCAAAGAGACAATGTATGTATAAAAATAAACTTGTTTCAAGTTGTTATCATATTTAGTTATTTTTCTACAGCCATTTGTGACTTACTTATTAACTTCCCCGCTTATGGTCCACATTTTCTTTCTTTCACAATATGATCAAAACTGATGACAGCTTCATTCAGATGTTTATGATATAAGTTGCCTTTGAGTCTTAGTTCCTTTTAAAGCCTTTGAGATTACTGACTTTAGCTGCCCAAGGAATTTTTAGCATTCTTATACCATCGTACAGACAATTTGAAAATAATAACTTTTCGATGAAAAACAAATATGTTCAAAGATAAATATTATTTAAATGGTTAACTCACTGAGCACGAGAGAATTCAAATTGGCCAGATAACTCTAAGTGAAACATTAGGTCACCGCCATTGAGGTATTCCATGACAAAAAACAGGTGGCTCTGTTAAAAACAAAGAAAAACATGTTTCTTTTTAATTATGGAATAGCAAACGACACTCTGAGAGAAATAATAGTGTTCACAAAATGTAGAAAGTAACAGAAGTTTAGTTTAGTTTTTAATTTAGTTGAGGGATAAACATCATGGCACAAGGGTGTAATCCATAAGTGCTCCGTTCTACTCCTAACTCAAGCCTGAGTCTGGACAATCTCAGCTCAGTGCACAAACTCTGTAGCACCGGCAAGGATCCTGAAATACTTTGGGTAGATTTTTAACTCAAAATGTTGCCCAGGCAGTGCTCTTAGGCTACTCTTTTTCGATTTCCAACCGCCAACAGATTTTTTTATGTGTGCAACAATACACACAAGCGTCCAATCTCAATTTATATTTTAAGCTCTTAAAATAAGAGATTAATTTCAAGGACAAGAAAGATCAAACTAACTCTAGTAGTTGAACAGTAGTAGTAGTTAGTAGTTCTAGTAGTTAGTAACACAATAGTTGAAAGAACAAGACAGATCAAGACCACACAAAAATCTTTAGTCATTTAATGTAAAGTTGTAAATATACTGATAGAAAAGACAGGGAAAATAGCATGATATGAACATTAAAATTGTTTGAAAGACGTGATTATATAATCTACACAATATGAAATATCAACAGCATAATATTACATAGGTGGGCCCGCTGGCAATGTTTATAGAAAACTGTCCTGGTAATGTCATGTGCAATTTCAGACGCGGGTTCAATGCATGGGTTCATTGTTTGCCAAAATGAAGGAAAGATTGGTCACGTTTGCCTCCTTGCTCTTCAGACGCGGGTTCAATGCGTGGGTTCATTGTTTGCCAAAATGAAGGAAAGATTGGCCACGTTTGCCTCCTTGCTCTTCAGACGCGGGTTCAATGCGTGGGTTCATTGTTTGCCAAAATGAAGGAAAGATTGGCCACGTTTGCCTCCTTGCTCTTCAGACGCGGGTTCAATGCGTGGGTTCATTGTTTGCCAAAATGAAGGAAAGATTGGCCACATTTGCCTCCTTGCTCTTCAGACACGGGTTCAATGCGTGGGTTCATTGTTTGCCAAAATGAAGGAAAGATTGGCCACGTTTGCCTCCTTGCTCTTCAGACGCGGGTTCATAAATAAACACATATAGTTTTGTTTGCCAAAATGAAGGTAAGATTGGCCACGTTTGCCTCCTTGCTCTTCAGACGCGGGTTCAATGCGTGGGTTCATTGTTTGCCAAAATGAAGGAAAGATTGGCCACGTTTGCCTCCTCGCTCTTAAGACGCGGGTTCATTGTTTGCCAAAATGAAGGAAAGATTGGCCACGTTTGCCTCCTTGCTCTTCAGACGCGGGTTCAATGCGTGGGTTCATTGTTTGCCAAAATGAAGGAAAGATTGGTCACGTTGGCCTCCTTGCTCTTCAGACGCGTGGGTTCATTGTTTGCCAAAATGAAGGAAAGATTGGCCACGTTTACCTCCTTGCTCTTCAGACGCGGGTTCAATGCGTGGGTTCATTGTTTGCCAAAATGAAGGAAAGATTGGCCACGTTTGCCTCCTTGCTCTTCAGACGCGGGTTCAATGCGTGGGTTCATTGTTTGCCAAAATGAAGGAAAGATTGGCCACGTTTGCCTCCTTGCTCTTCAGACGCGGGAGACAATGAAATTCTAGTATGGCGATGCATGCCTGTCAGTCTAGCAAGTGTATAAGTGGAGTAGAAAGTTTTGACACAGAGTGACTTCTGTGACAGACTGTTCACGACCGGGTCAGGCACACCAAATAGAGAATTTTCTTCTATTGGAATCCAAGCACTTATCAGTACTGTAGGACTTGCAGTGAACGCAGTGGTGACTACGTCAAAAAATTATACATTTGTTCTTTTTTTTTTCAGAATACATTCACACCCCCCCCCCCCCAAAAAAAAAACATTAACGGTTTTTATTTGGAAGTCCCCTATTATTTATTTGTAATATTATAATACTACATAAACATCCACTATGTGAAATAATAGTAAACACTATATCCCAAGTATAATCTAGTAGGGCTGAACAGGATATTACAGATATAAACACAGCACTTACTTTACTCTGGAAAGTACTATGAAGGTGAGTGAGGAAGGGATGTCTGTAGCCAATAGATAGTACCCTCTTTTCAATCATAGTACATTCAACAGCATCATCCTCCAGAACAACATCTTTACGCAAAGCTTTGACTGCATAATGGGTGCCAGTTTCTTTCAGTTTGGCCAGCAAGACCTAGGCAACAATGGAATGTATGACAAACATCATGTGAACAGCTGAATTAAGTAGACACATGAAGCAACAATTCTATATAGCACTTTAACACTCTTATTTATTGATATTACTGACAGCTATTTGTATGTAGGAATATCTCTGTTTTCTTTTTTAAACATACAAGCCACAAACAACAGGTTGTATAATTTATTGCCTGACATATTTTGCTGTATCTTGTCAGGTGCATACTTCCTAATTATATATTCTATAAAGTGAATAGATGACTCATATGTTGGTTGAAATACCTAACATATATAGTCTGTCTATGATATTGTTTGAACATGGAGCAATGTTATCCCCATGATAGTCACAGAGTCACTGTCAAATCTTTCTGTCAACACAACCCTGGTTTCAGATGATTAACTGCTATGGCGTCAATGTATGTGATTGCTTATTGCTCATAAAATACCGTATATAGAAAACTTTTCTTTGTTAAAATTTTTGGTGTTGCCTACATATTTGTTGTCCCACTGTTTAACGTTTCCTCATACATCTTTCTCTGTCTTCCTTTCATTCTCTTGTCTAATATTTTCCCATTTTAGGCTTAACCCTTTACAGGGCAGAACATCCATTTGCGGCCGGTCGCTTAAACGAGCAGATCGGCCGATTGCGTCCGATACTATGATGCATTACAAAAACGTGATCTCTCGGCTTTCCCACACTTCTGATGGCTACTTTCGCTTTCGTCGGTAGCTTGACAACGTGGCCGCCATTTGTAAGCGCCTACTATGAATTTGAACTGACTTTTACGGACTTATTTTGATAGTTTTCGGGATTTTTACGCTTAGTTTTTCAAAATGGATTTCAGCAATTCTTCAAGTGATAGCCAAGATTTTGCTAGGTTCAATTTAAGTGACATTAAAGGGCACAAAGTTGACTATTAATCGCAGCTAGATATCAGTGAAAAGCGTTACTTTGCATTAGCAGTCTGAGTCGGACTTTAAAGAAAGTGATTATGATTCTGAAAATGTGTTTGTAAATTGCCGTATATATGACGGAAAATCACAAATATGCTGTATTTCATAAATATTTGTGTTCATATATGGATTACCGATAACAATCACATGAGTAACATATTCTGCATGCTTTTCCCTTCATTATGGTGTTTATTTAACTAAAATCGGTTTACTACCATCTTATTTGTGATGTTTTTACTAATGCAACCCGAAATTTTACCGAACCTGAAAAAATCTTGTCCGTTCAGGGCTAAAAAACGGACAAGCGTCTGCCCTGTAAAGGGTTAATATATCTTCTGATGATATACCCCATCAATTTCATTTTTTTTCTTCTGTCCTTGATATTCTGAACCCCCATCTTCAAAATTGATGGTCCTTCATTATTATTTTGAATATCATACTGTTCTTCTCTGTTATCATCATAAAGGTTTTTCACATAATCTGACCATATATGTAAAATCTGATCTTTTTCTTTTATAATTTTTCCATCGTCTGTCTTTAGGCAGCCTGATGTATGTGTTTTTTTATTAGTAAGCTCCTGAATTCTTTTGTGCATTAGTTTGGTATTTTTACTGTCGTTTTCAATTTCTATGCAATGTTTCTTGAGCCATGCTTCTTTTGCCTCCTTAAATAATGTTCTGACTTTTCTGTTAATTTCTTTATATTTGGCAGGATTATTTTTGTCTGTCATCTTGTTTCCATTAGCTGTAAAATTTCTTCAGTCATCCATGTCTGACGACCCAATTTCTTTAATTTTGGAATAGTTTTTTCTGCAGCTAAACTGATTGAATTCTTCAACATTTCCCATTGAACGTCCACATCTTGAAAAAGGATCTCTAGATCAGACAATATATCAAATTTGTTCTTTACTTCTATGTTAAAATTATCTTGTATTTCTTTGTCAATTTTCAGTCGCCTTGCTACTGATTTAGTGTGTGGCGCGACACTGTGAGCTGTGAATTTTGTGTCAAAAGCTTTTACATCTGTCCACAGTTATTTGAAGCATGAACTGCATGTGAACAATGGCAGCCGGCTGTTGTTGAATTGACTGGTTTGCCTTTTCAGAGTGCATTCTTCAGAAGATCCTGGGAGTCATCGCTGGAGCCACAGAGTTCGTGCTTTGTATGGCGCCTTTGGCGGGTCACCCTGCGGAAAGAGACCGCGCCATTTGAGATAAACACCAGGTCAATGAAGTCTTTCTGTTGACTGCCAATTCCATTGACGATGAACTGTGTTTTTCGTGGAGGACTTTTATGTCGGCATTCTGGCGGCGACATTATGCACAGTGTACCTGTACAGGCTGTTGGCTTGATGAGACTCCTGTCTATTCCATTGTTCACATAGGGCTGTGAGGAGCATTTTGTGTGATATTCACTGGCACAGGAACGGGGCATAATGGGGATGACCCATTGCTGTGAAGTTGGAATCGCAACTGACTAACTAACTTTGTCAGTTTTCAATTTGCACAAATCATATTTAATGTTTCTGGTTGTATACTAAAATTTCTTTAACTTTACTATCAGTGTGCCTGTAATGAATCTGTGATCACTGTAACAGTCTGCATTGGGAACTGTTTTTATGAATGTTAGCGCATTTTGAAACCTTCTGCTAATCAGGATGTAATCTATCTGGTTTGTAATCCTGCTGTCTGGACTCCTCCATGTCCATAATCTTCTAGGATGCTCTTTAAACCAGGTGTTTCCTACAACTATTTCTTATTCTTCTGCCCATTCTACAAGTCTGTATCCTCTTTCGTTTCGCTCTCCCGAACCATGGTTGCCTACACTGCATCCATCATCTTGATTTCCCACTTTTGCGTTGAAATCACCCTATTATAATATTTATTTCTAATTTTTTTAAATAAATTTCTTCAAAGCACGCTCCATGTCATTATAAAATTCATCTATACTTTCTTCACTGCATTCACTTGTTGGAGTATATATTTGAATGACATTTATTTTAAAAGGTCTTCCATTTAATTTTATTAATAGAACTCTGTCTGACACAGCCCAACATCCTTTAACAGAATTTGATGTTTTGCTGATCCAACATAATGGCTACAACTCTTTGCTGTTCTCCTCCTCCAGAATAAATAATCTTACATTCCTCTCCTGTCTTGATCCCTGCCCCCCTCCATCTGGTTTCACACATTCCTAATATATTAATATTCTCTCTTCCCATTTCTTGTTTGATGTTATCCAATTTTCCATCTGCATTCATTGTTCTGACATTCCAGGTTCCTAATTTTAAGGATGGTAATATTTTGCACATAATAGCCTGCTGACAGTTTAGAGTTACCTAGTGCACATGACTATCCCTACCGGGCTCCTATGGAGCACCCATTTACGCTATTTCGCTGAATGTCAATGATATCGCAAAACATAATGTTCTTGGCATCTGTAAAGAAGGTAGTTTGCCATTGCTTTTCTTCTTAGCAGTGACGATACTGGTCAATGACTGTAGCCATTGTCTCCTTAAAAAAAAAGAGATCCTCTGCCTACCGCCGTGAAGCTGGAGACCATAACCACAACTATCTGTCAGCTCTCTTCAATCTCATCCACCATCAGTACCCATGGCTTCATGTAACCCTGATCGGGAGGCTAAACAGGTACTCCACCTTTATTTCTGGTTACTGATTTTACCATTACATATGAAGCTCTATCTTAAAAATCATCCTCTCATGCTCAAGGAGATGAAGAAAGAGCTTACATCATGTATAGAGATGATAATGTAAAATCACTAAAATGTTACTGGAGTCCATAAGGGAATCACGTTATCATCAAAACGTGCCATGCCGATAAGTATGAGTAGTTGTATTTCATCATCTCACACAATCACCAGAGTCATGGATCAGAAAGTCAAGAAAGGGCTGGACATGAGTTGGTTGACAGCCTATGTTCCATTGGGAGAAGAAAAAATACTTTGGGGTTTTCTATGGTTTTTATTCTGTGAATACTGGACAATTTGGCAAACAAGTAAAACCATCCCTTGAAGTCTCAGAAATGTGATTTTACACAAGTGCTGTGAACATATCTAAAGCAGTCAACATGAGTAATCTAAATATTTTGTGATGGGCTAAAACATTTAAAAAAAACATAAATCACTAATATAAGAAAGATGCCACATTATGAGAAGAGAAAAAGTGGACCGTGTTGTACTGGAGAATAATGGAATTGAGTTGAGTTAAGCTAAGAATCGACATCACTGCATTCAGGAGATTCCCATATGCGCCCCGTCCCCTCGTTCAACAGCCAGCGATAAGTCATGCTACTAATCGTTTCCACCGCTATCTCAATTAAAGTTTTCCTTGTCTTTCCTCTCCGTTTGGAGATTCTTCCAGAACCCCTGCTGATCCTCCGCAATTAATGGAAAACAGATAGAGAAAGATAATAAGAGAAGATTCTTAGCTTTTTATCATACTGTGAAAAAAAATCAACAAATTATATACATTCTGTTGGTGATTTTGAGATGTAAAAAAGCTTTCAGTTTACAAGCCACTTCATGAATATGATGATGTTTTTATTGCAGAAAACTGGCATATAAGATTTGTGCAAAAGTAAAAGCATATTCAGATAATTAATTAATGACATCAAAGTTCACAGAAGACACAACTAACCTTGCTGAAACTCCCTATCCCTAAGACTTTCAGGAAACTGAAATCTTCAGGTTTGAACTTGCGCACTTCAACTGGTGGTGCATGTGGGACATTGTCAATTCCCCACACTTCCTGGTATTTGTCCTCATTCTCATCATCTTCATCCTCATCCTCGATGGGGATATTCTGCAAAATTCAGCAGTGTTATTTATACACTAAGCAATACTCAGATATATAATTTTATGTGAAGATGTGAGTGGCTGCAACATTCAATATTACAATTTCATGAGAATGATTTGGGTGACAGTAACATTCAATAGTACAATTTAATGTGAAAATTTAAGTAGCAGCATTCAGTGTTACAATTTTGTGTGAAAATTTGAGTGGCAGGAACATTCCATATTACAATTTCAGTGAAGATTTGAGTGATATTAACATTCTATATTACAATTTCATGTAAAGATTTGAGTGACAGTAACATTCAATTTTACAATTTCATGTGAAGGTTTGAGTTTTGAATGAGCAACTTCCAAAGAAAATATTCTATGGCAAGCTTGAATACCTGGACCATTTCAGCGCATGGAAGGTTCTGCATCCATTAGAATGAAGTTGGCATGGAAACTTTTCTCCCAACTCAGTACCAAAGCAGTCTCTATAGAGTGACTAATCAGCAGAGCTCTTCTTTCCCTTTCCAAGCTCTGAAACCAATTTGGAATTTGCAAGACATAATCTGGAACTTCCCATCTTCACAGAGGATTATTGGGTGGTAATCGGGTCAGGATTCAGCACAGCACATACAGACTTACGGGGATTAGGTCAAGGTTAGTGAAGCTTCTCTACAGGTTTCAGTGTTACAGGTACTTTATTGTCAACAGGCTTCAACCCAGTGCCCAGAGGGGGAAAGCAGTATCACCACCAGCATCATAACCCACATAATCACCGACATCAATTCTAGCATCATCACTCACATCATCAACGGCATCATCTAGCACAGTGGTTCTCAACCTTTTTTGGCCCATTCCCCCATTCACCATATTTTCAGAACGCCATTCCAACCCCCTTCCTATCAAAAATTTGGCCCGTTCCCCCCTTCACCGTATTTTCAGAACGTCATTCCCCCCTTTCATATTTCCTATCTAAAAATCCCCTCACCCCTACACAGTATACGTAAAAGTGGAAGGCAAATGTAATAGCATATACTAAAACAAGTCTAGACATCCACATAAAACATGATTTGTGGGTCTACTTACTTTATAAAATGAATTCTAGAAGGACGAAACATACATAACTGTAAAGTATGAAGGGAAAAACTATGTCAAGTAATCGGTTCTTGTATTAACACGATCTTGAAATGGTCTTCATTCCCCCCCTGGAAACCCTGAAATTCCCCCCCTGGGGGGGGGGGGGGAATTCCCCACCGGTTGAGAACCACTGAATTCTAGCAAGTCTTCTGTAGAATGCTGGTCTCCTCATAGCTTGAGGAAATGTTCCTCGACTCGTTGCCAGTTTCCCAGCCTTATTTATTATCAGTCAAAAGTTGTCTTTAGTCTCCAAACTTGTGCTGGTAATCAAATGCCTCTTCTTCCACTATCCATGTCTTCACTTTTCTATCCAAACTATCATGTTTTTGTTATTTGCGTTAACTCCCTTTGAAATCAAGCACAATCAGTGAATTTTGCATGTAGGTTAGCTTTCTATGTTACCAGTGTCCAAGCAGCAAGACCTTCCTGTATGAGTGAGTGGACCGATAGCCTTCTTGGACGCCTCAGGCAGGGGGCATGCAACAGAACTGTTAAAACTCCTTTTTTGCAGCCCCCCCCCCCCCCCCCCCCCCCCAATGATGGACCCCAGAAGTAGACAATGCTTGGAAAGCAAAGAGAGCTGTAGTGAAGCAGCCAAGGAAAGTGCGACAGACACCCCAAAGCTCACGAGAGGAAGTGGACACAGCAGAAAATGTCAAGAAAGACAAGGTGGAGGCTTTCGCTGTGCTGCAGAGGCCAAGAACGTAAAATGGGAATGTTTTATTAAGGAGATTGGAGGTGATAAAACACTCCAAAAAATTCTGGAAATTGCACTGACAAATGCAAAGAAAAGATCGGCCTATGACAGTGGGAACAATTTATAGAGAGGATGGTGTGCACGTGACAATAGACAAAGAGAAAGGGGAGGTGTTTCTCCAGAGATTTTTAGAGCAGACCAATCATAATGATGCGGATGCCAGGGATGCAGAGAGGAGTTATCTGGCACCATGGAAAATATGCATTATGAAGACATCATACGGATTGAAGATATATTTTGAAAAAGGCAAAAGACATGGCACCATGGCCTGATGGTGTTAGGTATGGCCACATGAAGGTTTTGAGCGATGTAGACCTGAAGGAAATGACCGACTGCTTTAACCAGAGCATTAGGACAGCATCAGTACCACAGGATTGGGTACATAGCTATCTCATCCCTCTCCCAAAACTATTCAAGGATTATTCAAAGCTTAGCGGCTTTAGGATCATCACCCTTCAAAATACATTTGGGAAGGTTTTAGAGAAGATAGTTGCTGTCAAGCTGCAAGAGTTTTTGGAAATGGGGAAGTTTCTTCCAAGAGGCCTGGGGAGCTACAGGCCAGGAAAAGATACCTAGTCAAATGCAGCCACTTTTGCCTTGGACGTTTATGAGGGGTTTCAGAGTAGACAGGAAACGATGGCGGCAGCGCTTGATCTCGAGGATGCGTACAACAGAGTTCACTGTGATATTTTGATGATCGCACTGATGGAGAAGGGGGTCAATCCCTGGTTGGTGAACTAGATAGCAGCCATCCTGCATTCTCGCCGGGTTGCTCTCCGTTTGAGTGCATGGATCTCAGAGCCACATATTTTAACCCCGGGACTGCCACAGGGATCTGCAATTTCACCTGTGCTCTTTAACGTGTATATGAGCAAGATTGCAAACCTAGAAGCACCAGGGGTTGGAAGGATACTAACATTTGCAGATGATATTCTTGCATATAGGCAGGGGAGCGATAGGGAGCAAACAGCCCAAGAGCTACAGGCGGCAGTAGACAAAGTGATTGATTGGTGCACTGAAATTAGTGCTGCCATCCACCAGGAAAAGGCGGCTGTTTTGTGGTGCTCTCTGGACAACAGGATTGTGAGAGCTGATGTCCCAAGCCTCACAATAGATGGTAGAAGCGTCAACAGAAAGGACAAACTAAAGTATTTGGGAATCACATTTGACAGGAGTCTGTCCTTCAAGGACCATGTGGAGACGGTTGTGACAAGATCTCAAAAGGACTCAATGCACTTAAAACTATGGTTGCAATGGACACAGAGCAGAGAATGCTCTTCACACTATACCAGCACTTGATCCTCTCAGCGACTAGGGACTAGGACTGCTCACTGTCTCAAATTGTCAATTGGTGAAATTAGAGCGCATACAGAACGAAGCTATGCGGGTAATTCTGGGATGCACCAGAGACACCCCAGTAGTGTGTATGCATTACATCCTTGGTTTGCCGACTGTTGCTGGTAGGCTCAAGGTGATGCAGGCGAAGGCATACCTCAGAGAAGCTGCTGACACAGATCACCCGTTGCATGAGGCGCTGGACACAGTTAAGGTTCAGCGACTGATAAGAGGTCAATCATTGATGGCTCAGGCGGAGGATACGATCAGACAGGTGTGCATCTTTGAGAACATTAGGCGAGGAGAGGAGTGGGTCAGAGTACCAGCGGAGCAGTCAGACTTGTGCAGAGTTATAATCACATTGAGCCGGGAGTGCAGGGAGTGGCCAGCAGGGGCCACGGAAGTGAAAATCCAGCAACTAATTTAGGATAATGCTCGCCCGGGTGATGCGATTATCTACACAGATGGTTCGGTGTTGAGAGGTAGGAGAAGTGCCTGGGGATTCTTAGCAAAAGCTAATGATCGACATTTAGTGCAGGAGAGCCTGGCGCATGATACCACAACATCTAGCTTAAGAATGGAGGTGTAGGCGGTCAGTGCAGCTTTCCGCTGGATGAAGAACACGATACATACACACATTGTGATTGTGACCGACTCAGAAAGCATGCTGAGTAGGGTAAGGACAGGCAGGCTTCGTGCAGAGTGGCTTGCTTTGCTTCGGAGGTCATGGGTGGCAAGCATCACCTAGATCTTTTCTCCATGGCATGCCGGTGAATGAACAGGCAGACAGACTGGCTGGCTCGACAAAACTTGGTGGAGTATTGATGCATGACAAGGCAGACGTGGTTGCAGCCTTGTGGGAGCACGTGTACACCTTGGAGGAGTAAATGGATCATTATAGTTTGGCAAGAATGAGGCAGCGAGGAGTGACGAGGGGATCTGGCCGACGCTCGATACTCAGAGGAAAGGCGAGACGGACATATAATCAGATTGCTACTGGAACTACTGGTGTTGAAACTCTTCGCTGGCTGCTGAGGATGGGGACGGAGCGCTTACGGGAATGCCCCGAATGCTGTGATGTCGGTTCCTAAATCAATCAAACAATCAATCATACCCGAGTTCAAAACACAGCTGCTGGCGATTTGGCAGCAGACCGCCTTGCATTGGCTTTTTACAAAATATTATGGGTGCTGGTTGTTCAAAAAGCAATGGCAAACTACTGAACATAAACTTACTAAGAGATCACAACAGTAAAAATAATGCTGGTGTTGACTGCGACGTCCTGTAAAGGATATCCAATTTTTTCAACTGCTAAAGCTAATCTATGTCTTAACTTCATTTCAACCATATCATTCTTGCTGATTATTAAATGTTGTATGTACTTTGTAGGAAGTCGGGATCAACTCTAACCCTAAGTTGATTTATTAGACAAAGAACGTAGTTTGAACAAGTCAATGTTAAAGTCCAACTGATGGGCATAGAGAATGAACACCAGCATACCGGAATTATCAGAGTAATTGCAAATTAAGCCCTGAGACCACACTATTGTTGGTTATAGAATCAAGATCAACACAATCACATTAAGTCCTGAGACCACACTGAATCAAGATATCCCGGAAAGGTTAACCCGGTCAACAAATGCCTGAAGCAATTGAATGTGTCAGCTGAAAGGTGCAAATAAGGCAACTCTGCTATAAATAGGCTTTTACGTCAAAAACAAACATTCCAGACAAACAAAGAAGATTGATTGATTGATTGGTTGATCTTTATTTATATAGAATATATTATAGAAGACAAAATTAAAGAAGAAGAAGAAGAAGAAGAAGAAGAAGAAGAAGAAGAAGAAGAAGAAGAAGAAGAAGAAGAAGAAGAAGAAGAAGAAGAAGAAGAAGAAGAAGAAGAAGAAGAAGAAGAAGAAGAAGAAGAAGAAGAATCATGATATTCAAAGTTTCAGTTGTTTTTATTAATGACTGTGATTGTTTTGTTAACTTTTGGTTCCGTCTGTATCATTATTTTTATTTTAAAATGTTACAAAAAATATTTTGATCCTCTGTGTGTCTTATGAAATTAAAGATGAACTCTTCTAAATTCTTAGCATAGACTATATCATTTTCATATGAGTTATGGAATGAGATTTCCTCCAATTATGAATTAATCAAAATTATGACTGGTCTCATTGTTGATGCTTTTCATTACATCTTCTGCATAGATATTGACCAAGTATGGAGAGAGAATGCAGCGCTATCATACCACCTGTTGCATCTTAAACCATTTTTATGTTTCATTAGCTGCCCTGACAGCTGCTTGTTGTTCATGATATGTTTCAATACACATACACACACACACAGAACCCCACCCACCCACACGTGCGAGCAAAAGTAATTAAGTAACAGAAATTTTACAAAGAACTTTCTTTTACAAAAGTGCGAACCAGACATTTTGCGCGTGTTATTTTTCAATATATTTCCCTTGTCTGGCAGCGCACTTGGCCCACCTGCCACTAGCTTGTTGCTACCTTCTAGGAAAAAAGGTTTATGTGTGTGACTTGTAGCCAATTAAGCACTGCCTTCATTATTTCAGCATCTGCCAATCTTTGACCCCCACAAATGTTCTTTTAAGGGTTCAAACAAGCGAAAGTCTGATGGCACCAAGTCTGGACTGTATGCTGGATGTTTCTTTATGTCTTTAATTTTACTAAATGACTCTTGTTTATAACTTTAATTTTACTAAATGACTTGTTTATATCTTTAATTTTCCTAAATGACTCTATATAGAGACTCAATTATGTATACTTACATTGCTGGATGGTGAGGACTGTATCTTCGACAGCTTCTGGTTGATGCCACACAGGTTGGGCATGAATTTCTGACACTTCTTGTGGCAGTTGATGTTGCACACTACAAATATTGGCAGAAAACAAAATCATGTTTATGGGCTTCATATATCAATATTCTCATTAACTCTGTTATTTCTTGTCCATCGTTTACATGGTCGGCCTCTTCTTCTGGTTCCATTTGGTCTCTACATCAATGCTTGTTGTTGTATACTGTCAGTAGGTAGCCTAGTTATCGGGAACACGATCTTCTTAATAGAATTATTAGAAATATATCTTTCTTCGGGGAAAACCCGATAGGGTCCCCTACACCAAATGAGCACCAGTGCAAGTTCTGGTGCAAGTCATGGCCGTTCCAGCACATACCGTTTGGTAGTTGCAGCATGTCAAGTTGATTTAAAGATTAAGACAGAGGTGCAACCTACTACTGATGCAATTGGAAAGGTAATAATTGGGTTGTGGGTAGTCCAGCCAGACCTGGACCTATAAATGTATTTTGTCTCGACGGGGAAGCTGAATTGGCGAAAAGCCAATCATAACATATGAAGAGTTGGTTGACCGTTGGCCAATCTAACTAGGCGTCTTGTTCTTGGCATAGCCGGGGAAGTGAATCTGAACAATATATCTCCCCAGAGGATTTCATTTGTTCTTGGCGGCAGATGAGCTGTTGCTATCTTTCTTTCTACGGCCTGAACTGGGCATACTGTCATCTTTCTGTAGAATATAATCATTGGATAGCTACGGTGTGCCGGAAGGGCTCCTTGGGGATGGGGTCCACCAATCTATGATCTATCTTCTTGAGCCGGAAGAGGCTATCCACAGTGCTATCTCTTTTGTCTTTTAGTCGATAGGATGATGTCGGGAAGATAATGGACTTCTCTATCTCACTGAGAGAACCTGAACTCATCTAGTTCTACGGGTAAGGTGAGGCACTGCCGGTACATTGCGGCGACAGCTCAGACAAGAGCAGCGGCCGGAAGGAGTAGTATTTTTTTTCCTATTCTTGGTGGGAATGGGGAACGACACTGCTTTACATACACATAATTACCCACACAACACCACAAGAGCTTTGTCGTGAGAAAGGCAGGGTTTGCAAGTGAGAGATAAGCCTGGGAATGAATGTGCCCAATAATAATAAAGGCTTGGTATGAGTGTGGAGAGTGAGTCTTGTAGGCAAAAGGTTCCTAGGGTGGACAACCAGACGTCTACAAGCTGGAGGTCTACTCAAGCTCGGACGTAGCCAATCCAGGGGCTACCTGACAGGTAAGGCCCATTCATTCGGGCCTCTTATCTAATGTACATATTTCAAATGTGGTAACTGAGGCCCTATTGGTCCTCAGGATTGTGGTACTTGAGTCAGCCTGGTCGCTCACTTATTTCTGTCATCTCCAGGGTCCTCCTTGAATTGAAGGGAGCATAGGAGATCTGCAAGGCCACGAGAGTATCACCTTAACACATTCTTAGGTGAACCATGGACTTTCAGGACGGCCACAGGCTAATGACTCCAATCAAGAAATCAAGGTCCGATTAGTCCTGATTTAGTGGCATCCTTCGGTACCCGCTCTGTACAAATCCCATCGTCAATAGTGGAGTGGTTGAACCTATGTTCCTGAATGGACCTACAGCTCATTCTCGGTCCTACTCATCCGTATCAGTGACATTGAAAAAACCCATACCCATACCACATTCACGAACCATTCCCATTATGTGAAATCTTACCCAGCCTGGTCAGTGACATTGAAACACCCATACACATTTTCACCTTCATGAACTGGTCCCATTGTGACAAGTGATGTATTCCTGTACCATTGGGCTACAACGAACACAAGACTCATTGTGTAGAGAAGACCACTGGAACTAGTAGGACTGGTTCTACAGGCGCCTGTTGTTTGTACCACCTATCGGGACGGAGGAAAATACCTGCGGACCAAATCGGTGAGGCAGATGTCGACTGACGGGACTTTGTAGTACTCTTCGGTCTATGAGGGAAAGCCATGAGGCTCTGTGCCTGAACTTTATCCGTGTTGTGTCTGTTTAGAACTATCTGTATTAACTGCCTTGATGTTTTCCTGTGCTGTTCTTTATTAATTTAATAAATCACGTTTTAGTTTATTCCAACGATCACTCTGTTATATATATGGATCAGCCAGAAGAACACTGCAGGAAATAGGTCCCGAGGTCGAAAGATAGAGTGACAGTGAGTCCAGGGAACGGAGGAGGGTTGGCAAGCAAAGACCTATCACAGCCAGGGCTATAGAATAGTATTGAAACATTGTGAAAGGCTATTTGAGACCCTCCACGTAGCTTGTTACACTAATGATTCTTGATTTATTGTTAATGTGTGAATAAAGGTAAAAGACGCTGCTGGCATTGTTCATCCATCATGAATGGTGAAGATCACTGGTCATCTAATGAGATTCAATGACTGTGAGTATGAATGTGACTAATGAGGCCGAATGAGGCTGATATGAGCTTGGAATATTTTTGATAATGTGGGCAAATGATGGTAGTCACACTGGCGGAGGGAGGGGGGCTTGTGTCTGTTTATAAAATAAGCCAACAACAGAAACTACAGTAGTAACATGTTAAACTGCCACATATACTAGGTCATGAAGTTGGATGACTAGTTTCTTTTCTGACTAGTTTCTACTTTCAAAAATATTTCCAGTAACCACTTTACTAGCCTAGGTCTGTCCCAGAGCTGTTGAAAAAATCTGTAAAGACCCTTAGGTGTGCCTTGAGGCACACAAGAGTTTATAGTACCAGCCCATAATTTGTATGATGCATCGGCAATCACTGGGTGGTGTGGTTAATAATGGTATACAGTGCCAGTCCCTGCACTACCACAGTTCTCTGCTAAATAGTATTAGTGACTGCACTACCAGTTCCCTGGTATACAGTGCAGCCACTGCACTACCACATTTCTCAGGTATATAATGTTGGTCACTGCACTACCACAGTTCCCTGGTATATAGTGCCATTCCTTACCCTACCACAGTTCCCTGGTATACAGTGCCAGTCCTTACACTACCAGTTCCCTGGTATACAGTGTCAGTCCCTGCACTACCACAGTTCCCTGGTATATAGTGTCAGTCCCTGCACTACCACAGTTCCCTGGTATATAGTGCCAGTCCTTACACTACCAGTTCCCTGGTATATAGTGTCAGTCCCTGCACTACCACAGTTCCCTGGTATATAGTGTCAGTCCCTGCACTACCACAGTTCCCTGGTATATAGTGCCAGCCACTACACTACTAGAGTCCCTGGTATGTAGTTCCAGTCCTTACACTACCACATTTCCCTGGTATATAGTGTCAGTCCCTGCACTACCCCAGTTCCCTGGTATATAGGCGTCACTGCACTATCACAGCTCACTGGTACAAGAGGGCTTCAAATGAAAACCTTAAATGTATTTTTGTGTGTGTGGTGAATATATTCTCGAAAAGTAAAGAACAAATGCATCATTTTTCAATGTAGTCACCACTGTGTTTAATGCAGGTCCTCAAGTGCTGATAAAGTGCTTGGATTCCTGTAGAAAAAAGTTCTCTTGGGCGCAGTGTGTAACTACTCATGCACCACCTGCTGTACGTCTTCATCGGACCAAAAGGTCTTTCCTCCCAATGATTCTTTGAGTTGCCCAAACAGGCGGAAATCACTGGGACTAGGTCTGGTGAGTACTATGATATAGTATGCACTGAAAGTGGAAGACACTAATAACAAAAAACATATAACAGAATGCTGATCCTCTTTGGTGTATGTCAAAAGTGGGGCAGCCATCAGTAAACTGTCTAATGACATTACCATGTTCATCTGCAGCATGATGTCATGGGCTTACCACGCTTGACATCCTTAACACAATACTGACAGGTTACAAGACAATGGCACGGTTACTGTAACTTCTAGCACACTTTTAAGGTTTTCATGTGAACACACCACCCCACCCCCAATATAGTTCTAGTTCCATACTTATATCAACCAACTGTCAACTGAAAATATATCACCATCTTGAAGGGGATTCAAACACATGCCTATGGAGCCAGGAGGTAGGCATGCTGGTCACTGGACTATTGTAACTCCCACAAGAAGAGGCTTGGTGCCAAATACTGGCCCTAAATAGTGCCCACAAATACTGGCCCCAAATCCCATAAATACAGGCCACAAATCCCATAAATACTGGCCCCAAATCCCATAAATACAGGCCATAAATACTGGCCACAAATATTGGCCATAAATACTGGCAGGCCACAAATACTGGCCATAAATACAAGCAGGCCACAAATACTGGCCATAAATACAGGTCATAAATAATGGCTACAAATACTGCCCACAAATCCCACAAATACAGGCACAAATACTGCCCGCAAATACTGGCTCCACATATTGGCCTCAGTAGTTACTAGCTTCAATTACTATCTTGAAAACTGGTTGCTTCTAATACTGGCTACAAATGTGTTCTTCAAAAACTTGCCCCAAATATTGGTGAATGATACATCTCCAAAATGGGAGTCTCCGTGGCGAAGTGGTCAAGCCGTTTGACTCGGGCTCCGAAGGTTGTGGGTTCGATTCCGGGCCGCGTCCTTCTATTCACGAGTGAAATTTTTCTGAGACTCCTGTGGGTTGTCGCTAGACGTACAAAGTTTGTGCTTTGTGCGACGCTTTCCGTGCTGCGGAAAGAGACCGAGCCATATGGGATAAAAACCTGGTGCAGTGAAGTCGACCCTAACGAATTTTACGTGACTTTTTAAGCGACTTCTCCAAAGACTTCCCCCAATTTCTTTCTCAAATACTAGCACTAAATACTGGTACCAGATGCGGTCTCCAAAAACTGGCCTCGAATATTGGCTCCAACAGGTGTTAGCCCCAAAATACAGATCCCAGCCTCATATTCTTTAAGAGAAAGTAAGCAAAGCATTATCAATTACACTAATATAGCTTAATATTACAAAAAAAGTCATACCTTCACATTTGAGACCTTGTCTAAACAGCCCAAACAGCATAGAGCCACAGTGGTCACAGAATGTTGGAGACATATAATTGTTGACTTTGAATCGATGTGGCACATTAATGTTTAATCGTTTTGTCAACATCTATGAATTAAAGATGATAAAGTCACATTTAGAATTAGCCGTGGAAATTATAACAAAAATACATTATGCCAACATCTGAGAGTTGTGGATGATAAAGTAACATGTAGCAACGACTCACTCATGGATAGAAGACGTGCTCAGACCAGCTTTAGCTGCAAGCACAACCTGTATCGCAGTCAGATATTTTGGCATGGATTGACAAAACTGACATTTACATGATGCAGACTGGATGTTAAGATGATGCAGTCTCACCATTTTGTGCCTTTAAACAGGCCATGGGAAGATATTTTTCACAAGCCAAGAAGCAAAGCAAAATCACAGACTTTTTCTTTAATTTGGAAATGTTCATATGACTTTAATGTTCTGCTTTCTAACATAATTAAACATTTCTGATATTGTATTGCTATTTATTTGTTCACTAACTAGTTTAGTTTAGTCGATGGATCAACATCACGGCACACGGCTGCCACCTATAAGTGCTCCGTTTTCCTCCTAACTCAAATCTGAGTCTGGAGAAACTCAACTCAGTGCATGAACTCCGTAGCACCCGCGAGGATCCTGAAAATACTTTGGGTAGATTTTTAACTCAAAATTTTGCCCGAGCCGTTAGGCTACTCTTTTTCGATTTCCAACTGCCAAGAGATTTTTTACGTGTGCAACAATACACACGGGCGTCCAATCTCACTACACAGAGACCAGGGAAATTTATTACGAGAAGTCCACATGAGAAAAATCCCGGCATCACCGGGGCTTGAACCCGGGACCTCCAGCACTTGAGGCGGACACCATACCTCGAGACCACGCAGCTCCCCCTTGTTCACTAACTGTGTTTCCTAAGTGGTACAATCAATGCTACTGCATGGTATTAGTATAAATTAGTGTAAATGTGTGCAGCTTGGAAAAGTAGAATTTCTGATAAGTAGAACAAATTCCTTTGGCCCCTGTGACTTCTACTTATCCAGACTCCATTGTATATACAAACTTATATCATCATCATATGAGCAAGGGCGGCCGCGGTACAACCAGTGTTGTACCAGGTCCGTGTTCTTGTCCTGATTTTGCCATGAGACCAAGCCATTAGGTATTATCTCTTTGTCTTTCCCTTGATTCTTTCCCATCAATTTTGTCATTTTTCACTAAGTTTTCATGTTTACTTCTCATGATTTGCCCTAAAAAGGCTTGACTTCTATGTTTAATTTTTAAAATCAAGTTATGGGTTTTCATTTGTTTCTTTAAGAACTGTCTCATTGTTTGTTGTGGTCCGTGATATTCTTTGCATTTTTCTAAGAAACAAAATTTCTCATGCCATTTGATGTTTATCAGCTTGTCTGCTTATTGCCAATTTTTCATATGTATACAACAGTATAGGCTCTTAATGTTTTTAATTTACATATATTAATACATGACCAAGTCCTAACCTCAAAGACAAGATCAACAATCTGACAAGGATGAAACAGCATATGATTTTTAGACTTGTAATGTAACATATCTCATGTAACATGTACTTGAACAAACCACATCCACAGCTCTCTCTGCAGTGTCCAATTTATACATATCTTACCGAGACTTCAACATCACCTCTTTGAGTGTCTAGTCCTAATTGTTATCAGGAAGCTGTTACTTGCACAAACGCCAGATAGAAGGACCATTTTTTATGGAAAAAAAAAAAATTTAGTTGCACCTATACCTTTTTCAAAAAAACCAACACCACTATGATTAGAACCCTGGCATACGGGATTACGAATCGCTTCCGTAACCTCTTCGCCACAGAGACCGGTTACTCCGATTACGGAGCCGGTCTCTGTGCTGAAGGTATTACAGATGCAATTCATAATCCCGTATACCCGGGTTTGAAACACAGCAGTGCTAGTTTTTTTACTTTCATTCACCTGGATGTATATACTTGGACATGCCAGAGTAAAAGGAATGCACATGTGGACCAGCTGACAAACAAGGCACCAATACAAGCGAGAAGAAACAAGGATAGGGGTGTATCCTTAATGCAACATGGACCCGGCTAGCTGATACCGACAAGTCTCGGATCCTAGTTTAATAACACAACCAAGCGTGAAGCCTGGCCAAGCACATTTATGCTATCTTCAAGGGCAAGAGAGAAAATATTACAAGCAACGTCTCATGGGAACATGGAGTAGAGACAATTTGAGATAATTTGAGTAGCTGCTGCTTGGGAGAAATGAGCACGCATGGAAAGTTCAATATGCATTGATGTCAATCGTCATAGCATAACATAGGACTGAGGGGTGGAATCCCAGGCATTGCTGGATTGATAACTAAAACACAGCTGTGTCCAGATCCTGTACTGTTGAAAGGCTATAAAACACCATCGTCATCAATTTCTCAACACCTCATAAACTATGGCCGTAATGTTAACAAAGAAAAAGTGTTTTGTATTTGTATTTGATAAACAATAAGTGATTACTCAGATACAGTGAGATGTTAGCAATTAGGCGTTTCCAGTAGGTTTTATGCAAAAAGAAAGACTTTGTGATAAATTTGAAATTACTGTGGGGATAAAAATACTTCACATTTGAACAATACCTGCGACTATGTGTTTGAAATTTTCAACTAAAGTATTACTGATTTATTTCCTTCATATGAAATATAACTCTGCAGTATGCACCTGACGAGATGCAATGAAATATTCCATGCAATTAATTATGCTACATCTTGTTTGTGGCTTCTGTGCAAAAAAAACCAACAACAATTGACATATCACTTACCATTATTTTTCTAGTATATTTTGCCTTCCCTGGACATCTGCCTAAGATTTTGCCATGACATTTCTTGTGAACAGTACAGTTACACTCTGTGGATGAACATGCATGGTAGAGAGAATTACCTTGTGTGATAACAGATAAACAAATGTTAGAGAAAACTATCATGAATGATAACAGATAAACAAATGCTAGAGAAAATTACCATATATGATAACAGATGTTAGAGAACATTACCTTGAATGATAACAGATAAACAAATGTCAGAGATAACTATCTTGTGTGATAACAGATAAACAGATGTTAGAGAAATTGATCTTGAATGATAACAGATAAACAAATTTTAGAGAGAAAAGTATTTTGTATGACAACAGATAAACAGATGAGATATACAAAATACAGGTGTGAAGGTGTTTGGGGAAAAAAAAACAGTAAAGAATCCTTTTCCGCACCTTGAAGCATTGTGGGTATATGATGCTAACCCATTTCCTTATAAACCACACAGTACTCAATGGGTGGTGTGGTCTATAAGACACAAGTCACATTTACTTCCCAGAACATTTCATGGTATCCATTCTATACTGGGTCCACCTCAGCTCAGAAAAGTATTTACAAAAACAAAAAATGTGCCTTGTTCAACCTGCTTCTACAGCGTCAGTTATAATTGCAGTCCGTTTATGTGTGAATTTTTATATTTTTTCCTTTCTTTGTTCTCTTTGAGTAGTCCTAAACAGGACTGGTTATATTTTCCCCTCTATGCTCTTCGGGTTTGGTTGGGTCTTATGGTGCTCTCGCTGACTGGCATAATCATTATTAAGTTCAGATGGTCCTGAGGAGGATCTGCCAGATTCTGTAGCCTCCCAGTTGTTTGCTGCTTTCTCTACAAGAATTGATCTTGAATTCTTTTAGTCCTCAGAATGATTGATCTTGAATTTATTTAGTCCTCATAAGGACTGGTGTAGTCCTCACAAAGACTGATCGTGAACTCATTTATCCTCATGAGGACTAGTATAGTCCTCACAGGGACTGGTCTTGAACTAATTTAGTCCTCATAAGGACTGGTGTAGTCCCCACAGGACTTGTTTTGAACTCAATTTTATACAAAATCCTCACTGTGGAGGGGATATGAACCCATAATAACTAGTAGGCTGGCAGGTAAACATGCTATCCAATGTCCTACCATTTCTCCAGAATGTCCTACCATGACTCCAGAATGCATTTGTGGGTTAGTAATAATTCTTTTCATGAAGCCAAATAAAATGTGAAACAAAATTCTTAGCAGACAAAAAAAAAAGGTTCACCAAGAAACATACTACCAATTATCTACAAAATCTCAGTGATATTGTAATTATATGTGTCTATGATTCTGGGCTAAATAGTGAAAATGACACCAATAAATTTAGAGACATTTCAAAATGTTCTCTGCTGACAGGCTATGACAGAATTTACAAAAAGAACAAACAGCACTTTACAAAAGCTACATTGGATAAATCCCTAAAAAGTACGGCAACTACCAACAACAACTAAATAGCAACAACAACTAACTAGCAACAACAACTAAATAGCAACAACAAATGACTTACTTTGGCACTGGTATCCTTGCTTATTCAATCCCCTGAAAGTGAATGTAAAAAAACAGTATCAGGTACAGGAGCCTTTTCCATGCCTCGAGGCATAGTGCTAGTGCCATATGTTTATTGATCAATGAAGACTTACATCCATATGACAAGATCTAAATAATGAAGAAGGTTGGCTACTATTACTACTAAAGTTGATAAAACAAAGACAATTGAAATATTTTGGTCATGAAAATTTGGACAGACCAATCATGGAGGGGTATATGCCCGGGAAGAGAGGAAGAGGAAGGCCAAAGAGAAGATGGGTGCAGGATGTGGCAGATGGTCTCCAGATGGGTGTATCAGATGCGGGACATCTTGCTCATGACCGAGAAGTTTTCTGGACTGCTGTTAAGGGAGCGAGATCAGCTATCGTCTATGCGCATCAAGCAATGCATGTTGTGTTACTGTGCTTTTTACATTTGGTTTGAGCATACTAATGAAATATGGCTAAATATTTGAAAATGGAAAAATATTATATTGGAAAAATAGGGAAAATATTATATTGGAAAAATTGGACACATATTATATTGGAAAAATATGTTGTGTCTTTTAAAGTAATTCACTTGTGCATATTCTGTTGTGGTTATTGTCCCCTCTTAAAGAGAATACTGAAATATTTTAAACCTGTTCTGCTGTATGATAGTAAATCTTGAAAGGTTAACAAACAAATTAGGAACAGCTTGCAAGCAGCAGATGTGGTGTCTGGGATGAATGTTGTAAATACCATGGGCAACCAGAGTAACTAACTGAAGTAGAAGGATGAGTCTATTGGTATAGAATGAGAGTAAATCTTCCAGATCTGATTAACTGAAGTAGAAGGATGAGTCTATTGGTATAGAATGAGAGTAAATCTTCCAGATCTGATTAACTGAAGTAGAAGGATGAGTCTATTGGTATAGAATGAGAGTAAATCTTCCAGATCTGATTAACTGAAGTAGAAGAATGAGTCTATTGGTATAGAATGAGAGTAAATCTTCCAGATCTGATTAACTGAAGTAGAAGAATGAGTCTATTGGTATAGAATGAGAGTAAATCTTCCAGATCTGATTAACTGAAGTAGAAGGATGAGTCTATTGGTATAGAATGAGAGTAAATCTTCCAGATCTGATTAACTGAAGTAGAAGAATGAGTCTATTGGTATAGAATGAGAGTAAATCTTCCAGATCTGATTAACTGAAGTAGAAGAATGAGTCTATTGGTATAGAATGAGAGTAAATCTTCCAGATCTGATTAACTGAAGTAGAAGGATGAGTCTATTGGTATAGAATGAGAGTAAATCTTCCAGATCTGATTAACTGAAGTAAAAGAATGAGAGTAAATCTTCCAGATCTGATTAACTGAAGTAGAAGGATGAGTCTATTGGTATAGAATGAGAGTAAATCTTCCAGATCTGATTAACTGAAGTAGAAGGATGAGTCTATTGGTATAGAATGAGAGTAAATCTTCCAGATCTGATTAACTGAAGTAAAAGAATGAGTCTATTGGTATAGAATGAGAGTAAATCTTCCAGATCTGATTAACTGAAGTAGAAGGATGAGTCTATTGGTATAGAATGAGAGTAAATCTTCCAGATCTGATTAACTGAAGTAGAAGGATGAGTCTATTGGTATAGAATGAGAGTAAATCTTCCAGATCTGATTAACTGAAGTAAAAGAATGAGTCTATTGGTATAGAATGAGAGTAAATCTTCCAGATCTGATTAACTGAAGTAGAAGGATGAGTCTATTGGTATAGAATGAGAGTAAATCTTCCAGATCTGAGTAACTGAAGTAGAAGGATGAGTCTATTGGTATAGAATGAGAGTAAATCTTCCAGATCTGATTAACTGAAGTAGAAGAATGAGTCCCTTGAAATAGAGTAAGTGAAATGCTTTCCAGTTCTGATGAACTGAATTAGAAGCATAATTCTCCTGGTTTAGAATGAAACTCTTCCCAGATCTGATGAGCTGAAGTAGAAGAACGAGTAACTTGTTATGGAGTGGGTGAAAATCTTCCCATATCTGATGTACTGCATTCATTAGAATAACATTATACACAACTATAGGAGAGCGACAAACAGTATTCTTAGGTCACAAACTGAAAAGAAAGGCACTGAGAACATTGCAATAATTAGCAAGACTATCAGAAGGAGAGGCAGAGATAGACAAAGAGAAATGATGCTGGATGGTCAAAGACAATGGCAAATACAATCAACAAAATTCATCCAGAACACCAAGGTCAAAGATCTGTAGAGAGATAAGAAAGTCTGCACCATTGTGCAAGGCATATGATGATGATAATGATTACATTTCTGAAAGTTGTACATGAAGAAAGTGCGAAGGAAAATATATATATTATAGGATGGCAGAAAGAAGAATGTTGGAAATAAATGTCAGTTCTGAGGACAGCATGGCCGAATGGATAAGACTGCTATACTTAATCACTTATACTTTCGGATGTTTAAGAACACGTGTTCATAACCATTCGGCCATGTGGATCTGCTGTGTATGGATGAAATAATGTATGAAAGAGAGCCATGGAGAAGGGCAGAATGTTAGACAGGACTGCGTGACCAATTCTTAACTCTTTGAAAATAAAGTTTGTTCGTTTTGTTCATTCGCTTGTCTTCAACTCTTCACTCTGGTTTGAATGAACACACGAGCGGACAAACTTTAGTTTTAAAGGGTTTAGAATTGGGCATGCAGGCCCATCTAATATTTAATTAATAATTAATATTCAATCAAATCTAAGGTGTTAGCGAACATAAGTTTATTTATGAAATAAAGAAATGAATTAAGTAAAATGAATGCAGATTTAAAATTGTACTCACATGTTGTATAAATTAAATAATCCAATGTTGCTAGTAATCCACATATGAACGCAGATATTTACACAACACATCATATTGTTTATGACTGTCAGTCTTCTATACACTATCAATCACTTTCTTCAAAGTCCGACAGATCCGATCCGAAGTATGTACACTACACTGCACACGCTGCCTCTTTCAATTCTGAAGAACTATAAAGTTGTGCCGCTGGGGAGGTACCTGGCAACACCGCTGGTCAGTGTTGCCATTTTGACGTTTTTCGCCACACCAAATTTAGTGCTTTTTTTTCAAGTCATTTAGTACCAAAATGTTGCATTTAGCGCGGCCGCGTGAATTTGATGCTTCACAATTTTTGTGTGTGCTTTCTGGTGGGTAAAGATTATTTAAAAAATCATTTTTGGAACACTAAAAAGCCGAATTTGAACTGAAGCGAGGGAGTAAAGCAGTTTTAGTACATTACCGCGCAATATTCAAGTAATTTAACTCCCTTTAATACGATTTAGTTGAAGTGAGTGACTGCAACGCGCAGGCAATATGCAATGCATTAAAAGATTGTTTAAACAAGAATGGACTTGAGTTGCAAAGACTAGTTGCACTCGGCACTGACAATGCATCTGTCATGACAGGTGTAAACAATGGAGTATATATAAAATTAAAATCCGAAGTTCCTTATCTGGTACTAGTTAAGTGTGTATGTCATTCCCTTCAGCTGGCAGTGTCACAGGCTGCAGCTGCTTGTCTGTCCAGGAACATAGTCATGATTAGAGAAACATATAACTGGTTTTCTCACTCAAGTCTTTGTCAAGCAAAGTATGGGGAGCTTTTTGCTTCAATAAATGATGGACAACATCCGCTGAAGGTTGTTCAATTAAGCCAGACACGATGGATGTCCATTCAATCTGCCATTGTCAGAATATTGCAGCAGTGGGTCGAACTCAGAACTCATTATGATATAGCAAGACTCAACGAGAGCTGTTATACAGCAGAACTTCTACATTCTATGTTTAGCGACATGAAAAACTATGTGTATCTCATATTTCTCAAGCATATTCTCGGAGAAGTTCAAAATGTGAATAAGAAATTCGAAGCAGATATACAGGATCCAACAAAACTACTCAGCGATCTTGTCCAACTCAATGATTATATCAGTTCAAAGATTGCTATTCCTGGGAAAAAATAACAGAAGGTTATGCTATTCAAGATTATTTAGATTCTAATCCCAATCTAGGTTATTGAGTTTGATAAAGAAATAGCAGGCTACCAGTTTCCTGATGAGAAAGAAATTCGTGGAAGGTGCATCCAATTTTTAATAGAGCTGTTGACAATGCTGCTTTACGTTTGCCCGATAACGTTTGAGTGTTGCAGTCCATGTCATGTCTTAGTGGAAGTGAATGTCTACAGCCAATGAAGTATATTGGATCTTGCTAAAATGTTTGTAGAAGATGCAGCTACTCTCACCCTCAGTGGAGAAAACTTCATCATATACAGTGAACACAGACCTCTGACACACTTGGATTATGGGCAGAAATAGCCTCATACAGGGATGATACCAGTGAAAATCCTTTCCAAGATCTTACAGATTTAGCTTTAACTGTGCTCATTTTACCTCATTCTAATGCGGACGTGGAGCGTATTTTTAGTCAGATGGGAGTTATAAAATCGAGATTGTGGAACAGACTGAGCATCAAGAGTTTGACAGCTGTTTTGACTATTAGATATGCTTGCTTGCTTGTGTTCGCTGGCTGTGATCTCCAGCGCGAAGTCCTGTATGTCGGATGAAGACATCCTGTTGTCCAACATCAATGTGATGTCATACATGACCTGATGTTTGCGTGAGTATCCGTTGTCCCATGTATGGCTTATAGGTGTGCAGACTGGTGGTACCTCGCCGTGCAGGCAGACACTCTCCGACTTCGAAGGAATCAACGATCCTACTGACTTCAGTCAGGATCCCGAAAGGACCTGTTGCCCAGGACGCTCAGCGAGGACGCGTCAGTAGGTCTTGGCCAGTATAGAACTCAGCCCTGGTGCCTTGGAAACACCTTTGTGTCCCACTATTAGATATGGAATGAAAAGATATGGCAAATGATGTCATGGTTATAAACTACCTAAAGATAGTCTCCGAAAAATTGGACCACAGGAGGCATATACTCGTTTCCTTCAATCATCATCATCGTCATCATCATCATCATCATCATCATCATCATCATCATCATCATCATCATCATCATCATCATCATCATCATTGCAGGAGCAAACATAGCAGGAAATAGCTGCAGAAACTGAAGAGGAGTTGTCTGACTTGAATTTGACAGATCTGGAATAAACTTCTTTCTAATATTCAATGATGATAATAAATTATATTGTGCTACTTTATAACATTTTGAATGAATACAGTGCTTGTTTTAGTTCTTTCCCAAAAAATATTATTGCAATTTAGTGTTTTGTTTTTTTTTGGGCTCGAGAGTAGTTCTGATTGGGATTTGGCGGATCTGGAATAAACTTCATTGTAATATGAATAAATAATAATAAATTATAATGTGCTACCTTGTTACATTTGTAGGTACTTCAATTTTGATCCACCGCAAACAACCGCAAACAAAGAATAATCCCGTCGAGCCTCATTTGCATCGGTCCGGCAATCATTTTCCGGTTTAGTGTTCGGTGGACTGCTAGATGTTTTTTTTTAGTTTTGGGCCCGTAGGGCCCTCACTGTCGTGATTTCTGAGCAAGTTAACGTTTAGTAGTTTGCGCTGCTTTCTGATCGACAGGCGGTTGTTCTTCTTCAAAATCGCAAGTAGTTGTGTTTCGTACGCTGTATGCGGCATTATGAATTGCATTCGTAACCCCTTAGCCACGGAGCAGGTCAGATTATGTAGACATATAAAAACGTATGTAAGTATGTTCATAAATAGTGTTCAATTTTATATGTTATTTGTTGTTTAATAAATATAATATTTGTAATTTACTTAGGAACTGTCCTTCGGATAGACGACGAAACAAAAAGGGATAATCTTGCACGAGTTTTATTTTCCTCAAACTAAACACAGTTTATAGAACAAAGATGGTGGTGCCATGAAGCCGAGCAAGATTTGTGTCATCATCAGGCTGCAATATTCCTGAGCTGTCTCCAGTTCGACTCAGACGTATGTCTTTCGCTGACTTTCCAAGAATTACAGATGCCTAGAGTATGACAGGAATAATAAATATTGTTTATACAAAACAAGATGTTCCCTTTGTGAATTTAAGCATAGAAGCCAACAACAAAATTTTGCACGATGAATTTGCCTGACATATATATTTCGCTGCATATCTTCAGGTGCAGCTTGCAGATTTATATATCTTATGAAGTGAATAAATGAATTATAGTTTGGCTGAATCATGTCTTTGAAGTGTTTCAGTCAAAGTGTCTTTCATTTATTCACTTCACCTGGTATATAATTATGCAGTATAGACCAGACGAGATGTAACAATATTATTCAAGTAATAAATCGGGCAACCAATTGATTTTGGCTACTGTATATAAATATGTAAATGACTATTACAGTTGGGACCACAATGAATATTCACACTTTTCACTGAATTCATTTTCAATGTGTACACCCTAGCTGTGTACATAGAATCACGACACCAACAATTCTGCAAGAATTAACTGAACACATAGAGAAACTTGCTCACACAAACAGCATTAATTCTCGGAAACCGCAATACCTTGGTCATGAGTTGAGTCGAGTCATGAACCGACATCACAGCACTGAGGACATTCACATACGTGCTCCATCCTCATCTTCAACAACCAGCCATATTAACAGATTCAACGCCAACCAAAAAGTAGGTTTGGATCAAACAAAAACGAATGGCGAAAAACGGGAAGTAAGGGTGTGTCACAGTAATGACTTTAAGGTTGTTAATATGGTAGCAGACACGTATTATAACGTAATGACAACATTTTGGCGATGTATAAACCCATGGCAGATACGGGAAGTCGCCTACTACGATTAATCATCCCATGGCACTTTATCGGTCAAACTGTACAGTGATTTGGAAAGAACAGATGGAAGGCGAGAACGATGCTGAACACAGAATACTGAAGACACATTGAGCATGAACATGTCTGAGGTAGGGGAACTGGCGAAGGATCTAGCATCATTTCGACGAGACGGGATGAGACCAATGTTCTGGAAAACACACGTAGGTACGTGATGATGGTGCTCTAACTCTGTGCTAAAACCCAAGATAGTTTGGCTATAGTGCTAGTGAACAACCAGGAATCAGATGGCTACATTCTACCTCCTGTAAGCTTCGCACGAGGAAAACCAGAATCAAACAGATACATTCTAATAATGCTATACTACACAAGAGAACAATCAAGAATCAGATGAATACATTCTATTAACGATAAGCTACACAAGAGATCAGACGTTCAAGAAAACCGCGATAACTCATAGCATAGCATAGATAGCATGCTAGCCTCTCAACTCCTATGTCACCGTTTCGATTTCGCATCAAGGCGGCATGTTAAAATTTACCTGACCTCCCAGGTCGACCTCTGACCTCCGAGGTCGACCTAGCATAAAACTGGGAGCCAAGAATTGCCTTGATAAGTAATAGAAGCTGCGTTATAAGGATCACATGACTCATCGAGTCATCATCATAATGTTTCCTGCAACTGACAGATCTCGGTACTTCAGATCAACAACAACAATCCAAAAATGATGCATGTAATGATATCATTATTAGCTGGTTAAACTAATCACAAGAGAGGAAATACGATTTCCAAAAAGCATCCTCGCCTGAGCCAAAGCCTCTGCCAGGTCACAAAATATCCGCAGGGATTCTCCAGAAGCAAAGTCCCTCTGACGCCCCTACCAAGAATATTCACGAAACGGCACAAATGTCCTCTCAAGATATTCAAAGAACACCGGGTTACTCCAGCAATAACATGTGGACAGACAAAAAAAAAAAAAAATTAGAATGAGTGTTGACGTGTTTTATAGAACCTATACTGTATATAAGCTATGGCCAATAAGCTGATAATGGGAGATGTGTTTTCCGGGGGAAAGGCAAGAAATACCATGGAGAGAGACGAATGAGGTAGTCATTCTAGAAACAAATGAGCACCGTAAATTGATTAGAAAATGAGACAGAGAAAGCCAAGATTTTTGGTCAGGTTATGCTGAGAAGCAAATTTGAAAACCTAATGATAATAAACAATATACGCTATACATGTGACACGGTATTAGTGGCGGATAATGCAAAAGATCTACACCAATTGTTCGACATTGTAGTAACAGAGAGTGCAAAGAAAGGACTCGAATTTCACAACAATGGTGATATCAAATAAAAAGGTGACACCAAAATGTGAAATGGAAATAGAAGGGGCCATTCTTAACCAAATATATTTCTAAATATCTAGGGGCATTTATAACATCTGATGGAAGATGCACAACAGATATTAAGAGCAAAATAGGGCAATAGTCTGCAAAAGCTGAAGTCTAGAAATTGGAGAATATCTTATGCAATAAATCACTGTCATTGAATGTAAGAAAAAGAGTGCTGAAATGCTACAGAGAACCTGCTTTGCTGCATGGCAGTGACTCTTGGAAAATAAATAAACAAATTAGGAAGGACTTGGTAGCAATAGAGATGTGGTTCCTGTGACGAATGTTGAAAATTCTTTGGGCTGCCAGAATAACTAACAATGATTGCCTAATAGAGGCTAATGACACTAGAACAGTATACACAACTAAAATAAAGAGACAAACAGCTTTATTTGGTCATGTGATGAGAAGAGAGGCATTGGAGAACATCGTGACGACTGGAAAGAACGAGGGGAAGAGAGGCAGAGGCAGACCAAGAGAAATGATGCTTAATGGATTAAGACGGTGGCATGAAGGAATATCATCAGCATAGTTTATCTAGAACACCAAATACCGAGATCTGTGGACGAACGCCTAAACCAGCTGGCAGGGCACTTGATGATGATGATGAATGATAATTAATAAACTTTGTAGGAAATGAGCAATAGAAAGACAAATAGATAAACATCTGGATGGCCTGGCTAAATACTCGTAGTATTATCGGGATAATAACACCTAGCTGATCCAAGACACTGGTGATCGTGTGGGGTGGCGAACGCTGAACTTCCACATTTATCCGCGTGGCACATGATGATGACCGTGACCACGACATTGTCAGTTTTCTGAACTCTAGGTTCATGTTGTTGAAAATCGCATTAGCTCTGTTTTACTTGTTACTTTATGCATTTATTATTTCTTTCCTAATTGTTACTTTAAACATGTTATGTTTCTAATCGAAATAAGATAAGGGAAAGGAGAAGAAGGAGACAGATTGGGATTGGAAGGAGGAGAACGATTAGGAGGAGGAAGAGGTAGAGGAGGAGGAGGCGGAGGAGGAGGAGGTGGCGGAGGAAGAGGAGGAGGAGGAGGAGAAGAAGAAGAGAAGAAGAAGAAGAAGATGACAGAGGAGGAAGAGTGGTGGTATGAGGACGAGAAAGAAGACGAGAGATAAGAGAAGGGGGAGAAGGAAGAGAACGAGAAAGAGATAGATATAAAGAAGAAGCAGAAGAAGAAGTCCTACGAGAGAACTGATCACCAATTTTGGGAACCAACGAAGTTCCATCATCCCAAACGGTTATTCAATTAACTCCTACTGTTCCAGGCAAGAATCTCTTTAACTCCATCTAGCCTAGTGTTTTCGTGTGACAAATAATGGCCACCTCAAACAGAACGCATTAAATAATAACAAACACAGAATAAAGAATCAAGTCACTCGTAGTATAGCACAGGCGACGTCGTTGGTGTAATACTTAGGACATTCCACTCGCATTGACTTGAGCATCGTCGGACGAGGCTTCGGTGTCAGATCTCGACGCTGGCTATGTGAGATAAAGAATGGTCACCTACTCCTCCGTGATCTCAGGCTGACAACAATGTCAGCGTCCTAACACTTCACATACCTACAGCCGGATCCTGCTATGATTCTCATTCATTATTTCACACCACAAGCGAACGGTAGTGTGTGTAATTGTTACGACGATACGCTGATAATGCAATGAGCGCGTTAGACGAGGCTTTGATCCTCACCTGAGCCAAAGCCTCTGACCAGGTCACAAAATATCCGCAGGGATTCTCCAGAAGCAAAGTACCTCTGACGCCCCTACCAAGAATATTCACGAAACGGCACAAAGGCCCTCTCAGGGTATTCAAAGAACACCGGGTTACTCCAGCAATAACGTTCGCTACGAGAGTAAAGATTGACCTCGTATTCTTCCGTGCTCTCAGTTATGGTCCCAACTCCACATGTCCTCGGTAGGTTCCTACTAAGAGACTTGCTTGTGTTTTCATACTATAAGCAAGGGTGCAGTCACTTGTGACGCAACCAGGACTGCAAGAGCTGTGGAGAAATGGCTGGACAGAAACACCACTACAGGAGATCCTCCTCCTGGAATGTCAAGCATTCTTTGCCCACATTGTCAAAGAACATTTAGAGCCAAAATATGCCTTATCAGCCATCTTAGAACTCAAGCCTCATACTTTCAACCCCACTGGATGAAATGAATGGTCATCATCATTCTTGATGGACAAACAACAACAACAACAACATCTATAAGCCATACAAAATGATATTAACTTAACATAGAAATAGAAAATCCACCATGATGCAGGTGAGAGAATTTCTTTATATTTAAAATTAACTTTCAAATAACAAGAGGCCAGTAACCATTCATACAATCAAGTCATAAAAAGGACGTTCTCACATTTCTGATATAAATTCGCCGAATGAATAATGAAAGACGTACCATAAATTCCTTAAATGATAAACATATCACACTCATACTCATCATCAAGTGTCATGCCGGCTGGCGTAGATGTTCATGACTTTCTACAGATCTCGGTCTTTGGTTTATGGATCAACTCCGCTATTGATATTCCTTCATGCCACCGTCTCAGTCCACCCAGCATCATTTCTCTTGGTCTGCCTCTGCCTCTTTTCACCTTGATCTTTCCAGTTGTCATGATGTTCTCCAATGCCTCTCTTCTCATCACATGACCCCCCCCCCCCCCCACCAAAAAAAAAAAAAAAAAAAAAAAAAAGCTTTCTTATTGGTATATATAATGTTATAGTTTCATTAGCCTGTTTCAGGCAATCGTGGTTAGTTACTTTCTCAGTCCAAGGAATTCGCAACAATGGTCTCAGGAACCATATCTCTGTTGCTTCCAATCTCTTTCTAATTTGTTCATTTACATTCCAAGATTCACAGACATACAGCAAAACAGGTTCTATATAGACAAGCTTGTCCATGGGACATATTTTTCTGTCCCATCCCTTCCCATCCCATGGTAATTTATGCCTGTCATATTCCATCCCATCCTATGGGACCTTTCCTATGGGATTCCCATGGGAATAATATTCCCATAGCCAAGCCTGTATACAGAACGTCAACACTCTCTTTCTTACATTCAATGATGGTGATTTATTGCATAAGATAGTCTTCATTATCTGAAATGCATTCATGAAAAATAATTATTCTGAAAAGCCTTTGCTTGCCACATTCTGCTCTTAATCTCTATTGTGCATCTTCCATCTGATGTTATAAATGCCCCTAGCTATTTAAAAGAATACACTTGGTGAAGAATTTTCACTTCCTCTCTCTTTTTCACATTTGGGTGTCACACTCATAATATTTTATTTTATTAAACTTCCAAGTGAAAATAAAATATGCCTTCATGACCGCCTTGCGTTGATTTCCACATAATGGTGTGTGTGTATGCCGGTCGTTCAGAAAGCAATGGCAGCAATGGCAAACAACTTATCGTAAACTTGCCTAGGAATCACAAACAGCCCAAAAATGCTGAAGTTGACTACTGCGTCCTGTAAAGGATACGCAAGTAACCTTTTTCTATTTTTATTTACAAGTATGCTTTCTCAAGTGATAAATATAACATGCCCATTTTCGTGCATAAACTCTCCTCCGCCTCTTCCTCTTCCTCTTATTTCTTCTGTCTCTGCTTCTGGTGCTGCTGTAGCCTCCTTTCATCTCCCAATGAAACATAGGGCATCAACCAATTCATGCTAAGCCCTTTGTTGTCTTTCTCATGATTTATGTTTTATGTGACAGCTAAAGTGTTTTATGTTTTATGAATTGAGGTAGCCAGTCTCAACTCAACAATCCTAAATCAATCAATCAATCAATCAATCAATCAATCAATCAATCAATCAACTCAACCCTCCTTAGTCGCATTGTACGGCATGCATTCTTCTCCCCCTCCTCTTCCTCTTCTCTTGTCTTCTTCTTATCCTCCTCTTTTCCCTACTTCTTTTTCAAGTCTATGTTATGTGCGGTCGTTCATTCCACAGCCTTCAGCAGTCTCGTGCACTGCCAAAGAATACTTATAAAGATATTCTTCCATGCCATCATGCCAAACTGTTACGTATCGTCTCTCTTGGCGTGCCCTTGCCTCTCTCCACCTCCAACTTTCCCGTTGTCACAATGTGCTAAAATAGTTCTCTTCTCATAAAGTGCTCCAAAAATGGGGACTCGCTTATTCTGATGCCAGTAACCGGCTCTCTGTGCGAGTTAAGTTCTATTAAAATATACCAATTACTCTTTTGTAAATCTTCTCGTGGTGTTCTCACCAGTCTTCCATAAAACCATATCTCTGCAGCTGTCAGATAATTACGCACTAATCGGCCGATTGTCATTGATTCACTTCAATACACCAAAATTGGCTTGATATAGCTGTTAAGAAGTCCCCTTCTCAACCCGATTGACAAACATATAATGCATAGAATATTCTTCACCATGTGAAATGCTGCTTTTGAATGGGTTATTTTATTTTTAAGTTCTGGAACACATCATCCACCTGCTGTTATCTTAGTAGCAAATACTTGTATTCATTGACTTATTTCAAACAAGTTCCAGTTTCTTCGCAGTTGAATTTCTGAAGAATTTGTTTTCAGTTATCATTACTTGTTTTTCTACTTTTTTTTATTATGCTTTTCTGTTGCAACATTGATGCACTTATCCCATCATTTTATCAGACCTCACAAACCAGCTGCATAGAAAAGCGTGCTCTGTTGTAATTTACCTGCCATCCCACAGAACTGTGTGACTTACTTATTGACCGCTCCAGTAACGTTTTCTTCCCACCGCTTTACGGGACAAACATTTTTCAGTATAAACACTGAAAATCCACCTTGGCGGGAGACATTTCGCGAATGACGCCGAAGTTTAATGTGAAGTGAAAACGTGGTTTAGAAAACGGAGCACGCAGTTCTATGCAGCGGGTTTGAGAGGACTGATAAACCGATGGGATTAGTGCATCCATGCTGGTGGAAATAATGTTGAGAAATAAAGGGACAATGTATGTAAATAAATAAACTGGTTTCAAGTTGGTATCATATTTAGTTATTTTTCTACAGCCATTTGTGACTTGGAGAGATAATACATGTACAGACCTGCAAGCACTTGGAATCAACGACTGGCAAGAGAAGGTCCACCAGAGAGACGAATGGAGACGGATTGTATTTGCAGCAAAGAACCTCAATGGCTCGGAACGCTGAAGAAGAAGAAGAAGATTTGTGACTTACTTATTAGCTTACCCTCGTATTTGTCACACAAATCCCTGCGACACATTTCTCCTGTAAATCCGTCAAAAGATAAATAAAATACTGCTAAATATGTTTCGCATGAAACTCTCATATAATAAATAGAACATATCTACATTTTATTATATATGCTTTATGTAGTATGCAAACATTCCTGATACATCCTATATAAATCTTTCTGATGACAAAACCATTATATTAATAAATAAAGCATACCGGTATTTATCGTATACATGTTGAAAATAATAAGAATACCATACCCATTTATAATTCATGTATTAATCTTTCAAGTAATAATCAAATCATGCTCAGTTTACTGTTATGAATCATCCAATTAATAAATATAACGAGATACATTTGTTTATATCTCACAAGTGATAGATACAATGTTTTTATATCCCTTCGTAAATTTTCACGTAAATCCCTCGGATATTTGCTGTTCACAAAACACAGCATATCTCATAATTCGTGAATACATCTTTCATTTCAAGTGATAATAAAACATGTTGATAGTTCTTGCATAAATCGTTCCAATAATAAACAGAAAATGTTACATTTGACCCATCCTCTCAAAATGGGCGCCATAGCTTTCCTTGGGAATGGAACGCGGCCAGGTAGAGAGTTTCTAGCCAGGTCTAGCAATGTCATGACTTAGTATATATGTGAACGCGTTATCTCGGCACACAGTGCTGTATTATGTGCTATGGGATTATACTTCTTTTCCCTGTGGCCACTGTGAGGCAGGCATTGGCGATCATGACCCTCCAATCGTCACTGCCATATGATATGCAAATGAAGTTGACGTTGATATATTATTGTTTGTGCTTACAAGGGCCAAATTAAAACCTTTCGAGGGCCTAAGTATATACAGATTTGACTCGTCTGCCTGCCTGCCTGCCTGCCTGTCCCTCTCTCTGTCTCAAGGTTTAGAATTTAAGTCTTCCAAAGGTCTTCCAACCATCCAACCAAACAATCAATCATCTAAACAAGCAACCAACCAAGCAAGCAAGCAACCAACCAAACAACCAACAAACCAACCAATCAATTAACGAACTAGCCAATTATTCACCCAACCAACCAACCATACAAAAACCAACCGAGTAACCAATAAACCACCCAAACAACCAACCAATCATACAAAAACCAACCAACCAGCCAGCCAGCCATTTAGCCAACCAAGCAACGAAACAACCAAGGAAACATATAAAAACATACTTACTTACTAGACACAAATTCAACCAACCAACCACCCACTTACTCAACCAACAACCCACCCACCAACCCAAACAACCAGCCACCCAATCATCTACCCACTCACTCACTCACCCATCCACCAAACCAACCAACCTCCCACCCACCCAGCCAACCATTCACTCAAACAATCAACCACCAACCACCGAACCAACCAACCACCCATCCACCCAACCAACCCACCACTCACCCACCCACCCACCCAGCAAACCATTCACTCACCCAATCAATCAACCAGCCAACAACCAACCACCCACCCAACCACTCATTTACTTACTCACCCATCCACATACTCACCCACCCATCTAACCGACCAACCAACCACAAACCCAACTACTCACTCCCTCACTTACTCTCTCACCCAAAAACCAACAAACTACCCATCCAACCAATCACCCAACCAACCAACCAAACAACCAAGAACCAATCACCCAACCACCAAGAACCCCCCCCCCCCCCCCCCACCAACCACCCAATCCCCAACCACCCACCCATCCACCCAACCAACCAACCAACCGCTCACCCATCCACATAAAGCCAAACAACCACTCAGTCACGCAAACAAAAATCCAACAACTTGACCAACCAACCAACCAACCAACCAACCAACCAACCACTCACCCATTCACTTAAAACCAACCAACCACTCATTCACACAACCAACCAACCAATAAATTGACAGGTCAACCAATTAACCACCCAACCAACTATCCACCCAACCAACCACTCACTCACCCAACCAAACAACCAACCAACCGCTCACCCATCCACATAAAGCCAAACAACCACTCAGTCACGCAAACAAAAAACCAACAACTTGACCAACCAACCAACCAACCAACCAACCAACCAACCAACCAACCAACCAACCAACCAACCACCCATTCACTTAAAACCAACCAACCACTCATTCACACAACCAACCAACCAATAAATTGACAGGTCAACCAATTAACCACCCAACCAACTATCCACCCAACCAACCACTCACTCACCCAACCAAACAACCAACCAACCAAACAACCATCTAGGCAACCAGTTAAACAACCAACCAACCAAACAACAAACCAACCAACCATTTGATTAACCACTTTACCAGCCAACCAATCTGACATTCTCTGCCTCTCTTGCTTATCATTTTCCCCATATAGGACTACTTTTTCTATTCCACTTCTTATTTTGGTATAGCCCACAGATTTCGTGTGTCTCTTCCGTATGGTTTTGATAAGTGATCTAGCAGCGCCCGCAATTGTCAGAAACTCAATGTATTTTTGTTCTTTTCTGCCCATGATATTCTGAACAATCTTTTGTACTTGTAAAACTACATTCCTACAGTTTTCTCATTATTTTATTACTTATTATTCAGTGTTCATACATATTCAGCATATTCACACCAACCCTATGCTACCAATCTCAAACCTGGACTTTATCCAAATTACACCTTCGCAAAATCAACACCTGCGAAATGAGATGCCTGAGGAGAGCTGCCAACTTAACAATCCGAGACCGAGTAAGAATTGTTGTTATCAGACAGACAGTGGGATCAACACCTTGTGCCACATTTATTGAAAGACAGAAGATCGAGTGGTTTGGCCATGTCGTTAGAATGCAACATCAGCAACTACCATCACTGGCCTTACATCAAAGATCATCTGCGACGAGACCAAGAGGACGTCCAAGAAAAAAAATGGATTGACGACATCAGAGACATTGTACAACAACACGGAATGACACTATCCAGTGCCGCCCACCGGGCGCTGGAACGCAAATTATTCCTCCCCACGACGCTTGACGGCAGAAGTGGAAGATGATGATGATGATTCAGTGTTGGGGATTTAAGCAATGTGGTCAATGTACTTGTAAACAAATGAAAAACGCAGATAAGTCTGTCAGGTTAAACAGAAACCTTAATGAATGATCAGCATGGCTTCTAAACTTTCGGTGCACTGATTCCGAAGTAGCGGGTTCAACCCCTACCCCGGTCAGCTGAACTAAAATGTTGACTTCTCGACTTTGACTTGTGGACGTAAATTACAAGTACCGCAATAGTCGGAGTGGGTTAGGCTGAAGGCGATGGACACTGGCAATAGGGAAAGCTAATCCACACGCAAAAATCAATCCAGTGCACTTGAAGTTGTAGCACGTGTGTGGAATATGTTTGTATTTAGAAATCCCTGCTCTAAAATAAAGTCAAACCAAGTATAAACTGATAACTGACAGCATATTAAAAATGATTATAGTCTAAAAGATCTGGTCAAAACATGACGCAGATCAGTCAAAGAATGGTTCCAAATTGCTGTATGTAGCCGGGGCGCAGTGTTGGGGTGAGCGCCCAACATTGCTTAAATACCCCAATGGCTCGTGAATACATAACTGTCAACAACTCAACTGACAGGCATTATCGGGTACTTCTCACACACCCATACAAGACAACTTGCAAGTCGTGTGGGAGGCAAAATGCATGGTCCATTTTATTGCCGTTGGCTCGCTTACAAGCGGTAAACAGTCGCTAATGCAATACACAATATACAGCCACAGAATTATCTAACACAAACTGCTAACCCTATGCTAGTTCTATCTATTAGTGAACACAAAACTCCTAACGCTATTCTAAACGATGTGAACGCCTCAAGTCCAGTCTCCCGTCTGCCTAACCTCTCTCCCGTGGTTACCCACCACGCGGGGTGACCTTCACCTTCGTGCGTGTCACCTCACATCGCACTCTGCTGGCAAACGTGGCCTGTTGAGTGTCTACTCAACTGTGCTATGGCTTCACGAGGTGTGGTACTATCGTGATTAGAGTGCTAACTCTCTGAACACCGCCTGCGTGTCTCATGAGGGAGTGGCTAACCCTCTCCTATTACCTCATCTCCCCTGCCCTTGCCTCGGGCACCGTATCTCCTCCTGGTCTCTTCAGGGTTGACCGCTCTCCCTGGCGGAGGGGATGCGGTCGAGTCTTTGACACACACCCACCCCTCTTGTGTTGCGTCATCAACTTTCACTCATTGGTTGTGACGCAAGCGGTTCCTAAACAAAAAATTAGTGTCTCTAATTTTTGTCAAAGACTCTAGATAACCTGGCTTTGGGCATTCCAATAGACTATTAATAACTATTGTCACAATGTAGCAAAGCCTTACTTGGCTACTGGCAATCGCCACAAACTTGACTGGTTGGCGTGAGCCCCTTCTCACATGCTATATTATATTTATCAGAGGTATGTCTGAACCGGACCGTTGTCTTATAAGACCTGCCCTCACATAGTAAATTAACTTACTACCCATACAAAGTTGACTTTCTTAGGGTCAACACATGAATTATTTCATGTCCCCCATATAATATTTAACAACCATTCTGCAAGAGTGTGTGCGACAGGCTTTACCTCCTTCGCTTCCGCGCGTAAGACTTTATTTCACTGTTAATTTAGTTCTTCGTTGTCTATTATGTCCCCTGGCCCCATAGTTATCTGTCTTTGATTTACAAATAGTGTATGCAATTTATATGTTTGTTTTTCTGTTTGTTTGTGTGTTTGGATGTAATAAATCTACTAATCTAATTTCTATCCTCTATTTATAAATTCTATGTGTATGTATGTTAGTTTTTTGAGTGTCATAATTTGGTTCAATGTGGCCACAAACAGGTGTATAACACTAATTCGTGACTACATTCACTTGTTATGAAACCCAAAATACTGTAATCTAAGTTCTAAACTATATTACAGACAACACATTCACACTAACACAATTTCACTAACGAAAACTTTACATTCTAACATACCATTCTAATTCTATAACTAAGTATTTAATGTGTTACCTAAATTTATTAAATTTGTTATGTTAATTATATGATATGATTATATTACTTCTTATTTTTTTCTAATCTAAGTGATGTAATCTAACTATTTAAATGCAATTGTTGTGATGTGAGTTATGTACCTTAATTAAATGGATTATGTGACCACAATTTATGTACTTTTCTAAATACTATGCTAAATAATGTTTTTAAATGCACAAAGGAATTATATGAGTGATGTTCTTAATCTAACTGGTGTAAATGCTGTATGTTACCTTATCTACTCTTTTTAATCTATTATGATGTAAAATGATGATACTAATAAATGGTAATATTTGAAAGATGGTATGGTTTCATTAAGATGGAATAAACTAACTACAATGAAACTAAGTGAAATATAACAATCTAAATGGTACTATTCATATCATAAATTTAATTTAACTTGTAATAAACTATTCTTATGTCTAAACTAATATTCTAATCTCATTTTAATGGGTTAATTACTGTACTAACTACATTATTAAAATAAATGAGAACTGTTATAGTTCCTAACCTACATCTAATTTATCACTATCTTAAAATATTATATTACATATCACAATAAGTTTATATACATAGTATTTGGTTTCCACAGGTTAGTAGTTGCCTTCATGTATGTGCAATGGTTGTATAGGCATAATATAACCACACACTTTGCCTGGGTATCTGAAATACATTACACAGTCATCTTAATGTTCTCTCGGTAGTGCACGTGTAGAGTTCGCTGGTGTTGTAGCTCTGTCTTTTCGTGTCTGTAATTAAGCACTGTTCTGACACTGTTTTCTGCGGTTCATATATATGATACACCGGAATGGAGCTTAGTTGGAAATGAGCTGTCCTAGTTCACACGGTGGTATCTAAGTATAGCAGCACAGTTCTTAATCTGATGTCCACGGACACATGATAGTTCATTGTTTTGGTACATGACTACACCAACAATGTGGATATGTATGTAAGCTATTTTACATCTTATATTATCAGATATTCATGTACCAACCATCACTCTACATTTAACTGTTGGATTTCAGGTATTTTTACCCCAGATGGTAAAACTAGTGACCACCTGAATATCCGGTCATTTTGATGCACACCACTATGTATGACCGTGATCAGGGAGTTGTCGGTCTGGACAATGCAGTGAACATCCGTCAGAACTCGATGGAGCCTTCTCACCGTATAGATGAAGCCTAGGGTTGCAACTGTGATATGGAATCCTTGGACTCAGCATGTGTGATCTTACTGCTCACGTAGCAAAGCGGATGGAAGATGCCCTCAAAAAAAAAAATTGGCCTAGTACTGCAGTGATGGAGATTCTGCTGGCATATGACCTAAGATAATAAATGAGCCTAGGATTAGGCAAGCGGAGGGATTGGAATATTTACAAAAAAGGATCTTCAATTTTGACAATGCAGGAATTAATAATGCATCTTTCACATTTCATTTCCAGAAGATTTTAAGACATTGGAAAATATATTTGTAATTTCTGAGTAATTTACTAATCCCAAAAGGTTTCTGACCTGTTTCTTTCTGTTAGACATGGTCAGATTCATAATTTTGGTACTACTTTTCAGGTCAGTCTACAGTTGGACTTGAGAAATGACATGACCCAAAAATGAATTTATTTTAGGCATAATTTGACTTTGCTGGTTTGACAGTGAGACCGAAGTGTCGCACTCTGTCAAAGGCATGTCTCAGTTTCAGTAGGTGTATTGTCCAGTCATCAGTATTCTGATTTATTCATGTGTATTCTATAAGTTCACTACATGTATGCCCCTCGTCAGATTTGCCAGTCTCACTAACTAGTGTAGTTGCGTTGTGTATGTCTGTCGTCTGATCACTTGGTGTTGGTGCAATCTGTTCGTCTGTCACTACTTCTGTCTCTTGTCTTGAAAAGTGAGGTTTCCGCATGTTGACATGGAATATCTCTAAGTGTCTGTTTATCGATATTTCATAGTCAACATGTACCATGGTTATGTGCTACTTTGAATGGTCCTTGCCATTTCGTTTGTATGGAAGTAGCCTAAATCTGTCTTGATCAAGTTCCAGATTACTTGTTTTCGCACATTTGTTTGTGTGCTTGTGGTAGAACTGACCCTTCCTCTATCAAATGGCTTGGGTGCCAGCGTAGAGGGTTGTATTTCAGCTGTAGGATGTTTACCCTTCAACTTTTGTATCAATTGATGACAGCCATTACCAGCAAATAGATCATGACAAAATAATTTGTTATTGAAAAAACTTGGCCTGGCATTGCTGTATGCACGATGACCCGCACATGGTGTTTTGTGTGCATTGTTTAGCACACCTAACTGATGTTGTTCAAGTAACACCTGTTCATGGTTACTAGTAATATGACATGTAGTTGAAATGCCATTATTACGTCTAACGAACCAAGATGCATTCTTGGTCATTTTGGCTTTGCCTCTTGACAATTTTAAGTATGGAGACACATTAAAATCAGATTTCTGCTGGTGTATAAGTTTTTGTGTGTTTTTGTCATCTGTGCTGGTTGGAAAAAGCATTAGTAGTGTCTCATTTTGCAATGGGTCATGATGTTTTGAAGTGTCAACTCTGGTTGTTGCCTTAGCTGCATTTAATTTCTCCCATGCAACTATTTCTTCACTAGTACATTGTTTCAGTTGAGGTAAGCACCCCAAAATTAAATCTGTACAAGGGTTGTTAAGTATTGCACAAGTAAAGGTACCGGAAAGAAAAGGAGAATCAATACTGGCTTTTGCCAAAGGGTAAATTTCAACGTTACCCGAAAAGGTTCGGCATTTCACAGTGTCACCTGTGTAATCACCCGGACTCACTAGTTCTTTTCGAAGACCAATAAGGGTGCTGCCGCTATCCAGCAAACATTGGCATGGTACATCATTGACCATTGCATTGTGGAACACTAACTTGCCTCTGGAGGCTAATGCTGCATTCACACTCTCAGATGAGCATGGTACTGTATGTCCACATTCTAGTATTCCGTCTGCATGGAATTGGTGACATCGTTCACAGCTGTCAAAGCTTAACATATCGCTAGCAGCACACACATCCTCTGCTTGGTTAGTTGGTAAGTCACTTTCAATCTCACACTCATTCTCACTACCACTATCTGAAGAGGTGTCGATCAACATAGCGTTGTTAGCTTTCAAACGTTGGCGGCCAAGGCACTTATTAGAATAATGGCCATAAGAGGAACAAAAAAAACATTTAATTGCACGCCTGTATGCAGACCGTTTGCTTTGCTGCTTCTTGATCACATTTTCAAGATGCGCCGGATAATTCGGCGATTTGTCGCACATAGCATAAGTGTCGTGCATTAGTTGACAGTACATGCATTTGGCAACCCCTCTGTCTTTCTTATCATACTTCTGAAAAGGTTTTCTGTTACCTTGAAAGTTTTTTGATTGGTCTTTGACAAAGGAAACTATCTCAGAGTCACTTGAGGTCTTAAAAATCTCTCTGTTAGAAGAAAAATATGCTGAGCCTTTTTTTTCGAACTGCTCGATGTTCTCAATGTCCGACTGCTGCAAAAACTTAGCAAAAGGAGAAGGTATAGTAGATATACACTTGTCCATAGCTATTAGGTTTTTTAATCTATCAAAGTCTTTTCCTATGTTAGCTGCTTTAAGCCACCTGTTTAGTACACTCTGCACATTTGAAAAATAATCTATAAAAGTTTCACTAGGTTTAGGTTTTAAATTTGAGAACTGAACCTGATACCCAGGGGCATCAAGTAAAAAGTGCTGCATAATCCTATCATGGATGTATTGATAGCTAGATCTAAGTTCAATAGGAATAGACTCTATTACTTTAAGGGGCTCACCACTTAGATTCTTCATGTAAATCGGAGCCCACATATCTAAAGGAACTTGGTGATATTTAAATTGATACTCTACATTCTCTGTCCAGGCAGATATGGAGTCCTCTTTACAATATGGTTTGATAATATTTTTGTATTTGTTGAACTTATTTTCCTCTTGTTGACTTCTTAGTTTAGTGGCAGAGATCTCTGCGTGTGAGTCTACATCCATGCTTTTCATCTTTAATTGTGTCTCTGATTCTACCCGAATTTGTTTTTCTTTAACTCTTGCCATTTCATCTATCTCTTTTTGCTTTAGATCTAATTCCTTTTGTTTTAATTCTTTCTCTTGATCTAATTGTTTTTGTTTCATCTCCTTATCATGTTCTCTTTCTCGTGCGCGTTCGTCCCTCTCCGCATTCTCTTTTCGTGTTTGTTCCTCTTTTGTTTCTTTAAATTTCTGATCAGCATATTGTTGTAGTTCTTTTCCTGTTAATTCTAGTTCTTTGCCTGCTTTTATGAAATCTGATAAAGTTGCCATCTTACTTTAGTACTTGGCTAACAGTGATAGGCAATGATGACTTTAATCAGTTATTTATCTTTGATATGTTATGTTTGTTCTTATCTGATCACTATCAGTTGTGCTTTCTGTTTATACCCTGCCCAGATTTATCTTGCAGAAAAACAGAGTATACAAATATGTCAACGCGTTACAAGCTGAAAAAGAGATGCACTATTAATCAAATTGCATGACAAAATATATAAGTGTACTCAGCTTAATGTGGGAACGAAGCTCCTTTGACACAGGTCACCTTGTTTGGTACACTGGGGTGGCGACACGTTTCGTACGTAGCACACAGTATTTGGCCCACAGGTGTATGTGCACAGCTGTTGTTTGCCCTCTGATATATAGGGCAGCAGTAAACACGCCTACTAAACGATATGATTTACTCGACAACTAAGGACAATGACTTAGACGATGACAGACTTACGAACACCTAGAATATGTATTAATTAATTTTAATGTCAATGTCCTGTCTTTGTTTTAAACAATAATTGCCTTTCGTTACTAACCTTGTTAATTTCTGTAAACGTTGTGCAGCTAAGTATTAGATGCTTAGCCCGAAAATAGTTCCATCGTGACGATAAGCAAAGAGAACATAGACCCAAAAATGAATAAATGCTTGTAAAGAAATCAAAATAACATAATAATGTGTCAATAAATAAATATATTCATTTAGTAACTTAAATAAGTAAATAATAAACAATATACAGCACAGATTCAGGCGGGCCGCCGCTAAGCGATCTTGTAAACACTCGACTGCTTTATGCTAATGACGCAGAACAACTGTCTGTCAATCACTCTACGTCATCGCGCAGCGCTATTTTTAGATCTCAAAAATCAATATTGTCGGCTGCCTGTGTATTCCTGCGCCGTGAATCATGTTTGGTGCTTATTCAAGAATAAATTGGTAAATATATGAATAAATATAAGAAAATAAGAATATTAATACTTACAGCTTTGATGAATACATACTTTGACTAAATAAATATTTCATAAACACAATTAAACAGTTTAATACGTCACGATAGGCACATTTCTAGCTTGCAAAATTTCTCTCGTCTGCACAAATCACCGTCACTACACAAATTAAACCCTAGTCTAGAGCTTCGTGGACGAGTGGAGTAGCTTGAATATTACATTCAAGCTTCACTTCTGACAACCACAATTACCCTGGCCTGTCAACAACTCAACTGACAGGCATTATCGGGTACTTCTCACACACCCATACAAGACAACTTGCAAGTCGTGTGGGAGGCAAAATGCATGGTCCATTTTATTGCCGTTGGCTCGCTTACAAGCGGTAAACAGTCGCTAATGCAATACACAATATACAGCCACAGAATTATCTAACACAAACTGCTAACCCTATGCTAGTTCTATCTATTAGTGAACACAAAACTCCTAACGCTATTCTAAACGATGTGAACGCCTCAAGTCCAGTCTCCCGTCTGCCTAACCTCTCTCCCGTGGTTACCCACCACGCGGGGTGACCTTCACCTTCGTGCGTGTTACCTCACATCGCACTCTGCTGGCAAACGTGGCCTGTTGAGTGTCTACTCAACTGTGCTATGGCTTCACGAGGTGTGGTACTATCGTGATTAGAGTGCTAACTCTCTGAACACCGCCTGCGTGTCTCATGAGGGAGTGGCTAACCCTCTCCTATTACCTCATCTCCCCTGCCCTTGCCTCGGGCACCGTATCTCCTCCTGGTCTCTTCAGGGTTGACCGCTCTCCCTGGCGGAGGGGATGCGGTCGAGTCTTTGACAATAACCTATGCAGCAAAAGTCCAACTCCTGGCCTTCACGTGGCGGAACTGTTTCTACTAACAGGAGAAGGGGCGACGGCGAGTATCTGGCGCCGGAAAATAACCAGTGTGCTCTAGATGTGTATACACATACATGCATGTGCAGACACGTGTGTGCGTGTGTACACATCTAAACTCGAGTGAGACCACAGTCTGCTCTAGCAAAGGAAAGGTGCTGAAGACGGAGGCAACCAGCCAGGAGGCGCACCACAGAAATCAGGATGCCACGCAATTACGCAAAATGGAATATGTCGACTGCTGCTAAACGTTATGGTGCTCGCCCTGCTTTGGATCCCCAGGCAGGTGCAGTGCCGGGCCCTATGTCTCGAAAGGGTCCAACCCCAACTACTGGAGGTCCTTCTCAGATGTCCTGTGGAGCCAGGGGACATGAGAATAGAACAGCTGGCCATACTAAACTAAGACTTAAAATAATGCACTGGAATGCGGAGGGAGTCAGCAACAAAAAAGTAGAATTAGAAAACATCCTGGACAAAGAAAAAGTAAGCATATGTTGCTTGCAAGAAACTAACCTCAACGAAAATATAGCCTTCAAAATCAGAGGCTACCAGTGTTACCGATCTGACCGAAAGGACAGGCGAAAAGGTGGGATACTTACCCTTGTAAAAAATAACATCACTGCTTCCCAAATTGAAGTCTATATGGAAGGGGCTGAGTATCAGACACTTAAACTTAAAACAGGCTATACAGACCTACATCTGATCAATTACTACTGTCCAAGTGACCGTCCACAGGCACTGGACACACTACCATTAACAGAAAAAATGATTGTGTGCGGCGATTTCAACAGCCACTCGCAGATGTGGGGCTATGATCACATGGACCAGAGAGGAGAGAGACTGGAAGACTGGCAGGATGAGAATACATTCATCTTGGTTAACAAGCCGTCCGACCCACATACTTTCTACTCGAGATCATGGCACTCTATAACTAAACCTGACCTGGCTTTTCATTCACCAGACCAGGAGTGGAACATTACACGAATTGTTGGGAAACAACTAGGTGGCAGTGACCATCGACCAGTCTTTCTAACTGTAGAAAATGAGCTTGTAAGTGAAAGCAGCACCCTCTCGAGGTGGAACTACAAGAAAGCAGACTGGGCAGTGTACAAGCATCGCACCAGCATACTGGTTAGAAACCTGAACACCGAGAAAGACATAAATAAAGTAGTTGAAGAGTTTGGGAAATGCATACTACAGGCAGCGCGAGAAACAGTACCAAGAGGAGCCCGTAAACAATATAAACCCTACTGGAGTAGTGAACTGGAACAGTTGCATAATGATGTGGAAGTATGTAGAAAGCAAGCAGAGGCCACACCCAGCCAAGAGCACCACAATAAATGCCAGCATGCAAAAGCCAAATTTCAAAGGGCCAAGCTGCAGGCTAGACGGAAAAGCTGGCAGGAAAAAACAGAGTCTCTGAACTTTGAAAGAGACACAAGGAAATTGTGGAGGCTAATAAAACAACTTAACGATGAGGGCACAGGGAGAAACTCAAAAATTGCACTACATAAAGATGGAAACATCTTAACAAGAAAGCAAGCAGCTGACCATTTTGCGGACTCATTCGCACAAGATAACAATATCAAAATCAGTCCAGAGAAACAACAAGAGATTCAAGAGAAACGGCAACATACAGGACAGAAGGAAATAGTACATGAGGTTCTGGAGGCACCCATCACAATCAGCGAACTGGAGCTAGCCATATCAAAACTGAAAATGAGAAAGTCACCAGGAGCTGATGGTATCTCCAATGAAATGATCAGGAACCTAGGAACAGAGGCCAAAGCAAAGCTGTTGCAGATCTTCAATAACAGTTGGACCTTAGGCAGTGTTCCACAAGCCTGGAGAGAAGCAATCATGATACCCCTCCTAAAATCAGGGAAAGATAGTTCCATTGCCTCTAGCTACAGACCAATTAGCCTCACCAGCTGTCTCTGCAAAACACTGGAGCGCATCATCAATCACAGTCTGCAGTGGTACATTGAAAGTAAAAACATCCTTGTGCCACAGCAGGCTGGCTTTAGGCAGTGCTACTCTACGGAAGATCAGACAACCTACCTCTCTTAAGAAATTGAGGATGCATTCCAAGAGAAGAAGCTGGTGCTTGCGGCATGGATAGATTTGAAGAAAGCCTTTGACAAAGTCTGGAAAGAAGGTCTGATGAATAAACTGAGAAACTGCAAAGTCAATGGAAGAATGTACAAATGGGTGAAAGCATACTTGCACAACAGAAGAGCCCGAGTACAGATAGACGGACTAAAGAGCAAGAAAGTACTACTGCGTCACGGAGTTCCCCAGGGCGGAGTATTGTCCCCCACACTCTTTCTAATCTTCATCAATGATCTCGTTGCTAATCTACCGCATGGAATTAAAGCCGCAATGTATGCCGATGATCTGGTTCTATGGAGCACAAATGAACATGCATCAGTGGCCACCAGATTACTACAAAGAGCTGTAGATACATTTGTTGCATGGGCAAATAGATGGTGTGTCAGCATAAACACTGACAAGTGCAGCACCACCCTATTTACCCTCTCTCCAAAACAAAAGGCAGGGACCATCCAGATAAATGGAACACCTCTACGAGAAGATAAAGAACCAACATACCTTGGAGTAACATTTGATGGCAGGCTGACATGGAGAAAGCACATCAACAAAGCAGTAGCAAAAGCCAGAAGGAAAATAGCCATCCCGAGAAAGCTAAGTGGAACCACATGGGGAGCCAGTGAGAAAATACTTAGCAAAGTTTATCAACAGAGCATACGACCACACCTGGAATACGAGTCAACTGCATGGTGTTCGGCAGCAAAAACCACACTACAAGAGCTGGACAAAGTGCAAAATCAAGCACTTAGAGTCACCACAGGAGGGATGAGATCAACCCCTATAGTGGAAATGGAGAAGATGGGGAGGACACAAGCACTGAGTGAGCGCAGAGATACGAAAACGCTAATACAAGCAGAAAAGTTCCTCAGCTTGCCAGGCCACCCTATGAAGAACAGATTTGAAAACCTAGCTATGGGGCGGTTGAAAAGAAGTAGTTTTATCCACCAGGCCAAACGACTCTGCAGAGAAACCACCGATCTGCTCACAGTTGGTATCCCCCTAACAACTATTCCAGAGCGAACTCCATGGAAAGATGAGCATAGACTATCATTATAAATCCAGGCAAAAGTGAGAGGAATATTTGACAAGGAATATCAGAACAGTGTGCAGCGCAGAACAGCCACTCTCAGCTTCCTTGATGAAGAATACCCACAGGACCTCTGGATCCGAGTCTACAAATATGGGTCAGCACAAAATGCTGTTCGAAATGGAGGAGCGGGAGTGTACATAGAATACCCAAATAATACCAGGGACACAGCTAGAGTACCGACAGGAAAGTGCTGCCATAACTACGATGCTGAAATTGAGGCAATCAAGATAGCAACAGAGAAATTACTAAATACCAGCAATGGTACACAACCTGTGGTGCTATTGACAGATGCAAAATCAGTACTCGAGGCGCTCCTGTCTGGGAAATTGCCAGTACTAAGGACACTACTTTCTGAACTTAGCAGTCAGCATAAGGTCACCATACAGTGGATACCATCCCACTGTGGAGTACCCGGGAACGACAGAGCTGATCAATTGGCTAAGGAAGGAGCCAAAGAAGAACAGCCTGATGTGCCTGTAACATACCACCAAAAGAAAAGAATGATCAAATCAGTCAGAAAGCCACCAAAACCTGCTCAAGATGACTACCACGTTATGGATAGACCAGAACAAGTCATTATTCTGCGCCTCAGAACAGGGCACAATAGATTACGCAACCACATGTATACAAAATTCAAGATTGGTGAAACAGCCATGTGCACATGTGGATTGGCGTCGCAGACAGCAGAGCACATACTCCAAGACTGCCCAAAATATAACATATCTAGGCAAACCTTCTGGCCTAGAGAGACGACAGTGGAAGATAAACTCTATGGACCGCTGTGTGAACTGAAAAAGACAGTTCAATTCATTCAAGAGACAGCACTGCAGTTATAGACATATTTCAAGCGAACGAAAGAAGAAGAAGAAGAAGAAGAAGTCAAAGAATACACAATGAATCGAATATAACACTGGAAATTGTTCAACAGAAAAAATAACAATTTAAAAACTACCGTGTTTCTCCGAAAATAAGACCTACCCCTATAATAAGCCCTATCACGATTTAACAGCATGCTTTTAATATAAGACCTACCCCTAAAATAAGCCCTTGTTAAGATCGTCAGCTAGAATGAGAGACTTCTTGCCGAATGGCCAGCCGGAGTACAAATGCCACTGATGCGCTCTTGGTAATGAACGGACGTGGTTCATAAATCAATACGTCACTCGTGTGAAATAAAGTTACCAATGCACTACGAGCAGGCTACATGAACAAGAAATGCTCATTTAAAGAAAGCTTTTGCTGGACATGAGAGACTGGGACCGGTGGTTCTACAGGAAACGGGAGTCGCAAGAAATTCAAACAGGAATTCGGGATTTGGGGAGTTATGGCGATGTTCCGGAAGACGATGACATGACTGTATTTGAATAAATGTAGAATTTTGTACATGAATAAATGTAGATATTTGTATATGAAAAACATATATAAGCCATCACACTAAATTAAGAACTGATGCAGTTTTTTTAAGCTAAAATTAATTGAAGTCCCGGTCTTATTTTCGGGGAAACACGGTATTGCAGGAATTATATTAACAAGAAAGTACACAATGTATAAATTATCATAAATTATCAGTAATTACAAACCACAACCGACATTACAACACCCGGGATCTGCCCGCATGTGTCTTGTCTGCCCCTGTAGACGTCGAGGAAAGTGAATGAATGTAGTTCCAGTCACCAGTTATTTAACGGTAGAAAGAACAAACTAGTGTTCACTGTAATTTCATCTACATAGTCACTTCATCAAGAAACACAAAATTAATTCACATCCAAGTATTCCCTTTGTGAATTTAAACACACAAGCCACAGACATTGTGTTGCACGGTTTATTGCCTGACCTATTTCGCTGCATCAGGAATAATACCTGTGGTTATGTGTTTTAATTGTTTCGGCTAAAGTATTATTATTATTATATTATTATTCTTTTATATGTATACTCTTCATATGATATATATCTCTGCAGTATGCACCCGACGAGATGCAACGAAATATGCCCGGCAATAAATCTTGCAACACATTGTTTATGGGTTCTGTGGTAAAAATTATAAATACCTTGTGTAGCATCTTTTAATGTAAGACAGATAGAAACATAATGGGGGAAAAGTATGACGAATGCATGTCTGCATTTTTGTGTGTGTGCATATCTTATTTACAGAACATCGCTGTCATCACCAGCATTTTACTGCGACTATTGATGTCTTGACAAGTTTACGTTCAATAGTTTGCTATTGCTTTCTGAACGACCTACTCCCGTGCCGACACGTTAAAACCCAGGGAGACGCCGTCTGCTGCCAAATTGGTCGCAGCTGTGTTTCGAAATCGGGTAAACAGGCTCACGAATCGCGACCGTAAGCAATTAGCCCATGACTCCATAGTCGACCATTAATTGTACGTTTTTGTTTTATTTGAAAGAAAGAAAGATATATACAATTAATTTAGTTCAACTTTCATTAGGTTATGACGTGCAATGTTACGGTTTAGTAATAGCGCCTGAAGGTAATGACAAAGAACCTTATTTCCACGACTTGGGGATCACTGGGAGTATGTGTTAGTGCAATATTGTTTATAGACCAACCGACCGTCGATGCATGATTTGATCAATGTCACACTAACTGCCGTTCTTCGCATAACATTTCCTGGTACCCTATTTTAGGCTGGGTCAACCAATGAACCCAAGCAACAACAAAAAATGCCGTGCCTCAAAGCAGATTCGAAAACACGACACCTGGCCGACAAAAATGACTGCTAGCCACTGTGATACTGTGGCTTCCTGAGCCTTCTAGTATACATGGCGATTATCACGGCAACTCTTTCTAGTCTGGGTATTACGTGAGCTCTTAATAGCCTGGGTATTATGTTAACTTTTTCTGACCTGGGTATTACGTTAACTCTTTCTAACCTGGGTATTACGTTAACTCTTTCTAACTAAGGTATTGGGTTACGTCTTTCCAACCTGGGTATTACGTTAACTATTTGTAACCCGGGTATGTCTTTACCTCTTTCTAAGCTAAGTATTATTTTAACTCTTTCTAATAACTGGGTAACACTAACTTTGTCTAAATGAGCATTACGTTTACTTTGTCTAACCCAGACATGCATTACTGTGTAGCACAATGTGTTTAATGAAGCATTTGTCTATTGGTTTACATTAGGGCCTTCACACTTTTCCGTCATCAATAGTCGTGGTTTACCTATCTCTGGATTTGATACAGTCAAAGATGTGGACATGTTTAATCCTGTTTTATTAATCAAAGACAGGCCTGCTGTGATGGATGGAACAGACGGGATAACTCTGTTTTGTGCAATACCTGTTCTTACACTATTATCCACTGCAGAACTTTGAGTTGGTGATCCACCATTGTTTGTCCTCAGCTTCTCTGCTTCCACGCCGAGATAATCATCAAAGAAATTATGACTGAAAACGTCTGATTCGGAATCCCCAATCACAAAACTGTCCAAAGTATCAGAGGCGGTCATCACTGCTTCTTCCTTTTCAGAAGTGAACAATGGGTATACTTTATTCTGTAACAACCTTCCTCTGCTTCTCCTGGAAGTTAAAGAAGTCGTGTCCGTAAACTCATGAGGTGTCGGATCTAAACGCTGTGCCACAACGTCTGTTTCCATTGCAGGATCGACGATATGTGCAGGACTGTGGAGAAAGCTAGCGGACAGGTCGGAAGGAGAGTATGAATGGACGCTGTCTCCGTCTGTCAAAAACGATTGACCTTTGGTGAGATCAATGTCCTTGACCCAAGCGAGTTGAGTTATTGTACTTGTCAACATTGCGTGGCTCTCTTCGTCAAGAAGCTGGCCCTTTCTCTGTGATTGTTTCAGTTCAAATCCTTGTACCTGGTAACTGTTGTGGCGTAATTGATGAATAATCTCCATTGACAGTGCCTGCATGTAATGGAAAATATATGTGAAACATTTAGATTAGATAGATAAGCAAAATAGACATATAGAGCAGATAGATTAGAAAGATAGACAGACATATAGACTGGATAGTCATAAAGAGTAGATTGATTACATAGAGGGAATGGGCAGACATATTGGGCAGGTAGATTATACAAAAAGACATTCATTTAGAATGGACAAAAATATAGAATAGATAGATTAGACAGATATATATATATATATATATATATATATATATATATATATATATATATATATATATATATATATATATAGAATGGGTACCCATATAGAGTAGATAGATTAAATAGATACACACACACATACAACAGACATACATATAGAACTGACAGACATATAGAATAGATAGATTAGATAGATAGACATACACATACAACAGACATACATATAGAACTGACAGACATATAGAGTAGATGGATTAGATAGAAAGACATACATATACAACAAACATACATACTGAATTGGCAGACATATAGAATAGATAGATTCGATAGACAGATATACACATACAGCAGACATATACAAATAATAGACCGACATATAGAGTATATAGATTGGACACACATATAGATTAGACAGACAAACATTCACATTCACATGAAAGCGCTGAAGTTGATAGTATCCGGCTGTATGCATCTATCTGAAGTGTAACATTTATTTTGGTAACTATGCATGTTACTAACGCCACCTTGCCGCGCCATCTACTGCTGTTCAATCACTGTGCTAAGCAGTATGAGTGATACGAAGACAGAAGTAATCGCAGTATCAAAGAAACAGGCATACCCAAATATACAATTAATGTCTACGGCTGTACTGTGGGAAATTCATTCACAGTTATTAATCACCATGGTCTGTAGGGGGAAAACGGGTCATACGGAAACAATGCATGTCAAGGGAACCAATATTTACCTCAGGGAAACGGCAAGAGCACAAAGGAATAACACAATCGGTTATATGGAAACAACACAGATCACAGGGAAACAACACACGCCTTAGAGAAAGGGCTGAAATCATTGAGATAAATATCCTTTTTTATAGGGAAATAATAAAATTCATAGCGAACCAACACAGATCATAGAGAAACTATACAGATCATAGGGAGACGAAACAGAAGGACAATTTGCACATCTGTTAATACTTAAATCATCCTGAGGTGTTTCCCCATAAACTATATTGTTTCTCTATGACATGGCTTCCCCCCCCCCCCCTTCATTATTCAGTGCTGTTATCCATTTGACTTCTACCGTTTCCCCATGACCTAAATTGTTTCCTTGTGACTTGTTTAATTTCACTGCGACATGTGTGTCGCTATGTTTGTAGTGTTTCCTTATGACCTGCGTTGTTTCCCTGTGGCCTGTGATGTTTCCCTGTGACGTGTGTTGTTTCCCTATGACATGTGTTGTTTCCCTATGACCTGCGTAGTTTCCATATGGCCTGTGTTGTTACCATCTGATCTCCGCTGTTTCCCTCTGATCTCTGATGTTTCCCTATGGCCTATGTTGTTTCCCTAACACCTACATAGTTTCTCTATGGCCTGTGTGGTTTCCCCTCTAATCTCAGTTGTTCCCCTCTGATCTGCGTTGTTTCCCCCTGGTCTGCGTTGTTTCCCCCTGATCTGCGTTGTTTCCCTCTGATCTGCGTTGTTTCCCTCTGACCAGAGTTGTTTCCCTAGGCCTGTGTTGTTTCCCCATGACCTGCGTCATTTTGTTTCCCCATGACCTGTGTTGTTCCCCTCTGATCTGCGTTGTTTCCTCCCTGATCTGCGTTGTTTCCCTCTAATCTGCGTTGTTTCCCTCTAATCTGCGTTGTTTCCCTCTAATCTGCGTTGTTTCCCTCTAATCTGCGTTGTTTCCCTCTAATCTGCGTTGTTTCCCTCTAATCTGCGTTGTTTCCCTCTAATCTGCATTGTTTCCCTCTAATCTGTGTTGTTTCCATCTAATCTGCGTTGTTTCCCCCTGATCTGCGTTGTTTCCCTCTAATCTGCGTTGTTTCGCAATGATCTATGTTGTCGTGAGAGTATAATAAAAATTATACCAACCTTCCACCTAAACACCGCCTCTTTGCGTTTCTTGGCTTTGGATTTTGCACACAAACTGATGACGACCAACGCCCTCTGTTCTGTGGAAGGTCCGCTACCATCATCAGGAGCCGGGCCGCCAGCCAGTATCACAGAGTAGGCCTTCTGATACTGCACCAACTTCTTCCTTGATATGCTACTTTCTAGCACTACTACAATCTTGGCCCACTGCATATGAAAAGGTAAAGGAAACAATTGTACAAAGTTTATACATACAACGAGGGGGATTTAAATGAAAACCTTAAATGTTTTGTTTTGGGTGTGTGTGAATATATTCTCAAAAGTAAAGGACAAATATATCATTTTTCAGTTTAGTCACCACTGCGTTCAATGCAAGTCCTCTGAAGCCGATAAAGTGCTTGGATTCCTGTAGAAAACAGAATCTTCTCTTCGTTGCGTGTATACCCTTTCATGCACCACATCTGTACCTCTTCATCGAACCGACAAATGTTGAAACTTCCTTACACTTGCTGGACTGACAGGCACACATCACCATACTGGCCGATTCACTCGCCAATGAATTTCTATAGGTTTCAACCGATCATTGATTTAAAAAAAAAAAAAAAAACGGCAACAGAACTCTGTTCCTCTTGGCGCATGTCAACAGTGAGGCAGCCATCTTTAAACTGTACTTATGTCATCACCGTGTTCATCTGCAACGTGATGTCACGTGCTTGACCCTCTTGACATCTTAACAACAATATTGACAGGTTACAAGAGAATAGCATGGTTATTGTAATTTCTATCACTTTTTTAAGATGTTCATCTGAAGCCCCCTCGTATGTAAGTATAAACGTGAGTATGTGTGAGCCATTTGTGAAACTTATGCGTGACTTACATTTCCATTATATTCCTCTTCTTTTCGTCTTCTTCCACTTCTTCCTTTCTTCTTCTTATCTGGCCTTCTCCATCGTTCTTTCCTTCTCCTCCTCCCCTTCTATCGTCTTCTTAATCTTCTTCTTGTTCGTGTTCATCTTCTCTTCTGATGTCTTTCGTTTTCTTTTCCCATTTTCCTCCTCTTTCTTCGCTGGGAATTTTTCCTAGAATCATTGGTATCTAATGATATTACAGTGCCTTTTTATTTTTTGGTTAATGAGATTGGATATCTAGCATTCTTAGCTAGGGGTGAGAAACTGGAAGACATTATGCAAGCGTGTAAAAGATCCTTTATTCCTTACGTTACAAAACTGAATTGATATTTCAATGCATTCTGAGTTCCATCACAGAAATGTCGTTCAGTAACACCACAGGCAATATATGTCATAGACGGTTTGTCACAAAACACCACTGAGACAAATTTGTTACATATAGCTCCATACATCATTCGAGACTAGACAATGTATGCCACATGCAACTCCACCCACCAACATTAATATTCAAGACTAGAAAGTGTATGTCACCCACAACTCCACTCATCAACATTGATTTTCAAGATTAGACAATGTATGTCATAGGCAGCTCCACTCCTCAATATTAATTTTCAAGACTAGGCAATGTATATCACCAAAAACTCCACTCATAAACATTAATTTTCAAGAATAGACAATGTATGTCACACACAACTCTATTAATTCCCGTTAATATTCAAGACTATTAACACACACCGGCATCAATATTCAATTCCAGACAATGTATGTCACACAAAACAACACCCACTTTTATATTTAACATTATTAAATACAAGTGTATATGTCACATAACTTCTGAGAAATGTATACCACACAACTGTAGCAACATTCAATACTTGGAAGCACATGTTAGACATTTCCCCACACATGTAGTAGCATTTATTAGTATCTAGTTCCTTGCGGCTTGTTCTGTATAGAACTTTCTCAGCATTACGCTCTTTAGAAATTTCTCACTCTCTATTATAAGCCATATATCCTGCCTATGTTGCTCTTCTGTGTAAATTACATCTTGAATTTGTCTAACACGTGATCTCCCCTCTCTCTGCTTCTCCGGTAAGCACGACCCCTCCGCTCTATAATTATCGTATTTAGACATTCATGTCTCTTTACACAAATTCATGTCTCTTTACACAGAAGAAGAGTGAGTTCCCTTGAAGCAAGATGGCGGGACATTTTTTCGTCCCGTAAAATGGAACGTGTTTTTTCCGAAATGTGTATGGATTAAGTGTTTTTTTCGTGGTGAAATGGAGTTCGGACCGTGCAACGGAGTTCGTGCACGCGCGTCCGGTCTTCTTTCGGCGTATCATTGGCGCCCGGTGGCGATAGTTAAGCCTAACATGACGACCAGACGACCAGCTAGGACACAACGTGGTAAGAGGGCGGGCGCGCGCAGAAGGCGCTTAAAATGTGACAGATTGGGTATCGGGAATGTTCGAGTACTGTACTGGAACTGTGCATCATTTAGTCAACGCCGACCCATTCTTGAAAAACTACTCTACGGAAGCGATATTGTAGTCTTGCAAGAAACACAGCTCACCGACGGAACAGTCAATGTTGCGGGATTTCAGGGTTTCTTTAACAGGCGGCACCTCGGACAGGCCATTCTGGTCCGCGACAACATACTAGTGTCTGAGATCGATATGTCCGCCTGGAACAGCGATGCCCTGCAAGTGCAGGCATTAAGAATAATGACACCAGTGCAGCTTGCAATCGTTAACGTCTATGCGCGAAATGGGAAGGTCGACGTGCGACAATGGCAGAGTTTGTTCGATATGGATGAAAGGCATATCATCTACTGCGGGGACTTCAATGCCAGAGGCAGTCAATGGGGGAATTGCATCACCAATAGACAGGGAGAAGATTTGGAGGACGCCCTGGCATCTGCTGCCCTAATCTGTCTGAATGATGGGAAGGTCACTAGAATGGCCACTCGACCAGGCGACTCTGACAGCATCATTGACTTGGCTCTGGTGTCGCCCACCATCGCACCAAGGTGCCGGTGGGCACACTGGGATACCACGATAGTGACCACTACCCTTGTGTCATCCTGATCAAGAAAGACGGGGCCATGAGTCAAAGAAACAAGACCAATGCCTTCCCGTACGACACCACTGGTCAAGACGCCATAAGCAAGATCAGAAGAAGGAAACTAACTTCCTCCCGTAGGAGACAAGAAAGATGGCTGCAGCCACCATGGTGGAATGGAGAGGTCGAGAAGGTGTGGCTGGGAAAGAGGCAGGCTGTCAAAGACTGGCAAAAGGCCAGAAAGGCTAACATGCCACAGGTTGAGTTGGCGAACCTGAAGACTGAGGTCGTTAGGACGACGACTTTATTCAAATCCTGCGCCAAACAGGCCAAGGCCGACAAATGGGACGAGTTCTGCAGAAGGTGTGCTCCGAGCAATCTCTTACGACATTCTGGCGCCTCCACAAGAGCATGAACGGTGCTGCACAACGTAGGGGTATTCCAGACTTTCAAGGCACAGACCTCGCATGGAAAAAGTCGGATGCGGATAAAGGTAAGGCCCTTCTTGCACGCTACATAGAACAGACTGACCAGAAAGACGAGCCCGCCAGACAGAGGACCACAACAACACTCTCTCAGTTGTGCGAGGGGGTCGGGACAGACGAAGAATGGACAATCACAGTTGAGATATTGCGTGCGATGCTCAAGAAATCACCTAACACCGCCCCAGGCCCGGACGGCATCCGATATGGTAACCTAATGGTGATATCAGATGATGATATGGAAGAACTGGCCAGAGAATTCAACACCAGTATCCAGAGGGGTCAGGTCAAAGAAGAATGGCTACACAGCTACTTGCTGCCGCTGCCAAAACCGAACAAAGACCACTCCAAGATAAGCGGCTACAGAATCATTACGATGCAGAATACTGTTGGCAAGCTACTGGAGAAAATTGTAGCACACAGACTTGCTTGGGACTTGGAACAGCTCGGCTGCTTCCCGCCCACACTTGGAGGATACAGATGCAACAAAGAGTCATGGCTGAATGCGGCGGTCTTTGCTCAAGATGTTTACGAAGGATTTCAGGTCAGAGAAGAGACATGTGCGGCCGCCATAGACTTAGAGGACGCATATAACAGAGTATCTTTCGAGCACTTGATGCAAACCCTCCTCAGACTGAAAGTGCACCCTCACCTTGTACGATGGATAGCTGCAGTTCTACTCCAAAGGAAGGTGGTGCTAAGATGCGGGAGTTGGTCTTCTGAGCCGATAACGATATGTCCAGGATTGCCGCAGGGTTCACCACTGTCACCAGTACTATTCAACGTGTATACGGTGCCGATCACTGAACAACAGTTGGATGGGAGGGGTAGGACTCTACCATTCGTTGACGACATCCTCGTGTATCGACAGGGTCGAGATAGACAGGCGGTTGCCAACTATATGCAGGGCGAACTAGATCGAATTTCTTCATGGTGTGCTGATGACGATGCCCTTGTCATCCCTGCAAAGGCAACGGTTACATGGTTCTCATTAAACAACCATATTGTGAAAACAGACCTGCCGGCAGTAAGAATGGATGGGAGCATTCTGAGTAGAACCCAGTCAATGACATATCTTGGCGTGAGGCTTGATCGTAGCCTGTCCTTCAGAGATCATGTAGATTATGTCATAACGAAGGCCCGAAAAGGTTTGGCAGCAATGAGAGTCATGGTGACTGCCAATATCGAGCAAAGACTGCTATTACTTCTGTTCCAAGGACTTGTGCTTTCACGCATCGAGTATGCCCTGGCCATCCTCACTGTCAGCCCTACACAGATTGGAAGACTTGAAAAGGTACAAAACGAAGCCATGCGCATCATTTTGGGCTGCACGAGAGACACCAGCTGTGTAGCGATGAGATACCTCCTTGACTTCCCGACAATGGAACACAGGATCAAGATCTGGAGAACTCGTGCATACTTAAAAATAAGTGCAGATGAGCAGCACCCTCTGCATGACGCTGTATTCAGAGAAAAGGGTGACAGGCTAAAGAGGGGCAAATCATGGATGGGTCGGGCGGAAGATGTCGTCGGACAGGTCTGCAGTCTTACCAGTATCAACCCCGGCAAGGAATGGGTGCCGGTGCCTCCAGCTTTTAAGTGTACCTTCTCCTGCATTATCACACTCGACAGACGGTGCAGAGAGCAGAACCCTGCCGCTGTCAATGCAGAGGTTAACGCGCTCATCTATGATCACTCAGATAGCCCCGAAGTGCTCATCTATACAGATGGATCTGTTGTAAAGCAGCAGAGAAGTGCGTGGGCATTTACAGCCCGTTCAGCGGGCCGAACCGTTCAAGAATCCAGTGGTGCCCACTCTATGACCACGAGCAGCATGACGATGGAGGTGATGGCAGTTACACAGGCTTTCATATGGCTGGAATCACAGCATTATACCAACGTGTGTGTACTAAGTGATTCAATGAGCATAATTCAGAAGGTCGAAGCTGGATCTGTACGTAGACAGTGGACTGAGTCGCTGCGGAAGTCCGTTGTCCGCAATGTCACCTTCATCTTCGTCCCGGGACATGCGGGAGTCGAGAGAAATGAACGAGCTTATAAATTGGCTGGCTCTGCACCCCCTGTAGATGGCGAGCCCATGGATCGTGCCGATGTTATTAACGCCCTTAAAGATATGGCGAGAACAGAGGATTTTGACGCCAGTGATTCCACATCGCTTTCCAGGATGAAAGACCTGGGAGTAAGAATCGGCACAGCCAGACGCGAGAGGTACATCGGGAAAACAAAGCGCCTCGTCAACCAACACAGAACTGGCACTATTAGCCACCGGACGCTGATGCATATGCTGGGGGGAGGATCTGAGCACCTATGGACATGCCCGGAGTGCAACGAAGATACCCCAACTGATAACTAACTAACTAACAAGTCTCTTTACACAACTCCATTTTGTTTTTATTATTAACCAATCTTCTTTAGTACTAAGTGCTTATTGGATAGATCTATTTGTTTTCTTTTCCATCCAACGAATTTTAATAGTCTTCTGTAACGAAGGGATACTTTTAATTTGATTTGTTAAATGTCCATGTTTGACGCTCATATGTTGCCACGAAAAATATGCGTGTGTCACGAGATCGCCATGAGTTAACCAGATAATGATAATACAGAAAGTTTGCCTAGTGCATATGTTCGAGGCCACAGGTTGTTTCAACAAATCCAGGAAATGTAACTGCACGTGTTTACATCTGGTCGACGGATTGGGAACACTCGGTGGTGAGGGAGACGGGTCCCGGCATCGCTTTGACAGTTTGTCAACATTTGAATACAGATGGAACCCGTGGGATCATGGTGGCAATCGGATGTCGCCCATCACATGTCGGGCAAAATTAACAGTTGCAGATGTGTAGGGGAAGTGAATGAGCTGAATCATACATCGCTTTGACAGATTATAAACAAGTTGGATTGGAAGCGGAAGTACTCAGCTCGGAAGAAAACAGTCCGTCTGTCAATTCATAGTTTCCGGACGGAAAGAAGATTGGCAGCTTGTTGGGGAAAACTGTTGTTGGGATCATACAGTAACTCGTTAGTTTGTTGGGGGAGTCAAAACAACTGATGACAACTTTGACATTGATGGAGCCAGGGAAAATCGATTCTTGACAATGGATGATATGCCCAAATAACACCTGCAGGACATCAACCATGTCACGAGACCTATTTTAGGTTTTGCCGAAAACCAGGATTGGAGAGGACAGTTGAACTCAAACCTTGGATTTTAGCAGACGTGCTTTGGCACTGCGGTTCTGATGGGAAAATGTCTACCGTGTGCGAATTGAGTTAATTTAATTCTACACGTGCCTGTCATGGCAAGAGTGGATGTAATTTGATCTAACTGCAGTGTTGCCTAAGGTAGAACCTATTATAATTAGTTCTAATTAATATAGGCTGTAGCCTTATTAAAACTAAAGTGTGATGATTAGCACTGTTAGTGGAAAACTAGCTAGAGTAGGGAAGTGATACTTGACTCTGTTAGTTGAAAATAGATTAGTGAAGTGTTGATAAGCTTTACTAGTTGAGAATTAAGTAATGAGGGATAATTGGGATATTCCCGTAGGTGTCCCTGGTGGGCGGGGTTCCGCATTCTGTTTGTTGATTTTTTTCCCTTGTCTTGGCCTGATGATAACATATGTGTTCAGTCATCTGTCCATGACAGAGTAGGTTCATTATATTTTCTGAGCGAGGCCGATGGCCCACGATCATCTAATAGAGATCAGTGACGGGGAGGCTATCACCGGTTATATGATTTATGTTACAGGTTTCCTCTGGTTGGAATGAAGAACACGGAACCCAGGAAAAATCCGATCCCGGATAAAGTTTGGCACAGGAAGATTGGCCAGCAACTTTACAACAGAGCTTATGCTAGAGGAAGATGATCAACATTGCTCAGTGGAGCTGAATGGTATATGTATCCTACAGGATAAATACCGAATGAGTTTAGGTCATACCAGTTTTAACACACCAGTAGTGATGGATATTCAGTTCACTTATGACTAGAACAAAAATAAAAGACTCTATTGGAGTATAGACAATAACTGTTTAATAGTGAGAACTAGAGAACATTTAGCAAGAGACAAAAAGTCCTGTTCATAGGACAGTGTTCCATGTTTGTTTCACCGCGCCGGAATTATGAAGCCGGAGTTTCTATAAACTATTAGGAACAGTTGCGTTAGGAACAATAATAGTTTTTTTTCACGGATTATATATTTACATGAGATTCAGATCTCATGGTCATCAGAGTTCCTGGAGGAGGACAAGTCTGGAGAGAAGGATACGACTTCGGTGAGGTCTAATGTACTGACTCGTGTGATGTCGTGTAATCCTTGCCATGATGTGTACACTATGATCCTGAACTTTGAAGGCTGACACATACATTTATGTTATAATACACGACACACATTGTCTTCGCATACACGTCTCATATACGTTACACTTTTCTTTTAATAAATTAATCTTTATTAATTTTTAGAAGCAAGAGTTGTTGAGTATATTGCGTTGGGGAGGTATGAGAGGGGGCATAGTACGACAGTGAGAGAGTGATAGGAAAAGGTGTCCACGGGCTGATGGAGTGTGTTGGACGGAAGCTGGTGGATTCTCCAGGATATTGATAGAAAAAAAAAATATTATAATGTGGGTGTTGACTCTCTTCACTCCAGGGACGACACTTTAAAGGAGGACACGACAGCGTGCTCATAGTACTCTGACTTTGGTATTCATTCACTATTTAAAATATATGACTCACATGTCCACATAACCTAAGCAACATTCACCCGACCTAGGAAATGCATGCTACTAATATGAGACACATGTAGTCATATACTCTGGAACCTTGCCGTCTTGACAGACAATAGTTTGTAAAATGGAATTATACCTCTCCATACACAATGCCTGGGTTGAATTTAGAGACCATGTGTTGCCCATGTAGCATTAGCCCTCTCTCAGCCTGCCTAGTTTACTCCAGAGGAAGGTAACACCAATACATCTTGAACAAAGTAAGCTGCAGAAGTTGTCGGAACAGCAAAACAATACTCTTAACTGTCCGCGTGTAGAAGCTTCCATCCTAGACCAGTTGCCGACCAAGCCTTAGGGCCTGGTCTGCCCTGCAATGACATTTATTCTTTAAGTTGCATTTGCTCGCACTAGGCTATGGCTTGTACCCTCTCAATAGCTCTCCTCCGCATGAAGCCGTTGGCACAATGTAGGGTGTCGGGTTTAGTGAGCGCAGCCTAACATTTGATGCTAATAGAAAGCAGGTAATACCTTGTATACGGTACCTCAGTCATATGTGATTAAGTCCTGACTTAGCTGTAGTCTTTTATGTAACTGAGAAAGGCACACAACACACCCTCATAAACCTAAAGTAACATTCCCACTTGGAAATATATGTTGACATCACACACCTAAGGTAATATTCTGCACTTAGAAATATATGTTACGCACATCATTGCACCTAGTGTAGAATAGCCCACTGGAAAATATATGTCGTCATCCGGTATAACAGACGTAGCATTCGTCACTTGTTAATTTCTGTCACACACTTCCATCGCTCGGCAATGCGCCTTAAAAGAATTCAAAACCTGACAGATGAAGTGGATTTCCAAAAGAAACATACCTGCTTCCACCACTCTTTAGTGGATTTGGAGATGATCTTGAGGTGTGTGTTGCCCATCATAGCAATCAGCATATTCAGAAGCAGAATCGGCACCAGAATCATGAAGAAGGCAAATATGGTCTTCGTCAGAGGCGCGTAATGAGACAAGCTGAATACGTCGTACTGTGGAGAGATTGGACTGTTTCAAACAAAGGACAACTGAACTCGTTAACTCAAACATCGGTTGTAGGAATCATAATCATTATGTGACATGCCGATAGGAGTTACGGGGGTCGGTCATGGTTTGTAATCTCACACAATTATCAGAGTTTTTGATCAAGTGTGTGTTATTGTCCTGATTATGCTATATGGCCATGCTGTAAAGCGGCGCCAATATCCAGCTAATTAAGTAAATGAGTAAATGACCACTTCACACCCAATGAGGCTTACAAAGCATATAATGCTAGCCTCATAATGTTACGGACCAATCGGCCCTGGATCGGTGCTATGGTAAATGTCACAACAGCTGTCTTTTCTTCCCATGATATTTCGGGAAACCACTTCTTGGCTGGGTACACCTGGAAAGCGAGGTCTAATTTAAACAAAATCCGCTTATATGGGGATTCAAACACATGACATCTCCGCTAGCCTACAGGCAAGGTGGAGTACCCATTTAGCTCCCCAGTCAAGTTAAAGTGAAGACCTGGATTCAGGTGGTGGGTGGAGTTGAAGAGCAGCCGACAGATAGTTGTTGGTTATGGTCTCCAATTTTACAACGGTAGGCAAAGGATTTCCTTTTGGTGATAATGGCTACGGTTATCGACCAATATGGTTTTAGCAAAGAAGGAAAGCAATGGCAAACTACCTTCTTTAAGAATGCCTAGAAAATAATGTTTCGTCAATTCATAGAGAATCGGAGAAAAGACGTAAATGGGTAATCTATATAAGACAAAACTGGAACATGGTGTGACAACCGGAAACATTTGTGGAAAGAGAGATAGAGGAAGACAGCATGAGAAGATTCTTGACAGTCTTGTGTCATGGCATGGAAGGGAGTCAACACACAAATTGATCCATGACGTCGGATATCGCAGTTTGTGGAGGGGCATGGTCACCCACGTCAGCCGGTAAGGCACTGAACGATAGGAGCAGCCTCTCTCGGTAGGGAAACACAATGCTGACCTACGCGTATGATGATCGTGTGAGATGGCGAAACATGACGCCCACATTTATCGGCATGGCACATGATGATGATGAAGCACATGATGAAAATTTGTCATGCTATTTTAAGGCTGCTAGTGAGTCTCAACAATTGTCATTCTGTATTATTGTTCATGAAAATGATATTAGGAATCAATTTCCCCAAGGAGAAGCTGTAAAGAACAAAGACAAACTATGCTCGTCCAATGGTGCGGATTAGATGCCTACATTTATCGGATAAGGGCATAAAAAGTAAAAACAACAACAGGAATGTTTTACACGTTAAATAACCCACATCATTTGAAACTCACAAAGATCATGCCATCATTAACATCTGCACCGGCAAAAGTATTACAAAATATTAATCTACCAACATAGAAATATGTTTATCCCGTAAATTTCATGTATATGTAGAAGCCAGCTGAAAACCATCACTTTGATTTCTCACAAATCGGTTACAGACAGTCATAACGCTAGATAAACAGTGGAATAACATATTAACAATGTTACTCTATGGGCCAATCTACCTAAGGACTGATTTATCTGTTACACTAGTCTATTGACCGATCTACCTTTCACGATAAGATGCACTACAAAATGCAGCAATGATATACTGTTAGTTAGCTGTATATTCTTTACACGACGTCGTAATCAACCCCAACAATTGTTGTAGCTCATTGTGGTTTTCTGGGCAATTTTGCGTTTAGTAGTTTGCAATTAGAAGTCAGCGTAGCTACTTGACTTAATGCGCTTGTGCTTAAACTTTCGGTGCATTGATTGTATGTTCAACCCACATTCCGGTATATCAACTGGATTTCAAAGTTGACTGCTCGTTAATAAAGCAATGACAAAGTTCTTAACGTAAAACTGCCTTGTAAATCAACCTGAGGTTAGGGATTATCGCAACTTCCTGCAAAGAACACTTTTGAAGTATTCTCCATTGCATTCTGAACAGCCGACGCTCATAACATTGCGAATAGAAATGCAAAGTGGTATGTTTCCAAATCTCTTGAGGCTGATTTCGAACCCGGTTTGTCGGGGTTGCGAAACTAGGTTCATGACCAATAAGCCACAGACACGTGACCAATAAGCCTCAGACACATCACCAATAGGCCACAGACGCGTGACTAATAAGCCACACACACATCACCAATAAGCCACAGACATAACGCCAATAAGCCACAGACACGTCATCAATAAGTCACAGACACATCACCAATAAGCCATAGACACATCGCCAATAAACCACAGACACATCACCAATAAGCCACAGACACATCACCAATAAGCCACAGACACATCACCAATAAGCCACAGGCACATCAATAAGCCACAGACACGTCACAAATAAGCCACATACACATCACCAATAAGCCACAGGCACATCACCAATAAGGCACATACGCGTCATCAATAAGTCACAGACACATCGCAAATAAGCCATAGACACATCATAGATAAGCCACAAACACATCACCAATAAGCCACAGTGATATATCAAAGGCTACATCAGACGAACTCGTTTTGCTGCCTTACCTTGAACTCCCCGAAGGACATCTGGAATATTTTTAGGACAGCCTCTGGAAAAGTGGCAAATTTCTCCAAATCTTTATTCTTTACTTCTGATGTCACATCCCGAAACAGGAAGAAGAAAACTAGAAGGGGAGTTGAAATGAAACAGCGATGACGTAATAATACTAGGTAAGTTACATAATAGGAAAAGGGGAAGGTAGCCCCATAGCCGATACGTTAATCTAAACACTGACGTTATCAATAAAAGATGACACAATTTCTAGCCAGGCTTGTTGCACCTCGACTGGTGCATACTGTAGAGTTATATGTATCATAGTATGTGAAAAACATGAATGACACTTTGGCTGAAATATGGTGTACATCGTCGCTGATATTACGTGAATGTCTACAACGTTATATTCATCGAAGTCTAACACTTAACAAGAAGTCCTTCTGTTTACATAGTAACGGCTGGAATCGACTAATATATGTGACATACAGCCAGAGTACCGACAGGAAAGTACTGCCATAACTATGATGCTGAAATTGAGGCAATCAAGATAGCAACAGAGAAATTACTAAATACCAGTAATGGTACACAACCTGTGGTGCTACTGACAGATGCAAAATCAGTACTCGAGGCGCTCCTGTCTGGGAAATTGCCAGTACTAACGACACTGCTTTCTGAACTCAGCAGTCAGCATAAGGTAAGGTCACCTTACAATGGATACCATCCCACTGTGGAGTACCCGGAAACGACAGAACTGATCAATTTGCTAAGGAAGGAGCCAAAGAAGAAGATTCTCCTGAGAATTATCATGCAAAGAGTTAGGAAGAAAATACAACCCGAAATAGGAGAAGAACAATGTGGGTTTGTAGAAGGCAAGGGCACAGTAAATGTTGTGTATATACTGAGAACAGTAATTGAGCGTTCTATAGAAGTTAACAAAGATCTATATCTTTGCTTTATTGACTACACAAAGGCTTTCGTTAAAGTGAGACATGTCGACATGATAAGGATGCTTGAAGATCTACAAATTGATGGAAAAGACCTTAGACTTGTAAAAAACATATATTGGAAACAACAATCTGCCATAAGAATTGATAACGATGTAGGTCAATATCAGCCTATTAAAAGAGGTGTGAGACAGGGATGTGTAATGTCTCCAGATCGTTTTTCCCTGTACAGTGAAAATATATTCAGAAATATAGAAGATATGTAAGGAATCAACATTGGGGGACGATGTATCAATAACATTAGAAATACAGATGATACAGTCTTGATTGCAGACAATGAACAGGACGTGCAAAATTTAGTAGATGCGGTTGTTGCACACAGTGAACAACTAGGGTTAGAACTGAATATTAAGAAGACACAGATTATGGTCGTCACGGGGAAGAAGGAAATACCACAATGTGATATACGAGTAGATGGACATATTCTTAAACAAGTGAATCGATACTGTTATCTCGGCACAGTCATAACATCTGATGGGAGATGCCTTGGAGAGATTAGAACAAGAGTTGCCATTGCGAAGGTAGCCTTTTGCAAGATGAAAAACATACTGACCAACAAAAAAATATCAATTGAAACGAGAAAAAGAGTGTTGAGATGGTACATAGAACCTATAATTTTGTATGGATGTGAAGCGTGGACAATAAGCAGTCAAGCTGAAAAACAGCTAATGGCTGTGGAAATGTGGTTTCTGAGGAAAATGCAAAGAATGCCATGGACAGATAGAAAAACCAACGAACAAGTCCTTCAAGAAACATATGAAGCACGTAAACTGATTAGAGCAGCGGTTCTCAACCGGTGGGGAATTCCCCCCAGGGGGGAATTTTTGGATTTCCAGGGGGGGGGGGGGATGAAGATTATTTCAAGATCGCGTTAATACAAGAACCGATTACTTGATCTTGTTTTTCCCTTCATACTTTACGGTTCTGTACGTCTCACCGTTCTAAAATTCCTTTTATAAAATAAGTAGACCCACAAATCATGTTTTATGTGGACGTCTAGACTTGTTTTAGTATGTGCTTCCATTATTACGTATACTGTGTAGGGGCGGGAGGGGGGAATTTTTAGGTAGGAAATATTAAAGAGGGGGGATGACGTTCTGAAAATATGGTGAAGGGGGGCACGGGCCAAAAAAAGGTTGAGAACCACTAGATTAGAGTCATTAGACGTAGGCAGTCAAAATGTTTTGGGCATGTTATGAGAAGAAATGAATTGGAGAACTTGGTGACAACTGGCAAGATTGAAGGGAAGAGACCAAGGGGAAGACCTAGAAGCAAATACCTGGATGGCTTGGCCACGGGGCATGGTCGAGACAGGAACACTGAGCTGATCCACGACTCTGGTGATCGAGTGAGATGGCAGAACATGACCGCCCACGCTTACCGGCATGGCGCATGATGGATGGATGGAATCAGTCACTCTCGAGTCTACTGAATTACTTCATGTCATCTTTCTCATAGTTGTCTTCAGTCAGTAATTAAAGGCAATTTGTATTTATTTTATAAGTGTGTACATAGCTAGAGATTATTATTTAGAGTACACTTATATATTTGGTTTGAGGCTACACTATAGTTTGATAGAGTAGGGGAATGTTCAGTATGTCTTTCCTTTCTCTACGGCTTTTCTTGCACTTTAACTAAGGCAATGAATGAATCATCAAAAAATTAGAAGTAGATTGTGAGCCTTACTGAAACACGATTACAAGAAACAAATTGGACGTTGCGGCCAAAGCCTTCGTCAGCACAGAACAAAGAAACACAAACCGACACAGAACTATATGAAACACACTACATGACAATATTAAGGGTACTTATGTCAATCCTTGCTTGGAGTGATGACGGGTGTTAAACGACTATCAGTGGATTGTATTAAACGGATGTATGGTCAACGGGTCAAAGGTAAATATCGTCAGAAGCTCAGGTATTGGCTAAGCCCTTCGGCGGGAGAATAAGAGGGAAGGGGGTGGCGTGGAGAGGCGCCCATGTGAGCGGAAGGTGAAAATTAGGATTGGCGAAGATGTCACGGTCGCAGTTCTAATTAGCAATTTCTCGTTCCGCGCTGGAAACACAGCTGCGGAAGATTTCATTGCGTTGGTCCTCACAGAGGGGCATGAGTAGCGGTCGCTCAGAAAACGATTACAAACCACCGAACGCAAACCTGCCAAGAAATCCCAAACAGCAAAAAATAATGCTGGGGTTGACTGCGACGTCCTGCAAAGGACATACAACTACCTATTTAGTGGACTATACAACTAGGGGTGGGAGGGAGTGGGGTTTCGAAGGTAAATGAAACTGTGTTGGACATTGAGGTCGTGAGGGAAGAGTGAATCCAATTGGAAGATGGGACGGTTTTCCAATGTCTTACGATCCCGTTCGTGGGATGTGCATGATTTGATCGCCGTTACCTGTATGTCAGCCACGCCACAATGGTCAGGACTGTTGAAGTGCATGGATACTGGTTTCTGGGCGCCACTGTTGATATCAGAAAGATGTTGCCGAAATCTGTCAGCAAGACGTAGATGTATCTCATGTCACAACATGTGCATGTAATTGCATAGATAACGTTGCGACTCGTGCATGAGAAACCCTCACGAATGTGGAAAGTCGTCTTAGGGAATGCCAGACTCTGGTTTTGAAGTACGTGTGGACAGGTCTTACAACGCGATCGAAGACCAGCCACCGTGCCAGGAAGAGACTTGTGAGGTTGGGGAAGACTGCGCTTTGACTAAACGCGACGTGCGCGACGTCAACATTGCCCATATGCATTCGAAGCGGATGAACGTGTTGTCTGTCTGAGTGAACAAAACCTGTAAATCATTGGAGAGAACAACTGATCTGTTCCATCAAACATTATTATTCAGTTAGTGAAGTAAGCTCATCATCTAAGGCCTGGTTCGTTGTTTCGATCGGAAAATCGGTTTCTTGGGTGAATGAAAGTGGGGGGCGTTACATTTCTTCCCGTCTAGATCAACTATACCTTAGGCCGGTTTGAGAAATGACTAGTGTCTGTTCAACATTTTATTCTAGTAGTTTTCTTGCGCGTTTCGATGTCCTGAAGTTTGTTAGAGGTTGACTATCACAACAAAACACTTGAAATGTAAATCTACAGGCGAATAGATATCGTTTGACGCCTTTCTTGGGGATTTTAGTTAACTTCATCTTTCCATCATCATGTGGCGTGTCGTAACCTGGAGCTCAATATCTACTTTGTTCGTTGGGGTATCTACCTTGCTCGCCAGTGTTCTTCCCAACTATGCGGGCGGTTTCGGAGAGGAAGATAAACTACTATAACTGTTACGATTCTATGTAGGATTCTTATCAAAGGCCCGTGATTTTACAGCGTGAATCATTCTTGGAAAACTATCTAGTGTCAGGGTGGATATGGTCTGGTTGTGGCAGATTAGCTGTGATCTGTTCTGTTACATCTGAAGGGGGTGTTGGTTGTGAGGAGAGTGATAACTGATAGATGTAGACGAACAGTGGGATATAACTGGGATTACTCACCAGGTTCTCTTTTGAATCTCTTCCGTATTACCCCGTTTTCTTCATTGTATGACTCTACACCCGACTCTACATTCCGATAACACTAAACTCCGGTAAAACTTCCGATAAAATTAGTGACAGAAATGTATCAAGTGTGAATGATAGCTGACAGTCAGGTATCAAAATCCTGGAAGAACTGTTCAATAAGTGCCGATTTGAAATCTGTGTTGTGTCTATAATCAACTTCGTCTTTATCTACACCTTCCTCATTGTCATATATTTTTGAAGGGAGTGGGAGATCACTGTAGTGCATGCCCCATCTCTAATAAAAGATGTAGAGCCCCATCCTCTTCTATCTTCAATAACCCCAGAATATGAACCTTGAGTTATCTGCAGGCCTCGTTCTATTAAGTATTGTCTAGGAGATATAGATTATGGCCCTGGTAAGAATGGTAATTTACTAACTGGGAATCTGCCCCTTCTCCAATGATTCTGATAGCTCTGGAGCCCCCTTATTGTTTATCAAATCTGAGGAAAGTCTGGAGAATTTTCTCAGCCTGATTTAGATGAAGAAAACATGGATGTTGAGCAGTTGATAGATCTAGAGTCTTTTTATTTCCCCATTCCGTAAGTCATTATGAGTTAATTTATCTTTAAACAACCAAACACAAACAAACACATCAGATTTGGACAACATGATGTACAAAGAAGTTGTTTACACAGATAGGTTTGAACTTGACAAATTAACAGAAGGTCAATTCCTGTTAATCATTTATTGACTGGCCTGAGCCTTCTGGTCAGTACATACATCTCTATTGTGATTTACACAAAGTAATAGAACAGTTGCACATTGGACCATTGTCCCAGACAAGCAATAACAAGCATCAATATATGAGATGTCAACAAGTGTGAAAACATAGTAAACATTTTGATGTTGTACATATTAAGTATGATAGTGGTGTCTCAACCATAAACATATCAGTGTTCCTGTAATTGGGTGTGGGTTCTACCTATGAGAAAAGTAACCTGGTGACTGGAGGATTAGGTAAGCCAGGGTCCATTGACTGATGGATCCACTTCAGGTCTGCCCGTATAGCTCCTCTGAAGGCCTCCCCATGCTCTGCTCATAGCGAAGTCATCCTCCCTCTCACTTGTGGTTCATCTCTTTCTCTCGGCTTCCCTCCCTCAGGTCTGATTTAGGTGGTTAATTTGCTGATGTGTTGGGTGGTTGTTGGTATGTAGCCACCAAGATCACTGATGAATATTCGCATAAATATATACATTCCTACCAATACAATAAATAAGAAGTAGGTCGGAAGAAATCCAAATTCCTGAAGTAGGAACTAGTTCCCCTCCCCTCCTTTTCTCTCTGAGCTAGTGTTGGGTTAAGTTGGGGTGGTCAGAGATTATCACACGGTGTACGCCTTGTATCAACTTGTTCCTGCTGTATGAAAATTCTCCTTTGACCGGGGTCAGTGAACGTGTACAGTAAGACATTGACAAGAGTGAGAATATGTCAAGATGCATGTAAATAAATGACATACATTTAGAACATTTCTTCCACTAAATGGTGTTTACAATGTGTATAAATAATTCTCTGTGTTTTCCCAATTAACTACTTCTTCTTCTTGTGTCTAATAACTCTCTTCCATTACCTGTTGTTGTTGTGATGTTGAGTGTTGGGTTGTGTGGTGATGAGTGGTGTGGAGTGGTGTTGTGTTTTAAGTTATGTTGAGTAATGAGTTAAGTTCACTGCGCGTGATGGTGTTCCGCGAAGCACAACTTTCTCATGTAATGCAATTCATGTGTGCCCTTATCTAATTACATTTGACATAAATATAAATATTTATTTCGCCAAACCCTATTAATTCTATAGATAAAGGAGAAAGGAAAGATTGATTTCACTTTCAGCTTTCTAGATTGTAAATAGGCATAGATAAGTCTGTTTTAGAACAAGGCACTTATTCTAGTACACGAACTGTCTTTTCAGCTGTAGATAGTGGTGCATCTTTAACAATGTTTCTGGTGAAATGCACAAGATTGCTTTAGAATCATCACTTCTCACAGTTGTTTAGAATAGAATATAGTAGTGGAATGCACTTCTTAAAGTTAATAATTATCTCTAAGAATATCAGAGATTGTAGTTTCATCGAAGAGAATATTCTGCCCGGGAATGGCTTTGCGTCGTTAGAATCTACAGTCGAGCATTTTTACATTTCAGAGGTTTTAATTAATAATCATACATTTCAATTGACATCACAAACATGGGTTTACATTACTTGATACATCGGGTTCTTAGTCTAATCAAGGGCCAACAAACGTACCTCGGATCCAGACTTTTGCCTTGCCCATTGAATTTTTGGTCACACACTCTTCTCACATCCGTCCATGGAGCGAGTTCAGACAAAAGTGCGGGCTTATTAACATTTCTGATGAAATAGTAATATATGTTAATTATGCACTGGCGCGAAGGCGGTCATGTGGTTTTCCTATCCAATGGTTTTCTGAGCTTGGTCTGATGAAATCTTTCCAAGAATCCACGTCATTTGTCACTTGTTCAGTTCCAGTTTTGATGTTAAGTTTTAAGTCCCAATCTCCAATTGCGTTTGTGAAGTCAATTTCTTTCAATGTTGTTTCCTCTTTTTGCGGCATGAGTTGATGAATGAATAATGCTGGCTGCGTTATGCCACATGGCCCCACTCCAGATTGTTCTATGGTATGGAACTATGTTTCCAACATTTTCAGTTATCAAGTTGTTCCCATTTTTCCTCCCTTGTATTCTCTTCTGCATCGGATTGACCTGATTCATCAGGCACTGGGTGTCGACTCAGGAAGTCCGCTCCCACATTCATTTTCCCAGGAACATACTCAACCTGGAACGAGTAAGGTTGAAGAAGCAGCGACCACCTCATAAGTCGGGCATTCAGAGTCTTAGATGCTGCGAGAAACATGAGTGGTTGATGGTCACATTGCACTGTGAAGTGTCTGCCATATAGGTATGCTTGAAATTTCTGTACACTCCATACGAGCGCAAGACATTCTCTCTCGATAGTACTGTAATTTCTCTCTGCTGCATTCAATTTCCTGCTAGCATAGGCTACAGGGAATAGCTCTGATGGTACATCTCCCTTTCTCTGCAACAGCGTTGCCCCAATTCCTATGTTACTGGCATCGGTGCGCAGCACGAATGGTTGGTCGAGGTCTGGTAGATGTAAGACTGGATGAGCAGTTAATGCCTGCTTTAGTGCTGTGAAAGCTCTCTCACAGTCAGCTGACCAAGTGACTTTCTCTGGTTTCCCCTTTTTGGTGAGATCCGTTAAAGGTGCTGACAGAGTATTGAAGTCCTTGATGTATTTTTGATAGAATCCACATAAGGATACAAATGATCTTACATCCTTCTTTGTTTTTGGACGAGGTGCTCTCTGGAGTTTGTCCACATTTCCCTCTTGTGGAGTTATCAGTCCATGAGATATCTTATGACCTAGAAAGTCCAATTCTTGGAATCCTATCTGACACTTCTTTGGTCTAGCCGTCAATCCAGTTTCTCTGAGGCGCCTGAACAAAAGATGCAGGGTTTCTACATGCTCTTCAAATGTTTCAGTTGCGATCAGGATGTCATCCATGAAGTGACTGATGTCTGGATGCTGTAGTGGGTCAAGTAATTTTCTCATCATACGTGTAAAGACGCTGGGAGCATTACTTAATCCGAATGGAAGAACGTTGAACTCATAGTGTCCTCCAGGCGTGCTGAAAGCTAACCATGGTCTAACTTCCGGTTTTACAGGAATCTGGTAATATCCCTTACTGAGATCAATCCTAGTAAAGTACTTAGCTCGGTTGAGTGCTGTGAAGAGTTTATTCTGATCAGGCAGAGGTTCTGCTTGGAATTCAGTTATAGCATTGAGCTGTCGATAATCGATGCACAATCTATGTTCTCCACTTGGCTTTCTCAATAAGACGACGCTAGCACTGTAAGGTGATTCAGATGGTGAGATTATTCCTGCGGTGAGCAGCTGTTGTATTTCTTCCTCTAAAGTCTTTTGCTTTGCATAAGGAACTGGGTAAGTCTTGACTCGCACAGGCACTGTGTCATTCAACTTCATGTCAAATTCCTCCAAATCAGTTCTTCCTGGCTTATCAGTAAGTACTTCTGCATATTTTGCCATAAGTTCCCTAATCTGCTTTTGCTGATCCTTTGTTAAGTTGGGATTGATTTCCACATCCTTAAAGGTCTCTTTGGCTTGCAGTTGGCACTCGACTCCCATTGTTGATCCTTCTTCGACTTCAGTAGCCACACTCATGGCCATCAGATGTGCAGGTTCGGTGGTTGAGGGTCTTTCATGATATTTCTTCAAGAGGTTTATGTGAAATACTTTCATCTTGCCTTTGACTGAAATTCTGTAGTTGGTACGTGAGATCTTCTCCGTCACTACATAAGGTCCTCTCCATCCTATTTGCAGCTTATTCTGACTGGTTGGAAGCAGCAACATCACCTTCTCTCCTACCTCTAACTCTCTATCCTTTGCCTTGCGGTTGAAGTTACGAGCAATTCTTCGTCTGGCTTGACGTAGATTGACATTCGCTTGTTTCCAACTGTGTTGTAAACGACTTTTCAACTCGGCAACATGTAGATGCAGTCACGACTGTATCATCTGTAGTATTATCAGTCCATGTTCGCAGTAACGCCTCAAGGGGTCCTTTGATTGGTCGTCCAAACAACAGTGTGGCTGGAGCAAAACCTGTTGAGTGATGGGGTACTTCCCTGTAAGCGAATAAAGCTGCGGGTAAGTACAAGTCCCAATCCTCTGTCTTCTCCTGGGCAATTTTGCGCAGGATACTAATCAATGTCCCGTTCCACCTTTCCACAAGTCCATTTGACTGAGGGTGATATGGTGAACTGAAGATATGGCGTGCATGAAAAAGTCGGAAGGTCTCTTCCATGAGCTTACCACGAAACTGTGAACCGTTGTCCGTCAAGATCCTTTGTGGGAATCCTAGACGTGTGAATATTCCTAATAATGCATCAGCGACGTGTTTGGAGTCACAGCTGGGCATAGGAACTGCTTCGGCCCACATGGTTGTTGTGTCCACAAGCGTTAATATGAATCGGTTTCGCCTCTTCGTTGCTGAGAGAGGTCCGATTATGTCTACTGCCACTTTCTCAAATGGAATTCCAGTGATTGGCGATTCACCCAACATTGCCGGTGGTGTCCGGTGTTTTGGTGATACTTTCTGACACTGTGGGCATGATTTTACAAACCGTTGTATGTCTGAATTCATCCCTGGCCAAAAGTAGTGAGTGGTAATCCGCTGTGTAGTAGCGTTGATACCCATGTGCCCACTGAATGGTAGACTGTGACCCATCTCTAAGATCTGAGTCCTATATTGAGTTGGTACAACAAGTTGATTAAACTCTTGTCCAGCTCGTCCTGCTTTTCTGTAAAGAAGTGCTGACTTCATGAACAGATCACCTTTACGTAGAGGTAAATGTGATTTTGGCAGTTTTCTGAAGCAGGGTTCCAAGGTGCTGTCGGCTTCTTGTGCCCTCTTCAGTTCCTCCGTTCGAGGGATTGGCGTAGTTGTTTCTGGAGTTTTTGTTGCCTGTGATCGAGTGGTCATGGTCGCCATCGCCACAGGTTGAACAGGTTCTCCTAGAACGATAAATCTACAGCCGAGGATTACAGGATATATCGGATCGTCCCAGTGACATACCGCGAGGCTATGTTCACTTTTGCCACTGGAAGAGACATATTTGTTGAACTCTTCAGTGGTCCCTGCAATTCCACTATTTCCTCTGTCACCTGTTCGGGGTGAACTAAGGATGATGAGACAACACAGTCATATGATAATCCAGTATCATATAAACAGGTCGTTTGGAATCCATTTAGTAAGATGGATTCCACAACCGGAATACGAGATGATGTGTCTTGATGAGGTGTCTGTTTGGACGTTTCACCAGTGCTCACTTTTCTCTCTTTTCGGTTGGCCAAACATGCCGCTGTATGTGGAGGTGGCTTCTTTCTGCAACTCTGAAATATGTGACCCCTAATTTTGCAATGGGTACAGAATGGTTTGTCCTCCCTCGGCGCTGTTTGGACTGAGTGTTGAGTGTTTTTCGGGGATTTCCCCTTTTTCCCGGTGGCTACAGTGTTTTCACCCTCTTTTGGCTGTGGAGTTTTGTTTTGAGAGGGGGTGTTGTTCGAACGTCCCTTTCCTCCCATCTCCTTTTGAGATTTCTCAAATCTCTCTGCCAGGATGATTATAGTTTCCAGGCGGTCAGCCCCGTTTTGGGTTAGGAATGCCTTCATTTCGTTCTGCATTTTCCCCTTGATCTGATCAATGATAATCATTTCACGGAGTCCTTCATAATTTTCCTCAAATCCTCCCAAGCAAGTCCATCTTTGTATGTATGACTTCAGTCTTTCCACTAGTTGTGCGTAGCTCTCACCCGGTTCCTTCCTTGCGGCTTTGAACCTGAGTTTATAAGATTCGGCGTCCACTTCGAATCGGCTCAAGAGTGCCGTCTTGAGTGTTGTGTAGTTCTGTTGTTCCTCTCTAGTGAGTCTTGAGAACACTTCATACGCCGTGGATCTTAAGGCCTGCGCCAACTTCGTCGCCCATCTACTTTCTTCAAGCCCACAGCTGACAGCCATTGCCTCGAAGCGTGATAAAAATCCTTCGATGTGGTCAGTCTGTTCATTAAAGGGGTCCAGAGGAAATGACATAGCTCCTGAATTAAGTTGAGAGACGTGAGGTGGTTCTGTCACTGGCGATCCTGATGAGGTTGAGGGTGTAGGACCACTCCCTTTCTCTATCCTCCGGATCTCCACTTCAATCTCCATTCTCCTCAACTCCAGTTGGTGTTGACGCTCTCTCTCCTTATCTTCCATTTCAGCCTGTAGTCGTTTCTCTTTCTCCTCCAATTCTGCTTGAAGCTGTTTTTCTTTGAGAGTCAATTCAGCCTGCAGTCTTTCCCTTTTGTCAAATGCATCTGAAGCATAGTTAGCTAGCTCAAGGCCATCTAACCCGCATTCTCTACCTGTTTCTGTTATTTGGGCTCTAAACTTTGCAGTTTCCGCCATGTCTATAATTTATTGCTTTGCTCTGCCTATCAATATAATTGCAGTTAGTCTGATCCGCGTAAGTTTGTCAGTCCCTGATCTGCAAAGATACAACAGAGCATGTGCAATATTAAAAACACCCTATGTTATGTCTGTCTGTCAATGCTGGAAAAGCCAAAGGCAGCAGGCACTGAAATAACCACAATTAATTCCTAGTAAAGAAAAGAATCTGAAATTAGACAGAGTTTTCCCAACGGATAAGATTTTCCGGTGGTTGATGAAATGCTGTTAAGTTCAGACTCCACAGTAAAGGAACACCTTCTCTGAAAGAGAAGTAGTGTTGGTAGAGTAGATACACACTATATATTTCACCTGGAGCAACTCTCTCTGAAGTATAAGCCTATTTGAACATGGCCCCCTTCTCCAGGAGTAAAATCAGTCACCTACTCTTATTTATCTATAAATGTCATTCATATCATGTGGCTGTCAATCAATACCCCACATGGTATCTGTTAAACATTCTAGAAAATAACTGTGTTAATAATCTAAAGATAACTGTGTTCATGTATTTTTAGGTGATTGTTTAAAGGTTAATATATGGGAACCATGCAGGACTTAGCCCACAATATGTCATATATTTTTGAAGGGAGTGGGAGATCACTGTAGTGCATGCCCCATCTCTAACAAAAGATGTAGAGCCCCATCCTCTTCTATCTTCAATAACCCCAGAATATGAACCTTGAGTTATCTGCAGGCCTCGTTCTATTAAGTATTGTCTAGGAGATATAGATTATGGCCCTGGTAAGAATGGTAATTTACTAACTGGGAATCTGCCCCTTCTCCAATGATTCTGATAGCTCTGGAGCCCCCTTATTGTTTATCAAATCTGAGGAAAGTCTGGAGAATTTTCTCAGCCTGATTTAGATGAAGAAAACATGGATGTTGTGCAGTTGATAGATCTAGAGTCTTTTTATTTCCCCATTCCGTAAGTCATTATGAGTTAATTTATCTTTAAACAATCAAACACAAACAAACACATCAGATTTGGACAACATGATGTACAAAGAAGTTGTTTACACAGATAGGTTTGAACTTGACAAATTAACAGAAGGTCAATTCCTGTTAATCATTTATTGACTGGCCTGAGCCTTCTGGTCAGTACATACATCTCTATTGTGATTTACACAAAGTAATAGAACAGTTGCACATTGGACCATTGTCCCAGACAAGCAATAACAAGCATCAATATATGAGATGTCAACAAGTGTGAAAACATAGTAAACATTTTGATGTTGTACATATTAAGTATGATAGTGGTGTCTCAACCATAAACATATCAGTGTTCCTGTAATTGGGTGTGGGTTCTACCTATGAGAAAAGTAACCTGGTGACTGGAGGATTAGGTAAGCCAGGGTCCATTGACTGATGGATCCACTTCAGGTCTGCCCGTATAGCTCCTCTGAAGGCCTCCCCATGCTCTGCTCATAGCGAAGTCATCCTCCCTCTCACTTGTGGTTCATCTCTTTCTCTCGGCTTCCCTCCCTCAGGTCTGATTTAGGTGGTTAATTTGCTGATGTGTTGGGTGGTTGTTGGTATGTAGCCACCAAGATCACTGATGAATATTCGCATAAATATATACATTCCTACCAATACAATAAATAAGAAGTAGGTCGGAAGAAATCCAAATTCCTGAAGTAGGAACTAGTTCCCCTCCCCTCCTTTTCTCTCTGAGCTAGTGTTGGGTTAAGTTGGGGTGGTCAGAGATTATCACACGGTGTACGCCTTGTATCAACTTGTTCCTGCTGTATGAAAATTCTCCTTTGACCGGGGTCAGTGAACGTGTACAGTAAGACATTGACAAGAGTGAGAATATGTCAAGATGCATGTAAATAAATGACATACATTTAGAACATTTCTTCCACTAAATGGTGTTTACAATGTGTATAAATAATTCTCTGTGTTTTCCCAATTAACTACTTCTTCTTCTTGTGTCTAATAACTCTCTTCCATTACCTGTTGTTGTTGTGATGTTGAGTGTTGGGTTGTGTGGTGATGAGTGGTGTGGAGTGGTGTTGTGTTTTAAGTTATGTTGAGTAATGAGTTAAGTTCACTGCGCGTGATGGTGTTCCGCGAAGCACAACTTTCTCATGTAATGCAATTCATGTGTGCCCTTATCTAATTACATTTGACATAAATATAAATATTTATTTCGCCAAACCCTATTAATTCTATAGATAAAGGAGAAAGGAAAGATTGATTTCACTTTCAGCTTTCTAGATTGTAAATAGGCATAGATAAGTCTGTTTTAGAACAAGGCACTTATTCTAGTACACGAACTGTCTTTTCAGCTGTAGATAGTGGTGCATCTTTAACAATGTTTCTGGTGAAATGCACAAGATTGCTTTAGAATCATCACTTCTCACAGTTGTTTAGAATAGAATATAGTAGTGGAATGCACTTCTTAAAGTTAATAATTATCTCTAAGAATATCAGAGATTGTAGTTTCATCGAAGAGAATATTCTGCCCGGGAATGGCTTTGCGTCGTTAGAATCTACAGTCGAGCATTTTTACATTTCAGAGGTTTTAATTAATAATCATACATTTCAATTGACATCACAAACATGGGTTTACATTACTTGATACATCGGGTTCTTAGTCTAATCAAGGGCCAACAAACGTACCTCGGATCCAGACTTTTGCCTTGCCCATTGAATTTTTGGTCACACACTCTTCTCACATCCGTCCATGGAGCGAGTTCAGACAAAAGTGCGGGCTTATTAACATTTCTGATGAAATAGTAATATATGTTAATTATGCACTGGCGCGAAGGCGGTCATGTGGTTTTCCTATCCAATGGTTTTCTGAGCTTGGTCTGATGAAATCTTTCCAAGAATCCACGTCATTTGTCACTTGTTCAGTTCCAGTTTTGATGTTAAGTTTTAAGTCCCAATCTCCAATTGCGTTTGTGAAGTCAATTTCTTTCAATGTTGTTTCCTCTTTTTGCGGCATGAGTTGATGAATGAATAATGTTGGCTGCGTTATGCCACACTCATCATCAGAACAAGGGAGAGGAGATATTCCTTGTGAATCCGTTTGCTAGCTTTTCCACGTTTTGAACACCCGCAGATGTTCACTCAAATTATATTACTCTACCATCTCCTGATAATGATTTTCACAACCAAACAACACCACATATATAATTCTGACAGATCTCTTCAGGAGCTTTACCAATAAAACATTTGCCACTCTTCTCATTAGTGTCAAATACTTATAAATTAAACATTGTTTAGTTAGACTTTTGACACTGTCTCTAGTAGTTCACTGAGTTAGTGGGAACTTGTGTCCCTATAAGTTCTTTTCTAGGTCTGATTCTGATCTTGATGTCTGTGGTTGCCTAAAATGTCTGTCTATCACACTCTTCTTATGCAGTGATCAACATTCTCCTAGGTGTTGTCATTGCCTTGTTGTTTATTCTGAAAGAGTGAAGTATCGACTGAGTCAACTACCCTAGGACTCGGAAAGTAACAGGGATTCTTTCCTCGGATCTTGTTACAATATATAGTGTTTCGATATATTTGAGCAATCAATTATTTTTCGTCGAATACAGTTTACGAAATGCCGTCTGTTTGTTAACTCTATGATCGCTAATCAGGAAATGTTCTGTGATGACCGATTCTCTTGCCTTTTAAACTCATTTTATATGGCTGTTGTTTAAGTTTCCGAGACATAGCGGCCCTTATCTTTCAACATGTGCGCTCTCTTGTCTTCGCCATATCTTATTATTTCTCGTTGACTTCTACAAATGCCAGTCAATACATATGAGTTAATTACATAAAACTGCAAGTGCTGTATAATATTACCTTGACTAAATGCAGCAAGAAATATAAGATAGATGATGCCAAAACGAACTAGGTCTCCGACGATCATCTTGTATATCATCGTCACAAAAGGACCCGTAAGTGTGTAGCCTCTGAAAATATGAAAGTAATGGCATATTCAACATGCCAGATGGGAAAATATGCATCAGTAAAAGGCTGTCAATTGCAATGGAAATAAAATAGTACTGAAGTTGCGTTTAGAACTTATACTGTTGTAATATAATGGGCAAAAAGCAGACAAGCTGAGAAACATCTAATGGTAGTGGAAAAATGTTTCATGGGGCAGGCATCTTTAAAATGCCCTTATGACGTCAACATATTTTTCTGCACCATGATATCACATGATATCCGTAACAACAATATTGGCCAGTTACAAGTCAATGGCATTGGTATTGTAATTTCAATCACACTTTTAAGGTTTTCATATGAAGCCCCCTCGTACATTCTACAACTAATATAATCGCCTTACCTAGCAAAGAAAAGCAGGGATGACCAGACACAGGGCGTAGCCAAGATCACCAGGATGTCCTCCACCGTGTATTGCCGCGTCAGCCGCAGTGGAAGGCACAGAAGCAGCAATATACATGAGATCAGGTACACTGTCTGAGCCGGGGCGTGTGTCTGTTGAATAAAACATGAACTAGTTTCGTAAAACAGCATGGCTCAACATAGTATACCATTGACTAGGATGCTATTTGATGCAATATATATATTATGATGTAATAAAACAATTTTGAATAAATGGTTTATATGGGTGATTAACAGAAGAATCTTTGCCGGAAATGGAAAAGAGCAAAGAGAAACGAATGCGATAGAAACCTGGATGTCTTGCCCTCATCGTATACGCAGGGCAAAAGCACGGACCTGATTCGAGATTCTTGTTATCGTGTGAGATCTCGAACCATGACCGCCCACGTCTATGGACATGGCCTATAATGACAATATTCATCAGGTGCCTCCAGATGGCCAGCATGCAGCAGGTGCTTCACAGCCCGTAAAAGACTCTCTCTCTCAGTCCGTCACGAGATCTCCCATCTCATGCTCTCACATGCTCAATATGTCTGCAATCTTCTGTGCCCGTCTTCGTACTGCTAAACCCTTGTCGCGTCTCGCAGAAATCATGTCCTCCGCCGTTATTCTGTCCAAAACACGGTAACGTGTAACATGGCCAAAATATGTGACTGAGTGTAAAAGATATACTCGTATAATGCTTACAGTCGGGAAATCGAGTGTGGGCACCATGATGACAGATAATAAATTAGTGACTGAGACTGAGACTGAACATAAACGACTTAGGAATGTGTGAGACCAAATGGACAGGAATGTCGACATCTGACAATCATAAGGTTATTTATTCTGGGGTGAGCACCGCCAACAAGGTGTTTTGTTAGTTCGCATATTCTTTACTGGACAACAAAGTCCACCCCAGCATTTTTGGATGTTGGAGATTTCTTGGCAAGTTTACGTTCAGTAGTTTGACATTGCTTTCTGAACGAGCGGCACTCACACCATTGAATGAAAACCCGCATAAGGTGGTCTGCTTCCAAATCTCCAGCAGCTGTGATTCGAACATGGTATACGGCATTTTACGTTCGTAACCCCTTCGCCACAGTGAACAATTAAGGGATTCGGGGCAATGTCATGTAAAGCACTATTGGTAACATTAAATAGCAGGCATTCTGATGTCAACATCTTTCACACACACGCAGAACACAGTTAGTATAGTGTAGATGTATAGTGTCATGGATAATACATTGAAGAAGTGCAAAACCTCAGAAATAAATTATCACACTAGATGACGTTAATACTGAAGATGTAAACCAACAAAATAGTTGCACAGTTGGAAATTGTAGACTAGGGGGGGGGGGGGGTGGCGTAATCAAGAGGAGGCGGACTTGTAGAGTCGGCAAAAGAGCAAGATATGATTGTTGAAAAACCTGGTACCAGCAACATCCAGAAAAGATTATGAACGCGGAAGAGCCCTGACAATAAGATCAGAAACAAGACTGACTACATCCTCATCGACGGAAGATTTCGAAATGCTATGAAAATCGTAAAATCGATTCCAAATGCAGACAGCTACATTGATAATCGATCAGCGATAAATAAACTAATATACTAAAATGTAATATACTTTTAAAGAAGGTAAACTATAAACCAACAAACATTAAATTAATTATGTATGTAATAAAGAATAACTGGTAGGTAAAAGACAAATTCAACACAGACATAAAGAAAAGATTTGATATATTGTCTGGTCGAAAGAAACACGAGTAAACAAGTTTTATTCTTACACCCGGAAAAATATCTCATGACATAAAAAAAAAATACAATGATACCGACATCTCAATTAAAATAAACAATTTATTACATTACTTACACAGATATTTATAAAGGTAGTGATGCCATGTCGGAAAATCTCCGCGATTTCATACAGCACTTTGGCCAGACAGTTAAGGGTGACAACAATTTCACAAGTATATCGCACCTGTAGAGTTATCCAATAAACATAATAATTTATAATCAAATAAGTACATAGTGGACGATACCTGAAGGAACTTTAATAAAAAAAATTAAACAGTATTAAGTTGCTACGAAAAATAATGTCACAGACATTCAAAAAATTAGACGAAACACGTAGAGATTAGTGAACACAATCATCATCATCATCATCATCATCATCATCATCATCATCATCATCATCATCATCATCATCATCATCATCATCATCATCATCATCATCAACATCATCATCATCATCAAGTGCCCTGCCAGCTGGCGTAGGCATTCATGGCTCTCCACAGATCTCGGTCTTTGGTGTTCTGGATCGACTCTGCTGCTGATATTCCTCCATGCCACCGTCTCAATCCATCCAGCATCATTTCTCTTGGTCTGCCGCTGCCTCTCTTCTCCTCGATCTTTCCAGTTGTCACGATGTTCTCCAATGCCTCTCTTCTCAATCACATGACTGAAGAAAGCTGTTTTTCTCTTTCTTAATGTTGTATATAATGTTCTAGTTCCATTAGCCTGTCTCAGGCAGTCGTTGTTAGTTACTCTGGCAGTCCAAGGAATTCGCAACATTCGTCTCAGGAACCACATCTCTGTTGCTTCTAATTTATTCTTAATTTGTTCATTTACATTCCAAGATTCACTGCCATACAGCAAAACTGGTTCTACATAGCATTTCAGCACTCTCTTTCTTACATTCAGTGATAGTGACTTATTGCATAATATACTCTTCATTTTCTGAAATGCGGCTTTTGCTTGCCCTACTCTGCTCTTAATCTCTGTTGTTAAAAAAAACAAAAAACTGAAAGCTACTATAGTTGTACAACAAGGTAATATGACAGCTAAACATTTGTTGCAGAAGTGTCCAACGTGTGAAGAACTGATAAAAGTACTTTGATCTCCAGCAGCTCCATTTGCGGACAAATTCTATGGAGATGTCCACCAGCTTCAGTTGGCTGCTGATTTTTTGGGATTAATTTATCTTGACGTCTGAAGGTGAACGAAGAAGCATAAGAAGAAGAAATAGTGAATACTGATTCAGTGTTAGGTATTCTTCTTCTCTTCCTCCAATTACCTCAGTGAAATGTTGGGGATGGGGGAGGGGGATATGACGATCTTTAATGAGCTCTTTATAATGCCCTTTGTAAGTTGGTATCCATGTCTCTAAAGTTAATTTGATACCATCACTCAATCTTTTACATGATCTTCCCCTTGCTCTGTATCTATGATATTTCTCCCATGTGGTTCTTTGTGGCAGTTGGTACTAGGTCATTCTTGTGAGGTGACCAAACCACTTCTTATGTTGTTCTTTTATGAAGACATGGCTTGTTTCAGACCTAGTCGTCTTGTACGAGGGTAAATTAATAAGTAAGTCACAAATGGTTGTAGAAACATAACTAAATATGATAACAACTTGAAACCAGTTTATTTGTATACATACATTGTCCCTTTATTTCTCAACATAATTTCCACCAACATTGATGCACTTATCCCATAGTTTTATCAGTTCTCCCAAACCGACTGCATAAATCTGCGTGCCCTGTTTTCATTTACCGGCCATCCCACAGAACTGTGTGACTTACTTATTGACTCGCCCGTGTAACGTTTTCTACCCAGCTATGCACCGCTTTACTGGAAATCGCTAGGGGCTAAGTCCACTGAAAACCCACCTTGGTGGGAGACATTTTGCGAATGACGCCGAAGTTGAATGTGAAGTGAAAACATGGTTTAGAAAACAGAGCACGCAGTTCTACGCAGCTGGTTTGGGAGAACTGATAAAACTATGGGATAAGAGCATCAATGTTGGTGGAAATTATGTTGGGAAATAAAAGGACAATGTTTGTATACATATAAACTGGTTTCAAGTTTTTATCATATTTAGTTATTTTTCTACAGCCATCTGCGACTTATTTATTACCTTACCCTCGTAATTTGCTCATTCCTAATTCTATCTCTTACGGTTACTCCCACAGCTCTTCTAAGGCATATAAAGACAGTATTAGGTTAAAAACGAAGGTAAAGACCCTCTGACACGCCTTAAGGAGTATTGGGTATATGGTGCTAGACTCATATATTTATAGATCAATCATCACTCGGAAGTGATGAGGTTAATTTCATACCTGCCGCATTGACTCCACAAGACATTTAATGGCACTCGTTTTAGACTGGGTCTGCCACGGAGCTCATGTAAATTTTAAATATCCTCCACAATGCGGATTCGAACACGGTGTCTAGCCACTGCGCTACCAAGGCTCCCTGTGTCCACTTCTCTCAGTTATTAATTGAAACCCATATATTGATAGATACGATACGTGAGGAGAGGATATAGTATTAAAGAAATGAAATAATCTATTACAGATAGAGGTACTTCACATCACGCAGACCACATGATGCAACCGTTTAGAAGTAAAAGTAATCTCAGGAGGGACGACAACTGGAAAAACACTCCCTGAAGGAAAAAGTATAATGAGACGGGGTGGGAACATACACCACTAGGCCTTACAAGTGTGCGACTCCGACCAAACATGTAAAACCACAAAGACGAACCCCACAAAAAGACAGAAAAAACTGACCCCAGGAAGCGAAATCGCAACTCAATCTACGCAAGAAGAAAATAAGATAAAACATGAGGGCCTCTATTATAACCGACCGAAAATTCGACGGTTGAACGGGTTTCAAACTAGCAAGCAAATAAGGACTCTTTGTGTTGCTAGACTCATATGTTTCCAGGCCACACTCTTTGAATGATGCTTTCAAGTGTCACGCCATCTACCTTTACCTCCTAAGAGATTACCTGGTACCCATATTAGGTTGGTGCCCGGATAAAATTTAAAAAAAAAATGAATCCACCCCAAAGCGAATCGAACCACCGACCAGGCGAGTGTCTATCCACTATTCTACCTCAGTTCTTACTGTTTTTTCTTGAGAACAAATCCTTATGTATGCTGATTTTAAACAGTTGCTGCATCCAGTCTTGCTTTTAAAAAACATAACGCAAGCACAGGTTAAGAAGGAGTAAAACAGTAAGGCGACATTATCATTATGTAGTAGGTCCTTTACATAACTTCGCTCTGATCACGGTACTACAGAAATCCTCTATATCTCTAGCCAGTTCTTCTGTCTCATGCACTTTCATGTCCAAACTAAGGCTTATTTCTCTACTTCACCTTTTCTGTCGATAACCCATGTATTTTCTGTATCGCTTCATTACGGTTCGGATGAGTGATCTTGCAACACCTGCTGTCTTTGTGGTTTTTGTCTTCCTTTTTTTTTGTCAACGATGTTGTCAACATCCTGGTCAGAAACCACATTTCCACTGCCACCAGCTTCTGCATCACTTCACTACCCCATAGTCCAGCATGCTGGGGTGAGATGAGACGGTGGCATGGAGGAATACCATCAACAGAGTTGATCCAGAACACCAAAGACCGCGGTGGTCAGCATGGCCGAATGGGCAATGGGCGCTCACTCATAAACTGCAGATGTGCTGATGGCGAGGTAGCGTGTTCAACCCATACACCGGTCAGTTGGACTAAAATGTTAACTGCTTGTCCTTGACAATTGGACGTAAATTACACGTTGATCTGAAGTCGGAGTGGGTTCACCTGATGGCGAGAGACACTGGTAATTGAGAAAGCTAATCCACACGAAACAAATTAGTCCAGCAAGGACTACGCTTGAGTGCCAAGCGAGAGAACGGAAAATAAAAGCAAAGACTGAAATATATGGAGAGACCTCCTACGCCAGCTGACTGGGCACATGATAATGATGACTAGCATTCACATCCGTTCAGAATAACATTCAAACATAAGCATTTCAGTATGCACGGTTTGGTACTAGGAATCCATACAGCGGCATTAAGTTAGACTTTAAACGTTGACTTCTCGTTCATAAAGCAATGGCAAACTACTGAACTTAACCTTGCCTAGAATATCAATCTGGTTTTGGTTGCAACATCCTGCAAAGGTCATGCAAGATTGTAGTAATATTTATATGCTTTATGATGTTGCTAATTCATGTGCTGTTTTTCTACCTAATGTTTGCGCCATAAATGCAGATGTGGAAATACGTGCCTTATTAATAATATGTCGAATTATACTTCAGAAAGTATTTCAGAGAGCAGTGTAAATATAGGGGAGATTAAGTAAACAGTGGCAGTTGTAACAATGAAGGCATTTGCAGGCAGATTAAGCAAGGGTCAAGGGGAGATTCTAATAACTCACTGCAAGTAAACCGGTCTTGCGCAGAATTCGGATTAGCCTGTAGTATTAAATAGCTGCAACTGTCAAATCTAAAAGAGAGGTTACTAATGAATATCAAAATAAAGCGTAACACAACAGAACAAATAACACGCTTCTCTTGTCTTGTGTATCTAATAAAAGACGATGAAAGAAATGGAAACACGTGTAAGTTTTATTTTTGCTTTGGTTCGCTTTGAACTTAAGCGTAGTCCATACACGTGATACTACTCCTAGTGCACTGGACTAATTTTTGCATGTGAATTAAAAAAAAAGTTAACAGGAATGTTTAAAAAATGCCTGCAACACAATGAAAAAGATCATATCTGGGAAGATAAACAAGATATAATAACGAGAACAATAAAATGTTATATATACCCTAGAAAGGTATATATACAGAAGAGCAGTTCATATTTATAGACATGATATAAAAGACAAAATAAAACAAATATAAGTAAAAAGAGAGTTGATGGAAGTTACAACAGCAAAGAAGTCAAATATGTTCTTCTTCTCTTGCCTTCTATCTCCTAGTTTGGCATGTGATCTCCATCAACTCACTTCAAGTCCTCCAATCTTTATCTTACCATGCAGCTCTGCCCATGTCTTGTTCTTCTTCTCTTGCCTTCTATCTTCTAATTTGGCATGTGATCTCCATCAACTCACTCGAAGTCTTCCAATCTTTATCTTACCATGCAGCTCTGCCCATGTCTTGTTCTTCTTCTCTTGCCTTCTATCTCCTAGTTTGGCATGTGATCTCCATCAACTCACTCCAAGTCTTCCAATCTTTATCTTACCATGCAGCTCTGCCCATGTCTTCCCATATTATTCGTTTCTTTTTCTACTTCTCTTCTCCGTGAGATTTTTAGGGCATTCTCTATTTAATTTGCTCGAAGGTTCCAGACTACGTCTTTTCTAGTTATACAATGCATAGTTTGTCTCAATGTATGTTCTATCCAGCGCCAGCGGTTTTTTTCACTTCTTGGTTCATTGGCATTTGTCTGGATCTCTCCATGAGCTCCACACTGGTGATTCTATCACACTACTTTGTTCTTCCTAATTTGCACAGACACAAGTTAATGAATATTTGTAGCTTAGTTAAAAACATTTTACTCTGCTCTCCACGTTTCTGATTCATGCAATAGTACAGACTTAACGGTAGAACTGAATATTTAATGCGGACATACTAGAAATTGAAAATGTCAACGACGATGAAACAAAATCTGTTGCAAAGTTATACTCACTGGAAATATATAGGATGATGAAACAATATCTGTTACAAGATTATACTCACTAATACAAATGTCTAGGACGATCAAACAATATCTTTTATACGATTATACTCACTGCATCTACAGCGCCCCGGTACTGCAGCAGGCAGCCCATTGGTCGAGTGTAGACACATATACTGAACAGGATTATATGAGTGGCCGCGAAGATGAGGCGGATCATAAATTGCTTCTGAAGAAGGAAAGGTTTCTTAACATTAGGAAAACGGCAGCATTAACGGTGAACATCAAAGTACTGACACCTTATCGTCTGTACAGATGATAGTTTGTTACATTGTACTTCAAAAGAGGTATAAAAACATCTCCATCGCACTAAGCATTGGCTGAAATGTAGAGACAATGTGTTGCCCATACATTATGATCACTCTCTCGCCATGCCTTGTTTAATCCAGAGGAATGGTAATACCAGTACATCCGGAAAAAAAGCAAGCTGCAGAAACTGTCGGATCAACAAAGCAATGCTTTAATTGTCCACCTGTAGAAGCTTCGATCCTAGACTAGCTGCCTTAGGACCTGGTCTGTCCTGCCATGACGTTTAAACTTCAGGTTGCATTTCCTCGCACCAGATAAGTCTTTTACCCTCCCAATTGCAGTCCTCCACCCGAAGCCGTTGGCACACTGCACATCAAAGTAATGTTTCACCATATCTTTGCACTCTTACTTATCTTCCGTCTGTCTGTCTGTCTGTCTGTCTGTCTGTCTGTCTGTCTGTCTGTCCGCCCGCCCGCTAGCCCACCCGACCGCCGTCCGCCCGTCCGTCCGTCCGTCTATCTGTCTGTCTGTCCGCCCGCCCGCTAGCCCACCCGACCGCCCGCCGTCCGTCTGTCCGTCCGCCCGCCCTCCCGCTAGCCCACCCGACCGCCGTCCGTCCGTCTGTCTGTCTGTCTGTCTGTCCGCCCGCCCACTAGCCCACCCGACCGCCCGCCGTCCGTCCGTCTGTCTGTCCGTCTGTCTGTCTGTCTGTCTGTCTGTCTGTCTGTCTGACATTTAACTCTTAAGTCCATTGCACTGACTTCGACGTCATCTAAACCCCAAAAAGGACATCTCTCGTGTGAGGTCTTCCCTACTCCCCCACCTGGTATGCAATTAACATATGCAGTGACTGTTACAGAGCGCTGCTTCTCCGCTCCAAGCCCAGAAGCCAGCGGAGTTAGCAAGAGCGGTACTGCTGCTTCACATCTGAATTAGGAGATAGAGGGTAATGACATTGCATTTTCTGTCTATCTGTTTTCCGTCTATCTCCTTCGCTACTACTCCCCCCCCCCCAAAAAAAAAAAAAACAACAACAACAACAACAACAACAAAACTGAGGATCTGTATGCACTTTGCATGTGTTAATCATCCCTCATGTTTGTGTGTGCTTTTTTTAAATAATAAGACAAAAGTGTTCCTTTATAATATAATGAGATGAGAGACAGTCGATAACATAGTGACGGCTAGAAAGATCAGCGATATCAACTGCAGAGGCAGACCGAGAGAAATAATGCTGGATTTTCTAAGATGATCGCAGTGATATATTATCAATAGAATTGATCCAGAGCACCATGGACCAAGATCTGTGCAGAGACATGGACGCCTACGCCGCTTTGCGGTGTGCATGATGACGATCAGTGTGTTAATGGAGAAATATACAAACTTTTGTAAAAGTCTTGCTGGGCGCATGGTGATGATGATAAGTGTGGTAATGGAGAATTATACAGACCTTGGCAAATGTCTTCCATTTCTCAATGAGCAACTGCCTCATGACACCTCCTTCCAGCATCTCAAGATGTTCGTCCTTATCACCATTCACAATGATCATTAGTGCTGAGTTTCGATCTGATATAGATGAATGATAAGATAGGGTGTGCTGGAAATCTACCAAGTACTTTGGAAATCTACTAAGTACTTTGGAAATCGACCAAGTATTTTGGAAATTTACCAAGTACCGTTTACTTAGATCAAGGAGACAAAGCAACTAAAAGGTACATTGTATACATGATATTTAATGTTTAAAGGGGTCCACTTTATCAGGGACCAACAGGGCCTACTTGAACAAGCCCATTCAGCCAATGGTCACACACACACACACATACACACACACACACACACACACACACACACACACACAAGTACACACAAACACACACAGACACACACGCACGCACGCTCTCACGCACGCACACACGCACACACGCACGCACGTACGCGTGCACACGCACACACACATGCACACAAACAGACACAGACACACACACACACACACACACACGTACATGTATATCATTTAGCAGGTCATTTGCAGAACTTTGCTCTCATTTCTATTTGCCGATAAGTTTCTCGATCCTTCGCCAGTTGTCCTGCCTCAAACACTCTCATACTCAAGGTGTCCCCGGTGTCCTTTGCGGACCATGTGACGTTTCATATGGCCACAGTGTGTTTTGACACCAGAACCCAGGATGCAGATGGCACAGTATTGTTGAAGGATAATGTAAAATATCTACATCAGTTGTTGGACATTGTAATAACAGAGAGTGCGAAGAAAGGACGCTCCTTGAATATCAAGAAAACAGTAACAATGGTGATATCAAAGAAAAAAGTGACACCAAAATGTGAAATGGAAATAGAAGAGAAAGTCTTAACCAAGTGGATAATTTTAAATGCCTAGGGGCATTTATAATACCAGACGGATAGGTACACAACATAGATTAAGAACATAATTTTTTTTTGGCATATACATACATTGGAAATATTGACTCAAAGGAAAAAGCCCAACAGATGGGGCTGGTTATCAACCAAGATAACACAGAATATATGGTAATTTCAAGAGAAGGAATGGCTAAAAACTCTGACCACATACAAATAGATAATATGACCATTAAAAGAACGGAAGCACACAAATACCTGGGTACAATCTTCAACTGCTCCAACATCATAAGGGAAGAAATACAAACTAGAATCAATTCTGGAAATAAGATATACTATGCACTACAACATCTACTAAAATCAAAGGCGCTATCTCGTAACACCAAGATCACAATATACCAAACACTGATCAGACCAGTTGTGTTGTATGGCTCTGAAACCTGGAGTACAACGAAAGGAGACGAAGCCTTGCTACAAACCTTTGAGAATAAAGTTTTAAGACGCATCTTTGGACCCATTAGGGATACAAAAAGTGGAGAGTGGAAAAGAAGAAGTAACAAAGACATTTATGATCTGTTTAAGTCCCCGCTAATCACTGGTATCATGAAGGCTAATAGACTACAATGGCTGGGGCATATAGAAAGAATGGACGATAATAGGGAAACAAAACTCGCTTACACTCAGGAAATAAATGACCGTAGACCCCGAGGTAGATCAAGAAGACGGTGGAGAGATAATATACATACAGACCTACAAGCACTTGGAATCAACGACTGGCAAGAGAAGGTCCACCAGAGAGACGAATGGAGACGGATTGTATTTGCAGCAAAGAACCTCAATGGCTCGGAAAGCTGAAGAAGAAGAATATCCATTACAGGACATCGCTGTCAACATCAGCATCTTTCAGCTGATTGTTGATTTCTTGCAAGATTACGCTCAGTAGTTTGCCATTGATTTCTGAAGGACCGGCTCACATACCCCCGTAAGTAACCAGCACCACGCGATCCGCTGCCGAATCTCGCGTAGCTGTGTTTCGTACGAGAGTATACGGGATTACGAAAAACGTCCTTAACCCTCCGCCAGAATAGGGCATGCAAAAGCTGCATTTAAGAAAATGAAACGTATCTTATGCAAAAAGTCACTATCATTGAATGTAAGAAAGAGAGTGCTGAAATGCTATATAGAACCTGTTTTGCTGTATGACAGTAAATCTTGGAATTAATTGAACAAATAAGGTAAATCTTGGAAGCAACTGAGATGTGGTTCCTAAGACGAATGTTGCGAATTCTTTAGACTGCTAGAATAACTAACGACGATTGCCTGAAAGAGGTTAATGAAACTAGAGAATATTATATACAATAACAAGAATGAGATAAACACATTTCTTTGGTCATATTACGAAAAGAGAGGCATTGGGGAACATCGTGACGACTGGAAAGATCGAGGGGAAGAGAGGCAGAGACCGAGCAAGAGAAATGATGGGTGGATTAATTAATTAAGACGGTTTAAAATTGTTTGCATATCCTTTACAGGACATTGCTGTCAACATCAGCATCTTTCAGCTGATTGTTTGATTTCTTGGCAAGATTACGCTCAGTAGTTTGCCATTGCTTTCTGAGCGGCCGGCTCACATACCCAGTAGGTTACCGACGCGATTCGAACCACTAAGATGATGGCATGGAGGAATTTCAGCAGTATAGTTCATCATGAACATCATAGACCGAGACATATGGAGAGACATGAACGGCTACACCTCGCATGGCACTTGATGATGATGATGATGATGATAATGAAGGCCGGCAAGAACGTGAGCACTTCTTTAATCGGGTCACACAAAACCGATTCTAAACATTCTGTCTTTTCCTTGAGATTCTGAAGGAATTACAGTACGTCCACACATTCTCTAGAAAAAAAAATGACTAAAAAGAAAAACAAATTAGTCAGGGATCCTTGTCCGCGTGTGTAGAATGTTCAGATATATGGTGCTTGTCTAATATTAATATACACTAATCGTCGTTGGATTGATGATTTAGTCAATACCGAACCGACGTCCGTCACTTCCCAGAACACTACTTGGTAAACATTTTAGATTTGGTTGAGCTGAAAGCACAGGTTAAAGTACATCTCCAGGATGGGGATTCGAACACATAAACACAGGATCTGCTGGCAAGCGTGCTAGCCACAAAGTTACAGCGTCTCACAAAAGAAATGAGTGCTCTTTCAGTGTTAGGAAGAATTTCTAGTTGGAGTTTCCGGGTACTGTTTAAATAAAGGGTACATTTCCATCCGGACATCAGGTTTGAGTCTGTTGACAATGAAATACCACAAACTTACGGAGGAAACATTGCCAGTTGAGGTCTCATCCCAGCAAACCCAAAAGTACCGGGTTGAATCAGGACCATGGTTACATCCTGTAATGTCTATCAACAGGTGTTGCACAAATCTAAGTTTCTACGTATGCAGAGGAGAAATTAAGTTGCATGTCCTTCACAGGACGTAGCAGTCAACCCCATCATTTTCACTGTTCGTGATTCCTGGGCAAATTTTACGTTCAGTAGTTTGCCATTGCTTTCTGAACGACCGGCTCCTATACCTATTTTGAAAAAACTAGCACCGCTGTGTTTCGAACCCGGTATACGGGCTCACAAACCGCGTTCGCAAGCTCCTAGCCACAGAGACCGGCAAATTATTTTTAGAGGAGCAAGGGAATTTTGCAATTCAGTTCCTGAAAACATGGTACTTTGGTCTCTGTTCAAGTGGAAAGTCTCTGTACCATGAAATCATTCTCATCTCATCTTGTTCCTCTTGTACGTTGTGGTTCAGAGGTGAAGTATAAACAGCGCGAGAATGCCCGTTTATGGACTTCGTATATCGAGATTACTAGAGACTCTGGTATTCCCTCTGTCCACAGTTTACATTGTCGGCCTCTTCTTCTGGTTCCATTTTGGTCTGTACACCATTGCTTGTAGAGGTATGCTGTTAGTTGGTAGCCAGTTATATGACCGAGCCATTTTACTTGCTGTTTTCTGATGAAATCTAGCGTCAACATCACTGCACTCGGGACATACTCATACCTGCCTCGTTGAAGTAGGAGTAGAAGTAGTAGTAGTTGTAGATGAAGTACTAGTAATAGTTGTAATCGATATAGTAGTTGTAGTAGCAGTAGTAGTTGGGGTGGTTGTAGTAGCAGTAGTAGTTGTAGCAGAAGAAGAAGGAACGAGGAGAAGTTAAAGAAGAAGAAAAAGAAGAAGACGGAGAGGGGGTGGATAACCTGCAGAATAAGCAGCATCTGAACGTTGGTCTTCTTACCAACGGGGGGAGGGGGGGGGGGCGCTGAGTGGTCTCGAGGTATGGTGTCCGCCTCGAGTGCTGGCGGTCCCGGGTTCAGGCCCCGATGAGGACCGGGATTTATTTAAAAAATCCACCTGGACTTCCAGTAATAAAATTTCCCCTGGCCTCTGGGTAGTGAGATCGGACGCCCGTGTGTATTGTTGCGCACGTAAAAAATCCCTTGGCAGTTGGAAATCGAAAAAGAGTAGCCTAACGGCGCTGCCCGGGCAAAATTTCGAGTTAAAAATCTACCCAAAGTATTTCAGGATCCTCGCCGATGCAACGGAGTTCGTGCATTGAGCTGAGTTTCTCCAGACTCAGGTTTGAGTTAGGAGGAAAACGGAGCACTTATGGGTTACACCAGTGTGCCGTGATGTTGATCCAACGACTGAACTAAACAACTAAACTAAACTTCTTAACAACGTATGGTATCAGGTTCTATTATCAAGTATGACACATATTTACACACAGGATGCCATATAGACTCACTTGTACTTCCATCAGGTGCTATAGTATCCAATGTATGGAGTGGATGTGCAGAACACAAAGTAGTACTGAAACGCCAAAATTCCTGAAAGAAATCATCAGTCATAACTGTTGTTTACTATATTTGGAATATACATTTGATTTGAAAATAATTGACAATTAGGAAAAATAATGTTTGGAGGCGGAAATATGGCAGCTCTGTTCTAAACAGGCACAACGCATGTATGTCCACATTAATAATAATAATAATAATAATAATAATAATAATAATAATAATAATAATAATAATAATAAAGTAATACCGAGGAAAGAAGAAGAAGCAGAAGAAGAAGAAGAAGAAGAAGAAGAAGAAGAAGAAGAAGAAGAAGAAGAAGAAGAAGAAGATGAAGAAGAAGAAGAAGAAGAAGAAGAAGAAGAAGAAGAAGAAGAAGAAGAAGAAGGAGGAGGAGGAGGAGAAGGAAGGAGGAGGAGGAGGGAAAGAAGAGGAGGAGGGGTAGAAGAAGAAGAAGAAGAAGAAGAAGAAGAAGAAGAAGAAGAAGAAGAAGAAGAAGAAGAAGAAGAAGAAGAAGAAGAAGTAGCAGCAGACCTACCGGATCGTTCATCACTACGCCCAGCAACCACAATAAGTGTGTACTTACTATACTGTCTAAATCCAGCATTTCCTTGAAAATAGAATATCTGCCCAGCTTGCAGGCCAAAGCTAGCGGGGTCAAATCCTGGTTGTTCTTCACACTCGTGCTAGCTTTGAGTGTATGGTGGCGTAGAGCGTAGCGATACATGTCCTGCAATAATAGATGACATTATATTATAGCACACAACAAGTGATGGATAATACATGACATTTATATTATAGCACACAACAACTGATGGATAATACATGACATTATATTATAGCACACAACTATTGATGGATAATATATGACATTATATTATATCACACAACAAATTATGGATAATACATGACAGTATATTTTAGCACAAAACAATTGATGGATAATGCATGGCATTATATTATAGCACACAACTATTGATGGATAATACATGACATTATATTATATCACACAACTATTGATGGATAATACATGACATTATATTATATCACACAACTATTGATGGATAATACATGACATTATATTATAGCACACAACTATTGATGGATAATACATGACATTATATTATATCACACAACTATTGATGGATAATATATGACATTATATTATATCACACAACAAATTATGGATAATACATGACAGTATATTTTAGCACAAAACAATTGATGGATAATACATGACATTATATTATAGCACACAACTATTGATGGATAATACATGACATTATATTATAGCACACAACTATTGATGGATAATATATGACATTATATTATATCACACAACTATTGATGGATAATATATGACATTATATTATATCACACAACAAATTATGGATAATACATGACAGTATATTTTAGCACAAAACAATTGATGGATAATACATGACATTATATTATAGCACACAACTATTGATGGATAATACATGACAGTATATTTTAGCACAAAACAATTGATGGATAATACATGACATTATATTATAGCACACAACTATTGATGGATAATACATGACATTATATTATATCACACAACTATTGATGGATAATACATGACATTATATTATAGCACACAACTATTGATGGATAATACATGACATTATATTATATCACACAACTATTGATGGATAATACATGACATTATATTATATCACACAACTATTGATGGATAATACATGACATTATATTATAGCACACAACTATTGATGGATAATACATGACATTATATTATAGCACACAACTATTGATGGATAATATATGACATTATATTATAGCACACAACAAATTATGCATAATACATGACAGTATATTTTAGCACAAAACAACTAATGGATAATACATGACAGTACATGTCATTACAGTACGATACATTTCAATACAGGACAGGGGATAACAATAAATGCTAGTAGATAGCACTACATGACAGTAGATGACAATACATGACAGTAGATGACAACACAACACAACAGATGCCAATACAGGACAGTAGATGACAAAACAGAATAGAAGATGACAATAGACGACAGTAGATGCCAAACACCACAGTACATCACCATGTACCGAAGTAAGGGTTACACGGTACAAGTGACAATCGACAAAAATAGATCATAGAAGAGTGAATGTTGTTTATAAGAAACGATCACCACAAAATCGTGGCATAGTATAGTAGACGCAGTGCGCATGAAGCAAAGCACGACTGGGTCAGTATGATGGATGCTTTTGAGGTCTGTTCAATAAAAGCGTGAATTCACTGGGACGCAGTCCTTTGTCAGTTGTTCTTCAGTGTGTTAAACGTGCCATGAGTCGTTGATTGTATGAGCCATAATGGAAAGGAAATATACAGGACAGTAGATGCCAATACACCACAGTACATGAATATACAGGACAGTAGATGACAATATATGGCAGTAGCTGACAGTAGATGACACTTGGAAGACATGATTGAACTAAGCTATGATGGTCCCTTTCCTTCATTTTACCGCCGATATATCGATAACAGCATTGGTCCCACCAACACGACAGAGGCGGAATTCAACCGTTTCATAAATTGTGTACAGAATTTCCACCGGTCGATCAAGTTCACTTGCGAAATTTCTACCACTTCGGTCAATTTCCTAGATATCACAATTAATATCTGTCAAACAGGTCGCGCTATCTCCGTATACTATAAACTTACTGACACTGACGGGTTCCCCTTATACAGCTCATTCCACCCCAACATTGCAAAGACACTATCTCATATTCCCAGCTACTTGTCTTCTTCGTATCTGTAAGGTTGATAATGACTTCTTGGAGTGAACCCATGAAATACTAGACTTTTGTTCGTAAACGGGTGTAAGCAGAGCACATTCTGTCTACAGTTTTTGTTTATCATATAACACGGGTTTTGCGACAAACTAAGAAACCGCGACCTTCAAATAATCAACCCAAACTTATCATCACAATTCATCTATATGCCCTGGCCATCAAACCTATGTTTCTTCGGTACTGTTCAATTCTGCGATTAGACACAATCACTCGTAAGGTGTTTCCTGGCGGCTCTGGTAATCTTTCCCCGAAACAAAAATCTCAGAGACCACCTTGTTCACAGTCGCCTCCCTACAGTTACATCATCTGTGGTTACTTCTAAATGTCGCAAAAAGACATGCTTGACATGCTCACACGTTATTCAGACACAGGTGATTACATTCCCCTTAGGCACCTTTTCCTTGAAAGATTAATTTACATGAATATCACACAACCTAATACATGTTATTATTTGCAAACGATGTAACATGAAGTATGTTTGACAGACTGGTAGACGGCTAGCCGACCGCTTTAGGGAACACCTCAGGGATATTATTCAAAACTCTGACAAACCTTCTGTAACCATTTCAGTTCTTCTGATCACAATGGAGTCAACGATGTATGAGTCATAGCATTAAAGCCATTATTCTATAATAACTTAATTAGGTTTAAAATTGAAGGCCAGTTAGTTAATCAACTCTTTGGGATGCATCCATCCAGCGGGAATCGATACTGTTGTAGACTCCACTGTATAACTTCCCTTTACCTATCTATATCTAACTGTTTGCACACTTTGGCTCCACATTTTCTTATTTGGCACCATTCATTATTGAACTGAACTTCAGCGCCATTTTCCTAACAAGGAAGGATTTGTGTTTTAATTTTATTACATTTTCTAATTTCATGTTTTTCTTTAGATCTGTTTGTGTTGTTTCTGATGAAAATTAGTGTAATAGAAATGTCATTCGTTGTGTCGTGGTATACTTAATTTAATTTTATTATTTTGTGTGTGTGGATTTTTTTGGCTTTTCCCCCTTTGATTTATGTTTACCTGTGTGGAGTTCAGTTAGTTAGTTTGTTGGTCGAGGTTCCAACTTCACGGCAACGGGTCGTCCTCATTATGCTCCGTTCCTGTGCCAGTGAATATTACACAAAATGCTTCCCACTGCCCAGTGTGATAAGTGGCGCAGACAGGAGTCTCGGCAATTCAACAGCCCGCACAGGTACACTGTGCATAATGCCGCCACCAGAATGCTAACACAAAAGTCCTCCACGAAAACCACAGTTCATCGTCGATGGAATCGGCAGTCACCAGAAAGACCTCATTGATCCGGGTTTTCTCACATGGCGCTGTCTCTATCCTCAAGGCGACCCGCCGAAAGCGTCGCATTAAGCACGAACTCCGTATCTCCAGCGCTGACTCCCAGGAGTCTCCTGAAAAATGCACTCGTGAACCGAAAAGGCAAATCAGTCAATTCAGCAACAGCGGGTAGCCATAATAGCCAAAAAAGTATATCAACTTGCCAAAATTAAAAATTTCCTCGACGAAAACACAAGAACGATATTCTATACTTCCCACAAACAAGCACATATTGATTACTGCTCCACAATCTGGGATGGATGCTCCAAATCAATAACAAAACTCCTTTATTCACTCCAGAAAAGGGCAGTGCGTCTAATCAATAGTGATAAGCTTACAGACAATTCTAACCTACATGAACGTCTTCAGTTATTGCCACTCCGCAAACGCCTACTTTTTAATAAGGCTAAACTAATTCACAAAATCCTATTTCAAAATGCCTCAAGCTATCTTTGACCATTGTTTAAATATAACGCAAGACATAGCGAACGACTAAATATACTTCATGTCCCTAAACCTAGGATAGACTTATATAAAACAAGCTTAGCATACTCTGCCACTCATTTGTGGAACAATCTTCCACAAGAAATCAAAGACACCACCAATCATTATACATACAGTCGCAACCTGTTTGAACACTATCTCAGGACAGACTGCATGCCCCCTTAAAAACAGCAACAAAGACAATAATAATGGTAAATGAACGACAACTAGCCACCAAAAAAAAAAAAAAAAAAAATCCCATATGTAAGGCACGTTACACCATCCTTGGGTATTTATGGCCCACGTTAAACATTGCCTCAACGAGTCGTGTATTACTGATTATTTTTCATGCGTTTTAATGCTTATTTTTGTTGTTGTTGTCAAATAATTGCTTCATAAGAGATGTTGAATGAAAAAATGTATGAGAGGAAATAGAGAAGAAGGGCAAAATGTCAGACGCGCCTGCGTGCCCAATTCTTAACCCTTTGAAAATAAAGATTTTCGTTCGTTCGTTCGTTCGTTCTTTCTTCGTTCGTTCCGAACATGCAGGTCACTGTACAAACAAAAGCGGACATGTAGAAGCTTTCCACGTGAATATCACAGCTCACAGAGTCGCGCCACGCACTCACTCAGTAGCAAGGCGACGGAACCATATACTACCAGTCCAACATGAGGAAAATGCGAAATGCAAACGCAGCCACAAGGATAAATACTCCAGAGGCCGAGGCGGGTCAATGCCTAATCGTCATGCTAGGGACCGGAAGTCCACTTTGTTTTGTGGAGTTCGTTGTAATGTTGTATACTGTGTCTGTGTTTAGTTTATGTAAACTTTTCGCTGGAGTTACGAACGAACGAACAAATGTTATTTTAAAGGGTTAAAAATTGGGCACGCAGGCCCGTCTAACATTCTACCCTTCGTATATCTTTCCTCTCATACGTTGTTTCATTCATGCATCACTTATGAAGCTAATCTTAGACAACAACAGAACAATATGCATTAAAACGTATAGAAAAAATCAATAATACATGACTAACTGATGCAACGTTTAACATTTTTAAAAAAAAAGTTGCATATCCAATTGCTTCATAAGAGATGTTGAATGAAAAAATGTATGAGAGGAAATAGAGAAGAAGGGCAAAATGTCAGACGCGCCTGCGTGCCCAATTCTTAACCCTTTGAAAATAAAGATTTTCGTTCGTTCGTTCGTTCGTTCTTTCTTCGTTCGTTCCGAACATGCAGGTCACTGTACAAACAAAAGCGGACATGTAGAAGCTTTCCACGTGAATATCACAGCTCACAGAGTCGCGCCACGCACTCACTCAGTAGCAAGGCGACGGAACCATATACTACCAGTCCAACATGAGGAAAATTCGAAATGCAAACGCAGCCACAAGGATAAATACTCCAGAGGCCGAGGCGGGTCAATGCCTAACCGTCATGCTAGGGACCGGAAGTCCACTTTGTTTTGTGGAGTTCGTTGTAATGTTGTATACTGTGTCTGTGTTTAGTTTATGTAAACTTTTCGCTGGAGTTACGAACGAACGAACAAATGTTATTTTAAAGGGTTAAAAATTTGTAAAGGACGTTGCAGTCAACATGACAACTTTCTATTTTACTGTTGTGATCAATTGGCAAATATACGTTCAGTAGTTTGCCATTACTTTCTCAACAACCGGCACTCATACCATTTCGTAAGAAATCAACGCAACGCGGTCTGCTGCCAAATCGTGCGCAGGTGTGTTTTGAACTCGGGTATGCGGGATCACGAACTGCGCCCGTAAACCCTTGGCCACGGAATTTTATGTATGTTAATTTAGCCATTATAAATACCTAAGGTGGGTGTAACGTACCATACATATGGGAATGATTATTATACTAGATGTCGTTTGAGACAATTTTTATGGGGCATGTAGTCTATATTGATAGTGTTCAAACAGGTTGCGATTGTATGTATAGTGATTGGTGGTGTCTTTGTTTTATGGCGTAAGATTGTTCCACAACTGAGCGGCAGAGTACGCTAAGCTTGTTTTGTATAAGTCTATCCTAGGTTTAGGGACGTGAAGTATGTATAGTCGTTCTCTATGTCTTGAGTTATATTTAAATAGTGTCTGAAGGTGGCACGGAGTATTTTGAAATAGGATATTGTTAACTAGTTTGGCCTTATTAAAAAGTATACGTTTGTACAGTGGCAGTAAAAGAAGACGTTCATATTGGTTATAATTGTCGGTAAGCTTTTTACCATTAATTAAATGTACTGCCCTTTTCTGCAGTGAATAAAGGCATTTTGTTATTGATTTGGAGCATCCATCCCAGATTGTAGAGCAATAGTCAATATATGTTTGTATATGGAAAGTATAGAATATCTTACTTGTGTTTTCACCATATAAATTTTTAGTTTAATGAGAGCATGAACATGGGAATTAAAGGCTCTGATCAATGATAAGACACAGTGATTTGTGCTCTGTTACACTTTCTACAGGTGTGCCACCAATGTGTAGCTGAAGAGTTCTCTGTAAGTTTAGAGTGTGAAGTCTTTGCCTGGTTGCTATTAACATAGATCCACTGATTGTGTCTCTGTACCGTATCTGTACAATCAACCATTGTCCTTGACTCACTGACCACTCCTCTGGTTCATATTTCATCGGACGATGTCCCCATGTCATGGGTTAAACATTCTCATAGTTCAGGCTGGATATCGACCCAATGTTTAACTCCAGATCTATTTTGGCTCTAGGGTAAAATGACTCTCTGCGACCATGAGTGGCATGCGCGAACATGAGTGCACAACATATAAAACAGCATCCCTATGTATTCCAAGAACAACTCAACAAATGTGAGGTAGAGCGAACTATGCTATCATTACACATAGGTGACATCAGCTAACGGCTATGAGTGTGTATGCGCATCTAGTCTTGAGTCTTTCGCGCATCACAAGCACTCCCGTCCTTCCATCACGAATCGTCTCCCCAACCCAATGATAGTGTTAGGAACCCAGCTGGCTGTCTGCTATAATACTAATGCACACATGATCATCGCCTACCTTCACTTGTACACTACTGGTAACCAATATCTATCAGCCAACGTCTATGACCCGATCCTGACTAGACCCACACGCATCAACATGCGACTCCAACGAATGTCAGTGATCGTGGCGTCAGACTACCTCTATTCCATGGTGAAACACACACCAGAGCTACTCCCTGTATATACCGAAGACTGGCAGAAGCATAACGGCTGGAATTCCGTGACGTGGTAAAACACATCCTCTGGCTTCCCAAGCTGGATCACCACTCCCCTTTGAGCCGTTACGGCGTTAGGTGACGTATTCCCCTGACGTCTGAATTGCGTTCAATATTGGTGTCACTATGTTCAACATTTGTGACACTCTGTATCTTCTTCTTTGATGCGCTAGCTCATCAATTGAATGTTGCATCACTGTCATTTGCCATATGACAGATGTTGTTTTAGAAATTTTAATTTGCATGCGTTTTGCATTACTCAAGTTAACTACACTTTTTAATTTCTGTTGCAAGAACGATTATAGCACATTACAATCATCAGCGTTTATATATACTGTGCAGTCGTCTGCAAATAGATCGCAGGGCGACGAAAGATATAAGGGATGATCACTTATATAAATGACAAATAACAGAGGACCAAGTATAGACCCCTGAGGTAATCCAATATTAATGGCAATGGTTTGAGATAACGATTTATTGTGTGATACTACTTGTTTTCTGTCTAATAAAAAGGGAGTTCATCATCATCATCATCATCATCATCATCATCATCATCATCATCATCATCATCATCATCATCATCATCATCATCATCATCATCATCGTCATCATCATCATCATCATCATCATCATCATCATCATCATCATCATCATCATCATCATCATCTTGACGCTTCTGCCGTCAAGCGTCGCGGGGAGGAATAATTTGCGCCCCAGCGCCCGGTGGGCGGCACTGGATAGTGTCATTCCTGTGATTGTACAATGTCTTTGATGTCGTCAATGCATTTTCTTCTTGGACGTCCTCTTGGTCTCGTCGCAGATGACCTTTGATGTAAGGCCAGTGATGGTAGTTGATGGTGTTGCATTCTAACGACGTGGCCAAACCACTTGATCTTCTGTCTTTCAATAAATGTGGCACAAGGTGTTGATCCCACTCTCTGTCTGATAACAACATTTCTCACTCAGTCTCGGATAGTTAAGTTGGCAGCTCTCCTTAGACGTCTCATCTCGCAGGTGTTGATTTTGCGAAAGTGTGATTTGGATAGTGGCCAAGTTTGAGATCGGTAGCATAGGGTTGGTGTGAATATGCTGTTTATTATCTGCCGTTTTGCGGACATGGGTATATTTGGTTGTTTCGGTAAGGGTGATGGTTGATATGTAACTGCACTAGCTTTTTGACATCTGATTTCGATTTCTCTGTCCAATCTGCCATCTTCTGTGATCATACTTTTAAGATATTTAAATTCTTTAACTTGTTTCAGAGTTGTGCTATTTATCTGTATACGTAGTGGGCCAGGCGATCTGCTATGTGTTTATACTCATATTGTATCTGCTGCATGTTAAACTCAGATTATTAACATAATTTTGCAGTCTGCCCTTATTGCTGTAAAACAGGCACCGATCGTCTGCAAACAGAAGTTCATTTATTTCCTGTGGATTAGTTATTTCATATGGAGTAAAGTGTTCTAAATTTTCTGAATCTGTTCTGTCGAGGCTTGCTTCTTTGAATATTCTGTCCATGCAGATATTAAATAGCAGAGGGGAGATCACACATCCCTGTCACACTCCTGTAATGACTTTAAACATATCTGATATACCTTCTTGTGTGTATACTGCACTTCGGCTCGAGTGGTACATGTCTATGATGTTTTCTAGCAATTGTCCTTGTATCCCTTAGTATTCGAGGATGGTCCATAATTTGTATCTGTCTACTCTATCGAAAACCTTTTCCTGATCTACAAACACAATTTTCTGCTGGTCAAAATTTTTTATAGTTTTTTTTCTCACATACTTTTCTAAGTGTAAATACTGCGTCAGTGAAACTTTTATCTTTCCGAAAACCGAATTGTACTTTGCTTAACTATTGTTCAACTATGGGTCTAGCTCTTTGTTCCAATAGTTTTGCGTACATTTTCCCTATATGGCTCAGGAGTGATATATCCATTTACCTTTGTATGTTTTGCACTCCCTTATATTGCCTTTCTTTTTCCATATTGGTACTATTATTGCCTGTTGCCAATCATCTGGGATTTTTCCTTCTTCCCATGCTATATTCAAAAGTCTTGTAAGCCATTTAACTCCTGTTTTCCCAAAAGCCTGAATAGCTTCTGTGGTTATTCCATCTGGACACGGCGATTTGGTTTTAGGACTTTTCTGTATAACTGCTCTGACTTCTGCAGGGATGAAATTTGGTTCTTGTTGTCCATGGCTTTTATGACAATGTTATTATGTGTGGGGTTAAGTAGTTCTTGAAAGTATTCTGCCCACCTTACTAGTCTTTGTTGTGGATTAAATAATGATGTTTATGATGGTGGCTGGGTTGTAGCATGCATTTCTGTTTCTCATTGTATTGAAACGTTTAGAAAATTCTCTTAGGTAGTCTTTGCTAAGGGTCGCCATCTGTTCACCGTATATTCTCCAGGATTAATCTTTAGGTGCTTTAATTGTTCGTTTGGCATTTCTTCGTGCTATACTACAAGTAACATAGTATTGTTAAGATGTAGTTGTGATCCATTTTGTTTTAACGCTACCTTTTTTAAAATTTTATTAATATACTATCTTTAACTTCTTTGATCCACCAAGCTGTTCTTAATCTTTGGTCCTGACCTACTTTCTTTGTTCCACATTTATTTTCCAGTGTGTCGAGCATGGCAGCCTTGAAAATTGCTCATTCCTTATCTACACTTGAGTGTCATCAGGGATGTTTTTTTTTTTTTTTTAATTTCTTGATTGAATTCGTCTTTAGCCGTAATTTCTTGAAGCCTCCTTTAATTGATGACATGTGTTGTTACCTTTTTGGTTCTCATGTTCCTGTATGTTGAAATCTTTTTAATTATAACCGAAGGCTTCCTTTCATTGTTTCTAGTTTTGTTTTAAATTAAAATAGTATGATCTATCATATAGAATGCTTTTCTAAAGTATATAAACACCGCTCCACATTGTTGTTAATATTTTGATGTCTGTTTTCTGACGTGTTTGTTAGGGCCGCATGACAAGAATATTTTGGCCGAAACCCTGATTGACTGTCAATTATTATTTTGTGGTCAACCAAGTGTTCTAGTGTTGTTTTGTGAATGTGTTTTTCTAGCGGTTTGGATGGTGATGACAGTATGGAAATTAGCCTGCAGATACTCATAAGACCATCGTCTAATGAACCAGCTTTTAAATGAGGAACCACTTTAGTGATTTTAAAGACTGATGAGAAGTGACCTTTGGTGGGACATTGATTATATATAAAAGTTAGTGATTCGTAGATTACCGGTGCAGCGCAGCGAAGATTCCGATTACTAATTACATCTAGTCCTGATGGGTTATTGCTTTTTAGGTTACTGAGATGAGTAAATACTTCAGTAATCGCCATTAACGGTACGTTGGAGGGAATGTCTCTGTAGCATTTATTCTCACAAAATGATGACAATAAATACTTGTATGTCATGAAGCGAATCTGCTTTTGCAAACTTCAACTGGTTTATGTCGGATTGAAAGAAACTACTGAATTGTTCACATGCAACCTGATTTGAAGGTAAAGATTGTGAGGACTTGTGTTTGTTTGTCAGGGTATTAATTGCTTTCCATATATCTTTAGTATTAGGTTTATCGATTATTAAGTTCAAACAGTAGTATTTTTCTTTTCCTTCCGAATAACACATTGCACTTTGTTTCTCATACTACGGTATATTGTTAGGTCTCTATTTTTATGTGCATTATCCCGATCTCTCATAATTTCATCTACCTCATGGCAATGTTTAACTCGAACTTCCTTAAATGGAACATGCTTATCAAATACACTTAGAAAGGTCTTCAGCCAGTGGTCCAGAGCATCATCTGGGTCAGGAAGTTGGTAAACATAGTCCAGAGATGAGTTGAACAAGTCTTGTCGAAAGATATCTTGATTGAAATGCTTACAATTTCTATATTTTACACATATGTGTTTGTGTTTCGGAGTTCTGGTGCCTCTTTTCGACCACGTGCAGCATACTGGGTAGTGATCACTCATTGCATTAATAGGTACGGTTCATTATGTTCGCAATTATCGCCCTCCTATGTGAAGGAGGATTTGTGCAGCAGACCGCGTCGCGTTGTGTTATAACATGCTGGTATGGGAGCCGGTCGTTCAGAAAGCAATGGCAAACTACTGAACGTAACACTTGCCTAGTACATCAACAGCAGCTGAAAAATGCTGGTGTTGACTGCAACGTCCCATAAAGGATGCGCAATGTTTTCTTCTTCTTTCATGTGAAGGAGGGTGTATTATAGGGACTTGCAGATATAAGGGAAGATTATTTATATAAATGGTAAATAATAGAGGGCGAAGTATAGCTCCTTGAAGAACTCCAGTATTAAAGGTAATGGCTTGAGATAACGATTTATCCACATACCAAGTTGTTTTTGGTTCCTATAAGACAGACAACTAATACACTTATAATGGTGTCGGAATGGACAAATAGATATCCCGTTAGTTAACAACAGAGAGATGTGGTGATAGTTGGCGCCAGACTGACTACCTCATCCCATATACAACCTTTGTTGTAACATCCTACCAATGATGAACATGTCTACAAAGGGCTTCTGTTGTTTGGGGGTCTATGCTGCACTGTAAGATGAAAGGCAGCAGCAGAGGAAGATGAAAAAGGAGGAGGGGGAAAAAGGAGGAGGAATAGAGAAGAAGAAGAAGAAGAAGAAGAAGAAGAAGAAGAAGAAGAAGAAGAAGAAGAAGAAGAAGAAGGAGAAGAAGAAGACCAGCGTGATACGGGCTCAATCACAAATCGCGTGCCATTAACGCAAACAAACTGTGGGTCTAACACCATATCCCTAATATGTCACAATGATGTGTAACCAGTATCTCCCACCTTGTTAAATAACAATGATGAACATACAGCAGGCACACAGCAATAGAACACGGAACTCACAGACTGGTTAGCGATGACCACCATATGCAGAACTGTGTTGCCAAAGACGTCCTGTAGGTCTGGATGTGCACCGTGCTCCACAAGGTAGTCATATATCTCCATGTGTCCCAGGCACGCCGCAAAGGCCAGTGGGTACTCACCATAATAGGCATACCCTGTCAGGACAAAGGATTGGGGACTGATTATCAATCAGTCAGGTGCAGTCTTCACAATGAAAGTTTGCTGCAATAGATCTCCAACACTATCTGTCTCTCGCATTGATTGTACATTCAGTCAGAGTGCTGTTCATCGATCTTTTGATGGTATCTTGCCACGTGTATCAGGTGATTTATTGGCTACCTAATTATGCCATAGCTAGTATGATTACAACAATATCATCTGTGTCACCATTATCTTCAGCATGATATCATCATCAACATCATCGCTATCATACTATCATCTACCAAATCAGCCCCATAACATTATCAATATCGTTGTTATTATTATCACTATCATATCAACTTCAACATCGTTATTATTATCACCATCATATCATCATCAACATCATCACCATCATATCATCACCAACATCTCACCATCAAAATTATCACCACCATATAACCATCATCACCACAATATCACCATCACCATCATATCACTGTCAACATCATCACCATCATATAATCATCATCATCATCAAAACCATCATCTTACTATCAACATCATCACCATCATATCACCATCAACATCATCACCATCATGTCACCATCAACATCATCACCATCATATCACCATCACCATCATCACCATGATATCATCACCATCATATCATCACCATCATATCATCACCAACATAATCACCATTATATCACCATCAACATAATATCATCACCAACATGATCACTATCATACCATCATTAGCAATATCGTTATTATTATCATAATTATAATTATCATCACCCTTTAATTCTGTCAGACATTTTCAGCTGATTTTATCTATGGACTCAGATACTTGAGTTTCTACTAAAAGTCAACCGCACATATTTTACCGGACGTTGCAACCAAGCCTAGCATTTATTGGCTGTTTGTGATTTACTAGGCAATTAGCTTTCAATAGTTTGCCATTGCTTCTTGAACGACCGACGCCTCACACTATGAAAATCAACATACATAAAGAGGTCAACTTCTAAATAGCTAGCAGCGGATCTTGAACCGTCAACTCGGTATAATCGGGTTTTGGAAAAAGCAGTTTCACTGTCACCTAAGCCACAGTGCCGGTGGTGATTTATTATTTATCTAATTATTTCATCGCCATTATCATGCAATTATCTTTCTTATCATTAACATCAACATCACCACCACACTGCAGTATTGATTCCTGCTGGATGGATGCATCCCAAAGAGTTGAAAAACTGGCTTTCAATTTGAAGCCTAATGAAGTTATTAGAGAAGCATGGCTTCAATGCTGTGGCCCATACATTGTCGACTCCATTGTGAAGAATATCACCATCACTTTCAACAACATCATCGCCATTATACAACATCATCATTACCACCATGATCAGCATAATGATTTATTTCTGAGACATTTTTCATCTTCATACACTGGTTAGTTGGACTTAAAACTTTTCTGCTCGTTTAGAAAGTGATGGCAAACTACTGACTGTAAAATTGTTTGGGAAATCAGCTAGGGGTTAATGGCTGCATTATGTAAAGGGCGTGAAATACTTTTGTTGTTTTGTATTTAAGACATAAAGTGAGCTTCTCACAAACATCATAAAGAGACAGTTTTCGAGTTTTGGCCACCCGAGAAGAAGAAAACTGGCACATGTGACAAATTAAAACAAAGGTATGAAAGAAACAATAGAGGAAAACAACAGGAGAAGGTTCTTAACACTCTGTTGACATGGCAAAGACAAGTGTCGTCACAAAGCATTGATACTTACTGTTGGAGATATCATGATTTGTAGAAGCATGATCTCTCACGCAAGTCGCCACGGCAATTAATGATAATAATAATCACACACGCGTACATACACAACACACACAGAGAAGTACACAATCACTACACACATACACACATACAATCACACGCGCACACATAAAAACACGTACAACCTCACGCATGCAGTTTGCCTCGTTTTCCTTCCAGATTACCTTCATAATTCGTGTGTCCAGTATAGCCCTTTTTCTGGTCTTCAGGTAAGAAGAATCTGCCTGTGGCCCGCTGATTCACGTCGGCCCCCGCCTCAACCAGTAACTGCACCAGCTCGAAGTCTCCTACGATTATTGCTATATGTAAGGCACTTTCTCCTGTAGAATTCAAGTCGTTGTTTTGTGGGTTGTTTTAGTGAATGGATTAAATTATCTTTTACATAAGCAAACATATGAAAGAATTTCTTCTTTCTCATCTTCCTCGACGTCCTGCACCTCCTGGTCATCCTCTCCTCCTCATCCTCCTCCTTCTTCTTCTTCTTCTTCTTCTTCTTCTTCTTCTTCTTCTTCTTCTTCTTCTTCTTCTTCTTCTTCTTCTTCTTCTTCTTCTTCTTCTTCTTCTGCGTCATCGGTGTTGTTGTCATCCCCTATTTAGCTTCCACGGCTGCTGACGGTGACTTTTTCAGCCGGATTTATAAGAGCACTTATTGTTAAAATTCCGGTGTGCTGATGCTGAGGCAGCGGGTTTAACCCCTACACCGGTCAGTTGGACTAAAATGTTGACTTCTCGTCCTTGACTTGGGGACGTAAATTACAAGTATCTCTGTCGTCAGAGTGGGTTCGCCTGATGGCGAGGGACACTCGATATAGGGAAAGCTAATTCACACGCAAACATCAGACCAGTGCACTAAAATTAGTAGAAAGTGTATGGACTACGCTTGAGTTCAAAAGCGAGAAAATGCTACAGAAAACTGTCATTACTGTCTATAGTACCTTGCTGTGTAGGACCTCTTGGTGTTGAGCCTGAGGAATTAAGGCGTCCATGCTAGTACAGTCACCGCGAAATGCAAGTTAGGGTTTTCTTTTTGCCCCAACAATAAAATTCAACACATTACCGAGGATTCAAACCCGCCGGGTCCACTTAATGGGATCACGACATTCTAGCCATTAAGTCAGTCGCTCGGCATGAGTCCTCTAAATAGCTTTTCATGCATTTTTCTAAAATTAAACTTTCAGTGGTTGTCGTGTTGTAAACACTCTGTCAAGAAAAGGAAGCTGCTGAGTTTCTCACTGTCACAACCATTCAAAATAAGAAGAGAAACAAACCACACATGTTTTCTGATCGTGTTTGGCACATGGTCAGAAAGCTCCAACTCTGGGATTACTAAATGAACTGAATGCGTATCATCGACATGAACATATTGAAAACCTATTTCTAAGCGTCAGAAATCGAGCGTCAGAGACGTGACATTGACAATAGCAAATAAAAGTGACGTGCAAACACCTCGCATCACAAATCGAACGTTAAGTGTGATTTCATGTAGATCGAAACTGACTGCTGTAGTGATGTGGCTAGATTGATATTGATATAATAAAACTGATCGCCAGCTTTGCTATTGTGTATTTTAACATCTTTCTATTGTATACACAAGCTTTTTACTTTAACGTGTTAGTTAATAAATGCGTATAGTATGGCTGAATAGATACATCACCATAGTCTGGAGAGACTTGTGTGGCAGAAAATGATCAGAGGATCTGGCCGACATTCAGTTCTTCTGGGAAATCGAACCTGGGCGCTGTTTACTATATTCGTGACAAAATTGATGTTTCTTTTACAGCTCCGTAGGTACCGCGTTTCCCCGAAAATAAGACCAGGTCTTATATTAATTTTAGCTTTAAAAAATTCAGTTCGTCTTATATTCGGGGAATCTTCTTCTTCTTCAGCGTTCCGAGCCATTGAGGTTCTTTGCTGCAAATACAATCCGTCTCCATTCGTCTCTCTGGTTGACCTTCTCTTGCCAGTCGTTGATTCCAAGTGCTTGTAGGTCTGTACATGTATTATCTCTCCACCGCCTTCTTGGTCTACCTCGGGGTCTACGGTAATTTATTTCCTGAGTGTAAGCGAGTTTTGTTTCCCTATTATCTTCCATTCTTTCTATATGTCCCAGCCATTGTAGTCTATTAGCCTTCATGATACCAGTGATTAGCGGGGACTTAAACAGATCATAAATGTCTTTGTTACTTCTTCTTTTCCACTCTCCACTTTGTGTATCCCTAATGGGTCCAAAGATGCGTCTTAAAATTTTGTTCTCAAAGGTTTGTAACAAGGCTTCGTCTCCTTTCGTTGTACTCCATGTTTCAGAGCCATACAGCACAACTGGTCTGATCAGTGTTTTGTATATTGTGATTTTGGTGTTACGAGATAGCGCCTTTGATTTTAGTAGATGTTGTAGTATATTCGGGGAATGTCTTATATAAAATGTTCTTTGTTTAGATACACAAATCTACACTGATTCAAATACAGTCATGTCATCTTCTTCTGGATCATCGTCATAACTCTCCAAATTCTCCGTTTCATTAGCCTCTTTCAGATTGAATTACTTGTGACTCCATTTCCTACAGAACCATCGGTACCAGTCTCTTTTGTCGAAAGCGACGAGAAATTGCTGGCGCCAAATTTTTGCTTCTTTATTTAACGCGAGTGATGCATTGAATTATGAACCACATCCGTTCATTATCAAGTCAGCACCAGTGGCGTCTGTACTCCGACTGGTCATTCGGCGACAAGTCTCTCATTCTAGCTGTCGATCTTAACTAGGGCTTATTTTAGGGGTAGGTCTTATTTTAAAAGTATCCTGAAAAATCGTGCTAAGGCTTAATATAGGGGTAGGTCTTATTTTCGGGGTAACACGGTACAATTTGAGTCCTCGACAAGCTTAGTCACAGTAGAAACAATGGTGATCCTCCTCATCTTGTTAGCCAATGTAGCTTCTGTCCAGTAAGCACACGTCGAGGTGAAGCGGGGCCTTCGAACATCAGCGCCTCTGTCTGTGCCCAATCAGTCAGGTGTCATTTCCACAATGAAGGTTGCCTCCAATGGATCTTTAAAACTGTCACTCGCCTGTGTTGCACACACTGACAGACTAATGATTATCCATCTCTTGAAATTATCTTCCCACTTGTACCACTGCATACTTCTTCCTTGCATACCTTGAATTCTTCACTCTATTATGGTTTTCATAAGAGTTCTGTCTTTTATTGTGGTCAAAATATTTCACTTGGTTCCTCTTTATTTCTTTTGTGAGCTTTATTATCATTCATAACTTCCCTGTAACTTCTCTAATTGATTTCTGTTGCTTCCACGGAATACTACAAATTCTTCTGATAATAACTTCTACAGGGCGTCAATTCAACTTTACAATTTCTTGTTCATTGTTCGCCTTTTTGCGCCACGTGTAGTGAACGTTTCATGTTTCTCCACAGCTCAGTCTTTGGTGCTGATGGATCCTCCATGCAATCTTCTCAGTCCTTGCAGCATCATTTCTCTTGGTCTTGCCCTGCCTCTCTTCCCCTTAATCTTTCTAGTCACGATGTTTTCCAATGCCTCGATTCTTATCACATGATCAAAGAAAGCTGTTTGTCTCATTCTTATTGCTGAATATAATGTTCTAGTTTCTTTAGCCTCTATCAGGCAGTCGCTGTTAGTTACGCTGGCAGTCCAAGGATTCGCAACATTCGTTTCAGGAAACCATCTCTATTGTTTCCAAGTTCTTCCTAATGATACATATATAAAACTTCTCATTTTAAATGTATTGTTTATATTTTTAGATGCTGATATTTACTGGTCAATCAATAAAGTGCCATCTCCGCAAAGAAAGTTGACTGCATTTCTCTCCAACATTGTATGTCTCTCGCCTTGAGTCAGACTGTTGTTCGTCCATCTCTTGATGTTATCATTGTCTACCTCTTGCTCGCTTGCCTTCAACCTTACCCACCAGTATGGTTTTTATAAGAGTGTTATTTATTGGTCATGTCGTTTAAATTATTTTTCGCCTGTCTATGTTAAAAATTTTGCGAAGGGAACCAATGAAAGACAACACAACTATGCTGTATAGTCAATACTTGTTGCTGTGCCATGTCATTATAAGACGGACATAGGAAGAAATTTTTGATCAGGTCATAAGAAAAGAAACATTGGAAAAAATGGTGACAACTGGAAAAATAAGTGGGAGAAGAGGCAGAAACAAGCTGAGAGAAATGGCGTTGTATGGGCTGGGACGGTGGCCTAGAGAAATATCATCAATGAAACTAACCTACAACGCATGGGACTTTAAAAACAAAACAAAAAAACAACGGAGGTGAGAGGCAAGAGGAATGATTTCATTGCACTGAGTGTTACCCCATTTATCTGGGGCTCTTTCCGCAGCGTGGCCTTCCGAACGCGTCGCATAGAGCACAAACTCCTTATCTCAAGCGACGACCCCTAGGGGTCTCCGAGAATATTGCACTCGTGAACTGAGTGACGTATCCCGGAGTCGAATCCACAACCTTTGGAGAGCGAAGTATGCGGTAACCATTCGCCACGGAGGCTCCCCAGGGGTTGAGATATCTAGAGATGAATGAACGCCGTAGCCAGCTGACGCGGCACGTGATGGTGATGATGATAATGATGATAATGATGATGGTGATGATGATGATGATGATGATTACGATGATGATGATGATGATGATAATGATGATGATGATAATGATGATGATGATGATGATGATGATGATGATGATGATGATGATGATGATGATGATGATGATGATGATGATGATATGCCTAGCACTAGAAACATATTCAAAGTTGGAATCTAAACCCCAAGCAAACAGGAGAAATCAACAAATCAATTCTTTAACCTTAACCAATATTTTCCCGATCGAAATATCAATAAAATAGTCAATATCCTCCCACTCAACCCTCCCAATCATCAATAGAGCGGAGGCAAACAAAATGCCGAACCTTGCATCGCTAACTACCAGGCTTGTGTTACAACTCCATGAGTTTTCGCCAAACACGTAACTGAGCCTTGGCACGTTTTTTCACTTAAATGCCCTTCGTGCCGCCGATTGGTAACCCATCAGTCACTTAATTGAAAACCACCAGTGGGAAAAATCGTTGCTGTGCTGGAAATGACATGAAACTTCAGAACACAAATGGCAAATGTAACGAGATCAATGGACAGTTATACAATTAACTCTTTCACGACCATGGGGCTCCACATGCGTAGAAATGAGTTATCTAATACACATTTTCTGAAGCGGTGTTGACCACAGCGCCGTAAGTACAGTAAACGGTAAAGGGACACATTTACACTTCAGGCTTAATTAACCGTAATATGAATGCGGTATTCGAAAGTAAGTAAAGTTCCATTTACATGCATTCGATCGAATTGGAAATATACCGTTCCTTACTTTACCTGCTCACAAGTGCCCTCCTGTTTCGGAGGGAGCAGGACAATTGGGAGGGTACAGGCTTATCGGGGTAGTAGGAAATGCAACCTAAAGACAGGTTATGACAGAGACAGTCATAACATCCCGATTTGAGATGCTTTAAAGAGACTAGAACAATAATCGCCTTTTGCAAGATGGAAAACATATTGACCAATAAAAATATGTCATATGCAACAAGAACAAGGGTATTGAGGTGCTACATAGGACCTGTGCTTTTGTATGGATGTCAAGCGTGGACAATGTGCAGACAAGCTGAAAAACATCTGATGGCTGTGGAAATGTGGTTTCTGAGGAAAATGCAAAGAATACCATGGACAGACAGAAAAACCAATGACCAAGTACTACAAGAAACAAATGAAAACCATAAACTGATTTGAGGAATTAGACGTCAGTTTTTTTGACATGTTATGAGAAGAAATAAACTAGAGAGCTTGGAGACTTGGAGATCGAGGGGAAAAGAACAAGGAGAAGGCAGAGAAGTACATACCTGGGTGGCTTGGCTACGTGGTATGGTCGAGACAAAAACAGAGAGCTGATCCACGACTCTGAAGATTGCGTGAGATGGCGAAGCATGACCGCCTACGCTTATCGACACGGCACGTGATGATGATGATGATGATGATGATGCTGATGATGATGATGATGATGATGATGATGATGGTGATGATGACAGGGCAGAACGGCCTTAAGTCTTATTCGGCATCTATGATTGAAGCTCCGACAGGCGAACAATTAGAGTAATGCTCTGATGACCCGGCAGCTTCTGCAGCTTGTCTTGTTCGAGACGTATTGCTGTCACGTTATCTCTGGAGTAAACAAGGCAAGCCGAGAGAGAGGGATCGTGCTGCATGGGCAACCAGTATCTCTACAATTCAGCCCAGGCGTTGTGCTATGAAGATGCTATTATGCTTTGTTTTTTGAACGACAATAACTATCATCTGTCAAGACCGCAAGGTGCTAATAGTACAATTGCGCTCTTGATTTTGCATGTTAATTGCTTACAGCACACATTCTTTATTATTCTGCAATTGTAATATCTTGTTCAACGAACATCGGAAAACGTTTTCAATTTTTATTTCCTTATTATCATTAGCAATCTCATATGTTACACTTAATCTTCTCCTACATATGTTTTGCTGGCTCATGCTTGTTGTATACAGCCTTCCGTCACATGTGTCGTCAATCATTTCAGATACAGACGTTTCTATGTGCTATGACGTCAAGATGTCCAAAATCTCCACCCTACTCTTCCTCTGTTTCGCTTTTCTTCCAACTTTATTGTTTTCATATTTTCCGCGTTACCAATTCTCATGAAATTTCATTAAAATGCGATTTGTCTACGATTGATACGAGTAATTAGTTCTCTTTGTGAGTCTATTTTTGTTTTTCAAGACTCACTTCATTTGTTGAAATACGTGGTTGTTGTTGGACTTAAACAATGACCAAGTCCTACATGGACTTCATGGCATATGTCTTCTGCTATATTTCAGAACTTTGCTATTATTTGCTTTCTTCGTTTAGTTTCAGCCAGATAAGCCATTGAGTGCCGTTGGGTCAAAAGTTAATAAACCTATCAATGTTTCCTATATGGGCATTGGATTGGAGTCGATAGAGCAGTGGTTCTCAACCGGTGGGGAATTTCCACCACCCCCACCTCCGGGGAGGGAGGATTTTAGGGTTTCCTGGGAGGGGGGGGGCAAGGGGGGGGGGGGGGTTTAAGATTATTTCAAGATCGCGCTAATACAAGAACTGATTACTTGATATTGTTTTTCCCTCCATACTTTACGGTTCTGTACTTCTCGTCCTTCTGAGATTCGTTTTATAACGAAGTACAACCGGACATCATCTTTTATGCAGCCGTCTAGACTTGTTCTAGTATGTGTTATTAAATTTAGCTTCCATTTTTACGTATACTGTTTAGGGAATGAGGGGAGGGGGGATTTATAGTGAGGAAATAAGAAAAAACCGGGGGGGGGGGAGAATTACATTCTAAACATATGGTGAAGGGGTGCATGGGCCAAAAAAGGTTGAGCACCACTGCGATAGAGTATAAAATACCTAAACCCTTAGGGAATACATTACCATTCTAGGCTTAATCATAACCATGTTGTATATTCTGCAATGAGTCCTGGTCTATCCTAATATGCCTCTCTGCAGATGTAAACTTAGCCCAGGCTTTGTGCTATGGAGAGTGGAAAAGTATTTGCCAGAATTGTTCTGCGCAGACTTCAAGTCCAAGGAGATCAAGTCTACCCCGAATCACAGTGTGGCTTTCGACAGAACCGGTCTACCATTGATATGATATTCTCATTGCGACAAATGCAAGAAAAATACCTTGAACACAATCAACCACTGTTTATTGCCTTCATCGACCTCACAAAGGCATTTGATTTGGTCAGTCGTGAGGGTCTGTTCAAGGCACTAAAGAAGATTGGCTGTCCACCAACTCTTCTGTCCATTGTGGAATCGTTCCACACAAGCATGAAGGGTATAATCAAGTTTGATGGTGCAACTTCTGAAGAGTTTGAAATCAAGAGTGGAGTTAAGCAAGGTTGTGTACTAGCTCCCACCCTCTTTGGAATATACTTTTCACTTCTACTGAAATATGCCTTTCGTGATCAGGATGGTGGTATGTACATTCACTCACGCTCAGATGGCGGCCTCTACAATGCTCAGAGATTGGAGGCCAAGACCAAAATTAGGAGGGTACTGATCAGAGAGTTGCTTTTTGCAGATGATGCTGCAGTTACGACCCACTCTGAGGAAGAATTGCAATGTCTACTATCTGCATTCTCCAATGCTTGTTCTGAATTTGGTTTAACAATTAGCAAAAAGAAGACACAGATTATGTCACAAGGTGCACATGGGGTACCATCAATCTTTATTGACGACGCTGAACTAGAGATGGTAGACCATTTTACATATCTAGGATCAGTGGTAAATAGCAAATTATCCCTAGTTCAGGAAATCAACATCCGGATTGGTAAGGCAGCAACAACATTGAACAGGTTAAGAAAAAGAGTCTGGGAGAACAGGAAGCTTACTGCCAAAACAAAAGTCCTTGTCTATCAAGCCTGTGTCCTTAGTACTCTTCTTTATGGCAGTGAAACCTAGACAACTTACTCACACTAAGAGAAACGTTTAAACAGCTTTCATATGCGGTGTCTGCGAAGAATTCTTGGTAGTAAGTGGCAAGACAAAATCACAAATACTGAAGTATTGGAAAGATCAGGTTGTGTGACTGTTTATTCCATGCTCAGTCTTCGTAGACTTAGATGGATAGGACATCTTAGGAGGATGGATGATGGTAGAATACCAAAGGAGATATTTTTTGGTGAATTACAGATGGGTAAGAGATCTCAGGGTCGGCCTCTACTACGATACAAAGATGTGTGTAAGCGGGACATGATTGATACAGGCATTGATAATGCACATTGGGAGCAAGTCGCCGCTGAACGTGTTGCATGGAGGGCAAAGATCAGAAATGGAATCAAGACAAAGGAGAAAATTATTGCAGATAAGTCACACACCGAACGTGTGAGACGTAAGATGGTGCATGATGGTGGAAATGACCACGTGTTCACATGCACCCACTGTGAACAGACATTTACAGCGCAAATTGGCCTTATCAGTCACATTCGCTACCGCCATAGGTAAAAGTTATTATGCCTTTTTAAAGCACAAACTATCGTCTGGCAAGACGGCAAGGTGCCAATGGTGTAGATGTGAACTTTAAATACCGGTCTTGCATATGCCGCTGGGATTTAGGTTTCGAGAAGAGAAGGAGAGCACTGCAGCACAGTTACCACAGTACTTAGGTACTGAGTTGGTAGAAACCTCTCTACACCAAGTTCGCTACAATAGATGCAAGCCTTTGTCTGGACTTAGGTACTGAGTTGGGAGAAAACTCTCTACACCAACTTCGCTACAATAGATGCAAGCCTTTGTCTGGACTTAGGTACTGAGTTGGAAGAAACCCCTCTACACCAAGTTCGCTACAATAGATGCAAGCCTTTGTCTGGACTTAGGTACTGAGTTGGGAGAAACCTCTCTACACCAATTTCGCTACAATAGATGTTAGCCTGTGTGTGGACTTGGGCTTCAATAAGCAATAAGCAGGCCAACCTGTCGAGCAGCAAACCAACCAACCAAGCAATCAACCAGCCAACCAACCAACCAACCAACCAATAAACATGCTAACCAATCAACCAACAAGCCAGCCAATCGATAAACAAACCAACCAGCCAATTAACCAACAACCCAATCAACAAACAGAACAACCAACCAATCAACCAGCAAAACAATCAATAAACTAGCCAACCAATCACACAATAAACCAGCTAAACAACCAACCAATCAACCAATCAAGTAATCAACAAACAAACCAAGCAATCAACCAATCAACCAATCAATCAACCAACTAATCAACGAACCAACCAACTTTCATCGTAATCCAAATATACCCTGGTGGCACATAAACATAGTTTTATTTTTTTTTAACGTTCGATAGCTTTGAACATAACATCTGATGGGAGGTGCCTTGAAGAGATTAGAACAAGAATCGCCATGGCCAAAATGGAAAACATACTGACCAATAAAAATATGTCATTTGCAACGAGAAAAAGTGTGTTGCGGTGCTACATAGGATTTGTGCTTTTGTATGGAAGTGAAGCGTGGTGAATGAGCAGACAAGCTGAAAAACATCTACTAGCTGTGGAAATGTGGTGTCTGAGGAAAATGCAAAAAATACCATGGACAGACAGAAAACCAAATGAACAAGTCCTACAAGAAACAAATGAAAACTGTAAACTAATTAGAGAAATTAGACGTAGACCGTCAAGGGCACATGTTGGGCACTTTATGAGAAGAAATAAACTAGATAACTTGGTGACAACTGGCAAGAATGAGGGGAAACGAACAAAGGAAAGGTAGAGAAGGATGGCCAGGATGGCTTTGGCCACGTGGAATGGTCGAGACAAAAACACAGAGCTGATCCACGACTCTGGTGATCGCTGACCGCCCACGCTTATAGGCATCCTGCATGATGATGACCTTTGAACTCGAGTGTAGTCTGCACACATGCTACTACTATCAGTGAGTGCCCTGGGCTGATATTGTATGTGAGTTAGCTTTCCCTATTACTAGTATCTCTTGCCATCAGGCGAACCCTCTCCGACTACTGCGGTACTTGTCAACATTTAAGTTCAACTGCCCAGAAGTGCAATCGGGTACTGAGTTGGAAGAAACCTCTTTACATCAAGATCGCTACAATAGAGCAAGCCTTTGTCTGGACATTCCCACTACATCGCAATCAGAAGAGAAAGGTTAAGCACGTTAAACCCCCCCCCCCCCCCCCCAGCCAAGAAGACCTCCAATTCATTTTCCTGTATCAAGTGAAAACTAAACCCAGCCTACTGTCCTGGCAACCCCGTGCTCTATCCTCAATAACATGATAGTTAGCAAACAATTTGTACTAAACACAACTACCCCCCCCCCCCACACCCACACCCCGCCTCTAAACTGAAATATCCCAAGGTACCATAAAACATCACAGAATACAAAAGCCCACAAACACGAAACTAAACAGGCAGTCTAAACTAAACAAAACCAACTGTTCTAACGTAGCCAACCGTTATCAACACAATGTATTCTTTAACGCCACTAACTCGCGCGGGATTGATTAATTGATTACTAATCACTGTTTATTGCTCCATTGATCAAGCAGTAGAACTAACAATTGCTGCAGAAGGAATCACTGTAATTCTGAAACTGTAATGCGCTTCTATTTCCCCGTGAAACAATATATGAAAGCTTGTGCATGTTTGTCAGGTGTCACTGATATTAACAATGGTCAGTATAGAGATAAGAATCAATACGTGCTTTTTGAATGGCTGGGTTGAAAAGTCATAGTAAGCCATGATTTTGTTTGTAAAATATACTTCTTGCCTAGACACAGAATATTTCTGTCAATAGATTTCAGACCCTATCACAGACTTAAGATTTGTACCTACGGACTTCAAACTCCTGCCTACATACTGCAGACTTCTCTCTACAGACTGTAGACTCCTGCCTACATACTGCAGACTTCTCTCTACAGACTGTAGACTCGTGCCTACATAACGCAGACTTCTCTCTACAGACTGTAGACTCCTGCCTACATACTGCAGACTGTAGACTCGTGCCTACATAATGCAGACTTCTCTCTACAGACTGTAGACTCCTGCCTACATACTGCAGACTTCTCTCTACAGACTGTAGACTCCTGCCTACATAATCTACACTTCTGCGTGCATACTTCAAACATTTCCCTACAGTTTTCAGACTTCTGCTTACAGTTTTCAGACTTCAGACTTCTGCCTAAAGTTTTCAGACTTCTGCCTACATGCTTCGAATTAATGCCTGCAAACCACAAACTCGTGTGTGCATATTTAAAAACTGCAGAATTATGCCTACAGACTTTAGACTTCTACCTATATACTTGGGACTTATGCCTACAGATTGTAGACTTCTACCTATATACTTGAGACTTATGCCTACAGACTTTAGACTTCTACCTATATACTTGAGACTTATGCCTACAGACTTTAGACTTCTACCTATATACTTGAGACTTATGCCTACAGACTTTAGACTTCTACCTATATACTTGGGACGTATGCCTACAGACTTTAGACTTCTACCTATATACTTGAGACTTATGCCTACAGACTTTAGACTTCTACATATTTACTTGAGACTTCTGAGTAGATGACTTCACAAGACTTTAGACTTCTATTTAGGGAATTTACATTTATGCCTGCAGACTTCAGATTCCCGCCTACATACTTCAGAATCCTGTTTACAGACTTCAAATACCTGACATCAAACCTCAAGTTCGCAAAAGTACTGGGATGACTGTGTAAATACGTATAGGGTTGCTTGAGTTCATGTGTTTGGCTCATAAAATTAGGGCCATAGAGGTCAATGTTCCTCTCACTAGAACAGTGGTTCTCAACCTTTTTTGGCCCTTGCCTCCCTTCACCATATTTTCAGAACGTCATTCCCCCGCCCCCCCCTTTCGTATTTCCTACCTAAACATTTGGCCCGTGCCCCCCTTCACCATATTTTCAGAACGTCATTTCCCCCTTTTATATTTCCTACCTAAAAATTCCGCCCGCCCCTACACAGTATACGTAATAATGGAAGCTAAATTGAATAGCACATACTAAAACAAGCCTAGACGTCCACATAAATCATGATGTGTGGGTCTACTTACTTTATAAATTGAATTTTAGAAGGGTGAGACGTACAGAATCGTACAGTATGAAGGGAAAAAACAATATCAAGTAATCGGTTCTTGGATTAACGAGATCTTGAAATAATCTTAATTCCCCCCCCCCCCGGAAACCCTAAAATTCTCCACTGGGGGGTGGGGGAATGAATTCCCCACCGGTTGAGAACCACTGCACTAGAACCTTAGTTCTCGTCTGATCGGTTTATGTTAAACTGCGTCCGTTTCTACAAGTGTATTCGAGGTGGTAATTCATTAGCTATTTCTCATATACTTCGCTTGTCTACAGAAACTAGAGAAAAGTCTTTATTCCACCGTCATTCCTGTGGATGCTAGACATTTTTAGCATTCAGGCAACCTAAAGGTTGAAACAGTGAACTTTAGAATTAACAACCGGCTAAAATGCCTGTAAGCCAACCAAGCAGCCAATGAGGTAATCAACAAGATATCTAACTAACCTGCCAGCTAACCAATAATCAACACAAGACAACCGACTACCAATCATCGAAGCAAGCAGACATCAGCCAACCAACCTACCAGGCACCGAACAATCTAAGTAGAGAATCTAACAAATACCCATCCAGACAACAAACTTACCAACTAAGAAACCAACCAACCAGACAACCAACTAAGCAAGCAGACAACAAGCCAAGCCACATACCAGCCATCCAACAATATAACTAGGGAATCTAACATAAAATCACCCAACTAGACAACAAACTATCCTATCAACAAACAAACCAATTAGAGAACCAACTAACCAACAAAGCAGTCTATTCAACAATCTAATTATATGATCTAACATAAAATCAACTAACCAGACAACAAAGTAACCTATCAACAAACAAACCAATTAGAGAACCAACTAACCAATCAAGCAATCTATCCAACAATCTAATTAGAAGATCTAACATAAAATCAATCAACCAGACAACAAAGTAACCTATCAACAATCAATCAAATTAGAGAACCAACTAACCAACCAAGCATTCTATCCAACCATCTAACTAGAGAATCTAACAAACAATCAACAAACCAGACAACAAACTAATCAGCCAACAAACAAATGAACCAACCAGACAACAAGCCAACAAACCAACCAACAAACCAGCCAACCAACGAATCAACTAGCACATCAACCAACCAGCTTCCAAACAACTATATCGTCTCATTGAATGAACACGTGCACGTCAAACTGGTCACTCCTCAAAAGGTGGGTTATTATTCAGGTCTCATTCTCTAATATAGTGGTTCTCAACCGGTGGGGAATTCCCCCCCCCCCAGGGGGGAATTTTAGGGTTTCCGGGGGGGGGGGGATGAAGATCATTTCAAGATCGCGTTAATACAAGAACCGATTACTTGATATTGCTTTTCCCTTCATACTTTACAGTTATGCACGTCTCATCCTTCTAAAATTCATTTTATAAAGTAAGTAGACCCACAAATCACGTTTTATGTGGATGTCTAGACCTGTTTTAACATATTTACCTTCCATTTTTACGTATACTGTGTAGGGGTGGGGGATTTTTAGGTAGGAAATATGAAAAGGGGGAAATGACGTATTGAAAATATGGTGAAGGGGGGCACGGGCCAAATTTTTGATAGGAAGGGGGGGGGGGGAATGACGTTCTGAAAATATGGTGAAGGGGGGCACGGGCCAAAACAGGTTGAGAACCACTACTCTAATCTATACTATATGCAGATGGGTGTGGTCACTGTGGGTTTGGGGTGGCTACCAGTTTCTCAAGGGAGTTTCCGTGGCGATGTGGTTAAACCACCGACATTTCGCTCCGAAGAACCGAAGAGTTCGATTCCGGGTCACGTCGTTCGGTTAACGAGTACAATTTTCTCGGAGACTGTTGGCGATAGTAGCTGGAGCTAGGGAGTTTGGGCTTTGTGTGTTGCTTCCCACAGTACGTCCTCGGGAAGAGACCAGGCTATATGGGATAAAACTAATGCAGTGAATTCTATCCTTTGCCTTTTAGCCCCCTTTTTAAAAATAAATCAGTATCTGAAATCATAAGAGAAATGATGTCTGATTCCCAGTCTGTATTGTGTATAGCTCAGACTGAACAGTTGTGACGTAAGCACTTGTGTCTTACAAAGACTTGCATGGATCTACAGTCCGTGTCATGCTGGAGTGCGGGGCAACGAACGAACAAGTCTGTTGGCTTCAATAGCATTATTCGTTGGAACACCCGCGATGGATAAGGGAACCATTTTGAAGATTGTCTTCTATGAACTACTGCTGGTTGAAGATACAATAACAGTTGAAAAAACGTAGTTAAGGATGCCTTAATTTGGATATAAGTGTTGTTGTAACACACTGAGGCTAGAGTCCATGGTGTTTACAACCTGAAATGTTGCTAAAATTATTACGATCTACACCTGACATCAGGTGTAATGATTATTACCAGGTTTGTCCATGGGACATATTTTTTCTGTCCCATCCCATGGTCATTTATGCTTGTCCCATCCCACCTCATCCCATGGGTAATTTCCCATGGGAGTCCCGTGGGAATAACATTCCTATGGCCAAGCCTGATTATTACGATGTGGGTTCTGAGGAAAATGCGAAGAATACAATGGACAGACAGAAAAAAACGAATAACCAAGTATTACAAGAAACAAATGGAAACCATAAACTGATTAGATAAATTAGACGTAGACAGTCAACATTTTTGGGAAACCTTATGAGGAGAAATAAATTGGAGAACTTGGAGACAACTGGCAAGATTGAGGGGAAAAGAACAAGGGGAAGGCAGAAAAATAAATACCTGGATGGCTGGGCCATGCGGTATGGTCGAGGCAAGAACACAGAGCTGATCCACGACTCTGGTGATCGTGGGAGATGGCGAAACATGACCACCCACGCTTATCGGCATGTTACATGATGATGATTACGATCTACACCTCAGTGAGACTGAGCATTTATGGTTTTACCCGGAGCTGCTTTATCATACAGATTCTTAGAACCTAGAAACTCACCATAGTATTCTTCTCCCTCGTAGACATCCAACGCCATATTTGGATACAACATGAGTAAAATCTTGGCCACTTCGAAATGAACGGGCGAGTCCATTAAAAACAAGAGGTGAAACGGTGTTTCTCCAACACCCCCGCGCTTGTCTAGGTCCCAGCAGGCATCGTGAGCGGTGAACTTTTGGAAATAGTCGTCTATGTGAGCGGCTTTCAACTTTTCCTCAGAGATTTTTTCTGGTTTATCTGAACCCTACCAACACATGAACACAAGATATAGTACATGTTAGTTAGTAGCAAACACCAACACATGAACACATGTTATAGTGTGTTTATTTTTGTCTACCCCAATATACAATTCCATATCTCAGTAACCAACTGAAGGAAAATGATGAGATTTAGTATATAACCTTATCATTATGTCCACACAACAAAACAATTTTTGTTCTGGAGATTTTACAGCAGATTTCAAAGTTTGTTTATATGCGGTTTATAATTCACGGGTCAGAGATGAAATTCATTATTTTAAATGTAATACAGCGTAGCCAGATAATCAGCGTTCAATGTTGAATATTTTACGTGTTCCGCGGGATTGGCCTTATGCCAAGAACCCCGCGCTGTTTAAACTGGGACTGTTCAGAGGTGTCGTCAAACTGTGGGTTATTTCATGAAACCTGATTATTATTATTATTATTATTATTATTATTATTATTAAATCTTACCACTTATCGCTAACATTGAAATGTGTTAATATTTTCAATGGGATTGAATGCCAAATTGTGTATACACTTCAAAGCATCGCTATGAACTTGTACACATATTTTTTATATAGAAGCTGATCGCAGGAAACGGTTTTATACTATTACAAATTCCGAAAAAAGAACTGTGCATGCATTGGGTTTGAGTAAACGGTCATTTTGTCGATGGGTGCAAGAAATTGGAATTAAACTACCACGCAATAACCAAACGGTAGGTAGAAAGGTTATTGTAGACAGCTTTGACAAAGATGTCATAAGGCGAGCTATTATAAAAATGCTTTAAAAAGTCGCTTAAAAGTCGACAGGGTCGACTTCATTGCATCGGGTTCTATCCCATATGGCTCGGTCTCATTCCGCAGCGCGGAAAGCATCGCACAAAGCACGAACTCCGCAGCTCTAGCGACGACCCACATAAGTCTCTGAAAGATTTAACTCGTGAACCGAAGGATGCGGCCCGGAATCGAACCCACAACCTTTGGAGACCGAGTCAAAAGGCTTGACCACTTCGCCACGGAGACTCCTAAAATTATAAACATTTTGGATTTTATATCCAGGATTATCCAGCATTATAAAAATGCTGGATGCCAAAGAAACAGTGACTGTAAGACAACTTAGGGTTTGGTTGAGAAAGAACAATAACAGAGCTATCCAAAACAACTTTGTGGAAAATTATAAAGACATTATCTTCACTTTTAGAAAGTACAAGGAAGGTAGAAATATTCTTTGCGAGCAACCGCATTTAGGAGCCATGAGAAGCAGATACCTACGTGAAATAAGGGAAATGCGCAAAGAAAATTATGGCATATTGTGTTTGGATGAAATGTGGATCAATGCGCACCACACAAGTGATAAGGAATGGCAATCAGTGGATGGACAGATAAAGCGATATATGCCCAGTAGTATAGGACAGCTTTTGGTCATGGCCCATGCTGGTAATACGCATAATGGCGTACAGCGGAATGCTGGGCTCGTGTTCGTATCAAAACATACAGACAATAGGGATTATCATAATGAGATGAATGGTAATGTATTTAGAGATTGGCTCGAGAATATAGTACTTCCATCCCTTGATAGACCGTCGTGTCTAATTATGGACAATGCATGATATCAATGTTGTTGCCCAAGAAGACAAAATACCTACAGCATCCAGCACAAAGGGAGCAATAAAGATATGGCTCCGAATGGAAAACATACCATTTCCAGAAAGGTATTTCTAGCTAGAACTGTTGTCCCTTGTAAAACAGACGCCAAAAAAGCAAGAAATATCAAATCGACAAGTTGATAGAAGAGCATCGTCATGGTTGTTTGAGACTTCCACCGTACCACTCTCATTTTAACCCTATAGAACTTGTGTGGGCTAAAATTAAAGGATAGGTGGCAGCTGACAATACTATATTCAAATTTTCTGACTACTAATCCAGTCCGCGCTATTAAATATTGATAAACGTTACTGGGAAAATGTGAGGACCATGTGTTGAAAGAGGAAGAGGACTATTGGAGAAAGGATGGAATGAATTTTATGCAACCGAGAGCAGTCATCAACCTACTGGAATCGTCCGACACAGATTAAGGTCTGAGCAGATCGCAGACCTTAATCCGCGTGCACGCTTACTGTGATATTTTTCTCCTGCCATTCAGACGAATTGCAGGCCCTAAACATTACAGCATCAGCACAATGTCAATGGCAACAGTTTGTATTCCACAGTTATCAATTTTCAATTCCGCAAGCCCTCAGCGGTGACATACAACTGGTATTGAAAAAAAAAAAAAAAAAAAAAAAAAAAAAAAAAACAATGAGCGCATTGAATACCAACAGAAGAGTTCCTCTTCTTCTTTCGTTCGCTTGAAATATGTCTATAACTGCAATGCTGTCTCTTGTATGAATTGAACTGTCTTTTTAAGTTCACACAGCGGTCCATAGAGTTTATCTTCCACTGTTGTCTCTCTAGGCCAGAAGGTTTGCCTAGATATGTTATATTTTGGGCAGTCTTGGAGTATGTGCTCTGCTGTCTGCGACGCCAATCCACATGTGCACATGGCTGTTTCACCAATCTTGAATTTTGTATACATGTGGTTGCGTAATCTATTGTGCCCTGTTCTGAGGCGCAGAATAATGACTTGTTCTGGTCTATCCATAACGTGGTAGTCATCTTGAGCAGGTTTTTGTGGCTTTCTGACCGATTTGATCAACCATTTTTTGGGTGGTATGTAACGTGCACATCAGGCTGTTCTTCTTTGGCTCCTTCCTTAGCCAATTGATCAGCTCTATCGTTTCCGGGTACTCCACAGTGGGATGGTATTCACTGTATGGTGAACTTATGCTGAATGCTAAGTTCAGAAAGTAGTGTCCTTAGTACTGGCAATTTCCCAGACAGGAGCGCCTCGAGTACTGATTTTGCATCTGTCAATAGCACCACAGCTTGTGTACCATTGCTGGTATTTAGTAATTTCTCTGTTGCTATCTTGATTGCCTCAATTTCAGCATTGTAGTTATGGCAGTACTTTCCTGTCGGTACTCTAGCTGTGTCCCTAGTATTATTTGGGTATTCTATGTACACACCCGCTCCTCCATTTCGAACAGCATTTTGTGCTGACCCATCTGTGTAGACTCGGATCCAGAGGTCCTGTGGGTATTCTTCATCAAGGAAGCTGAGAATGGTTGTTCTGCGCTGCACACTGTTCTGTTCTTCCTTGTCAAATATTCCTCTCACTTTTGTCTGGATTTGTAATGATAGTCTATGCTCATTTTTCCATGGAGTTCGCTCTGGAATAGTTGTTAGGGGGATACCAACTGTGGGCAGATCGGTGGTTTCTCTGCAGAGTCGTTTGGCCTGGTGGATAAAACTACTTCTTTTCAACCGCCCCATAGCTAGGTTTTCAAATCTGTTCTTCATAGGGTGGCCTGGCAAGCTGAGGAACTTTTCTGCTTGTATTAGCGTTTTCGTATCTCTGCGCTCATTCAGTGCTTGTGTCCTCCCCATCTTCTCCATTTCCACTATAGGGGTTGATCTCATCCCTCCTGTGGTGACTCTGAGTGCTTGATTTTGCACTTTGTCCAGCTCTTGTAGTGTGGTTTTTTATGCCGAACACCACGCAGTTGACCCGTATTCCAGGCGTGGTCGTATGCTCTGTTGATAAACTTTGCTAAGTATTTTCCCACCGGCTCCCCATGTGGTTCCACTTAGTTTTCTCAGGATGGCTATTTTCCTTCTGGCTTTTGCTACTGCTTTGTTGATGTGCTTTCTCCATGTCAGCTTGCCATCAAATGTTACTCCAAGGTATGTTGGTTCTTTATCTTCTCTTAGGGGTGTTCCATTTATCTGGATGGTCCCTGCCTTTTGTTTTGGAGAGAGGGTAAATAGGGTGGTGCTGCACTTGTCAGTGTTTATGCTGACACACCATCTATTTGCCCATGCAACAAATGTATCTACAGCTCTTTGTAGTAATCTGGTGGCCACTGATGCATGTTCATTTGTCATCGGCGTACATTGCCGCTTTAATTCCATGCGGTAGATTAGCAACGAGATCATTGATGAAGATTAGGAAAAGTGTGGGGGACAAGACTCCGCCCTGGGGAACACCGTGACGCAGTAGTACTTTCTTGCTCTTTAGTCCGTCTATCTGTACTCAGGCTCTTCTGTTGTGCAAGTATGCTTTCACCCATTTGTACATCCTTCCATTGACTTTGCAGTTTCTCAGTTTATTCATCAGACCTTCTTTCCAGACCTTGTCAAAGGCTTTCTTCAAATCTATCCATGCCGCAAGCACCAGCTTCTTCTCTTGGAATGCATCCTCAATTTCTTGAGAGAGGTAGGTTGTCTGATCTTCCGTAGAGTAGCACTGCCTAAAGCCAGCCTTCTGTGGCACAAGGATGTTTTTACTTTCAATGTACCACTGCAGTCTGTGATTGATGATGCGCTCCAGTGTTTTGCAGAGACAGCTTGTGAGGCTAATTGGTCTGTAGCTAGAGGCAATGGAACTATCTTTCCCTGATATTAGGAGGGGTATCATGATTGCTTCTCTGAGGCTTGTGGAACACTGCCTAAGGTCCAACTGTTATTGAAGATCTGCAACAGCTTTGCTTTGGCCTCTGTTCCTAGGTTCCTGATCATTTCATTGGATATACCATCAGCTCCTGGTGACTTTCTCATTTTCAGTTTTGATATGGCTAGCTCCAGTTCGCTGATTGTGATGGGTGCCTCCAGAACCTCATGTACTATTTCCTTCTGTCCTGTATTTTGCAGTTTCTCTTGAATCTCTTGTTGTTTCTCTGGACTAATTTTGATGTTGTTATCTTGTGCGAATGAGTCCGCAATATGGTCAGCTGCTTGCTTTCTTGTTAAGATGTTTCCATCTTTATGTAGTGCAATTTTTGAGTTTCTCCCCGTGCCCTCATCGTTAAGTTGTTTTATTAGCTTCCACAATTTCCTTGTGTCTCTTTGAAAGTTCAGAGACTCTGTTTTTTTCCTGCCAGCTTTTCCGTCTAGCTTGCAGCTTGGGCCTTTGAAATTTGGCTTTTGCATGCTGGAATTTATTGTGGTGCTCTTGGCTGGGTGTGGCCTCTGCTTGCTTTCTACATACTTCCACATCATTATGCAACTGTTCCAGTTCACTACTCCAGTAGGGTTTATATTGTTTACGGGCTCCTCTTGGTACTGTTTCTCGCGCTGCCTGTAGTATGCATTTCCCAAACTCTTCAACTACTTTATTTATGTCTTTCTCAGTGTTCAGGTTTCTAACCAGTAAGCTGGTGCGATTCTTGTACATTGCCCAGTCTGCTGCTTTCACTTACAAGCTTATTTTCTACAGTTAGAAAGACTGGCCGATGGTCGCTGCCACCAAGTTGTTTCCCAACAATTCGTGTAATGTTCCACTCCAGGTCTGGTGAATGAAAAGCCAGGTCAGGTGTATTTGTAGAGTGCCATGATCACGAGTAGAAAGTATGTCGGTCGGACGGCTTGTTAACCAAGATGAATCTATTCTCATCCTGCCAGTCTTCCAGTCTCTCTCCTCTCTGGTCCATGTGATCATAGCCCCAACTCTGCGAGTGGCTGTTGAAATCACCACACACAATCATTTTTTCTGTTAATGATAGTGTGTCCAGTGCCTGTGGGCGGTCACTTGGACAGTAGTAATTGATCAGATGTAGGTCTGTATAGCCTGTTTTAAATTTAAGTGTCTGATACTCAGCCCCTTCCATATAGACTTCGATTTGGGAAGCAGTGATGCTATTTTTTACAAGGGTAAGTATCCCACCTTTTCGCCTGTCCTTTCGGTCAGATCGGTAACACTGGTAGCCTCTGATTTTGAAGGCTATATTTTCGTTGAGGTGAGTTTCTTGCAAGCAACATATGCTTACTTTTTCTTGGTCCAGGATCTTTTCTAATTCTATTCTTTTGTTGCTGACTCCCTCCGCATTCCAGTGCATTATTTTAAGTCTTTGTTTAGTATGGCCAGCCGTTCTATTCTCATGTCCCCTGGCTCCACAGGACATCTGAGAAGGACCTCCAGTAGTTGGGGTTGGACCCTTTCGAGACATAGGGCCCGGCACTGCACCTGCCTGGGGGTCCAAAGCAGGGCGAACACCATAACTTTTAGCAGTAGTCGACATATTCCATTTTGCGTAATTGCATTGCATCCTGATTTCTGTGGTGCGCCTCCTGGCTGGTTGCCTCCGTCTTCAGCACCTTTCCTTTGCTAGAACAGACTGTGGTCTCACTCGAGTTTAGATGTGTACACACGCACACACGTGTCTGCACATGCATGTATGTGTATACACATCTAGAGCACACTGGTTATTTTCCGGCGCCAGATACTCGCCGTCGCCCCTTCTCCTGTTAGTAGAAACAGTTCCGCCACGTGAAGGCCAGGAGTTGGACTTTTGCTGCATAGGTTATGTATTCACGAGCCATTGGGGTATTTAAGCAATGTTGGGCTCTCACCCCAACACTGCGCCCCGGCTACATACAGCAACATTTGGAAAACAGAAGAGTAATATTGCGGTAGAAACTGACATATTGTGGCATAACAAGAAACGTGAGAGCAAGCACGTTGTCAAATTAGGCGACAACACACGTGCACACGAATCAATCTATAAACTACAATGAAAAGAGAACCAACATCTTGGTCGTTAAGAAGAAAGCCCACTACAGAGACACTGACAACTATTTTCATAGTGCAGAACAGGTAATCATGTTCCGTCTCTGAACAGTAAACAGCAGAGTAGACAATCTTTCACGAAGACTCCAAGCGGGTCTGTCACCCATGTGTACGTGTGAACAAACTACACAGACAGCTGAACAGATCCTTAAAAATGGACACATGATGACTAAATTGCGGTATCATTTCTGGTCACTCCATACGCACATTAACGCACAGCTATTTAGAAGTTTTCACGAACTCAATATAAAAAGCTAAATGCATCCTAGTAACATGAATACGTGTGTACAATTATTAACCAGCAGCTGAAGAAACAAGAAGGAAATGAAAAATAAGGTAAGAAATATATTCCTTCTACTTTCCTGTCAATTTACACATTATTTACCCCATGCCTCTGTAAATTCTATGTCTTTACTAATATTACACATTGCACCCCTCTCGTGGTGAAGTGGTCAAGCCTTCTGACTCGGGCTCCGAAGGTTGTATGTTCGATTCCTTCATTTCACGAGTGCATTTTTTCGGAGACTTCCGAGGGTCGTCGCTGGAGCTACGGAGTTCGTGCTTTGTACGACGCTTTCCGCCCTGCGGAAAGAGACTGGGCCATATGGGATAAACACCCGGTGCAATGCAGTCGACCCTGCCGACTTTTAAGCTACTTTTTTTTATTGCACCCACTCCCATACGAATCTGGCTACGCCTTGTACTTGTGTCCCTATCAGAAATAACGTGGTTTACTGTAGAGACAATGGCTACGGTCATCCGATCAGTATGGTCACTGCCAGGAAGGAAGAATGGTAACTTCCCTCCTTATTGATTCCCGGGCAGAGGAGGCTCGTCAGCCTTGGTTGGTATCTCTTCTAAGAGAGGGAACTCTAAATCTCAAACCTCCGCTGCCTTGCGGGTATACCCATATGGGAAAGGCTTCGGGAGTAAACCCTGAGGACAAATCCGGAGATGGAGTCCCTAAGGCAGTTCCATGTTGTAAACAACATAGTTCTGGCAACTCCTGCGACGGCACTGATGCCAAGTTGCATTGGCTGCTGCCTTTCCCTTGGTCAACATCGGCGACGTGGAGAGGGGGAACCTGCTACTGGGCAACAGCTGGTTCTCCGATTTCCATTGCCCAGGCTTGTGCCCTGAAGAGGTCACTTCAGCACCGCGTAAAGCGGTGACACAACACGGGAAGCAGCATTTGCCGGTTATAAGTGATACTGGCATGGCAAGCCGCGCGGAGAGACCAGGGAGCATGGAGTTGGCTTCGCTATCAGAAACAAGCTGCTTAATTCCATCATACCACCAAGTGATGGCACTGAAAGAATACTGAAGCTCCAACTCCAGACAGAGTCAGGCCCAGTTAGTATTATAAGCGTCTACGCCCCAACATTAACTGCAGCATCAGAATCTAAAGACACGTTCTATGACGACCTTAGCAAAGAAGTCAGTGAAACACCAGAGAAACAACATATTTTTATCCTGGGGGATTTCAATGCCAGGGTTGGCTCCGACCACAAATCTTGGCCTTCGTGTCTAGGACAGTTTGGCGTTGGGAAGATCAATGACAATGGACAACGTCTCTTGGAATTCTGCAGCCACCATAATCTGTGCGTGACCAACACCTTCTTTGACACGAAAACCTCAACACAAGGTGTCATGGAGGCCCCCAGATCAAAGAACTAGCACCAACTCGACCTGGTGCTCACTAAACGCAGCAACCTTCGCAATGTACAGCTGACTCGCAGCTATCATAGTGCTGACTGCGACACCGACGATTCACTCGTCTCCAGCAAGGTGAAGATAAAGCCCAAGAGAATCTACAGAAGCCGAACAAAAGGAAGACCACGCATTGACACCAGCGGCACCCAGAATAAAGAGAAGGTCAACAAATTCATGCAGGCTCTAGCGGATACTCTGCCTGGCCCCACAAACGGAAATTCCACCGAGAGATGGAGTCATTTTCGCGACACCATCTACAATACAGCACTATCAACATTTGGCAAGAAGCAAACTAAGTCAACCGACTGGTTTGAAAGAGACATGCATTCTCAAGGTATAAGACATCACCTTCAGAGAAAACACTGCAGGCATTGCGAACAGTCAGAAATAGAGTACAACAGATGGCAAGAAGATGTGCGAACAGGTACTGGCTACAGCTCTCTGCTCAAATTCAAACTTGTGCAGACACTGGAAATATAAGAGGAATGTACGAGGGCATCAAGCAAGCTGTCGGCCCATCAAAAAATAAGATGGCCCCTTTACGATCAACTGAGGGGGTAATCATAAAAGATCGAGCGAAACAAATGGATCGCTGGGTAGAACACTACTCAGAGCTATACTCAGTGGATAACACTGTCAGCGAAGAAGCTCTGGAAGCCATCGATCAACAGTCCGCCATGCATGCCTTGGATAACGAACCTTGCCTCACAGAAATCAGCGATGCACTAGACTCTCTAAAATCCGGTAAGGCACCTGGAAAAGATAATATTCCACCTGAAATTTTAAAATGTAGCAAAGAAACAATCATCCCAGAACTGTATGCAATATTTCAGCTCTGCTGGAGAGAAAAATCAATACCACAAGATATGAAAGACGCAAACATCGTTACCCTTTATAAAAACAAAGGCGACAGAAGCGACTGCAACAACTATCGCGGCATTTCCCTACTCAGCATTACAGGCAAGATTTTTGCCAGAGTAATCCTTAAAAGATTACACATTCTTGCTGAAAGAATCTACCCCGAATCGCAGTGCGGATTTAGACCCAACAGGTCCACCATCGATATGATTTTCTCACTTCGGCAGCTCCAAGAGAAGTGCAGAGAACAGAGGAAGCCATTATATATTGCCTTCATCGACCTCACAAAGGCATTTGACCTCGTGAGCAGAAGCGGCCTTTTTAAGGTCCTTGAAAAGGTTGGATGTCCACCCACCCTTCTTAGTCTCGTGAAATCATTCCACGAAAACATGCAGGGGACCATTTTATTTGACGGCTCAACATCCCAGTCATTCAGCATCAGCAGCGGAGTAAAGCAGGGCTGCGTGCTTGCTCCTACACTCTTTGGTATCTTCTTCGCTGTTTTCTTAAGGCAGGCATTTGGGACTGCCACTGAAGGCATATACCTCCACACAAGATCTGATGGCAAACTTTTTAGCCCATCAAGACTCAAGGCAAAGACCAAGATAAGATCAAGATGCGTAAGAGAACTACTTTTTGCTGATGATGCAGCACTGACTACTCATACAGCAGAAGATCTCCAAAGGCTCATAGATTGTTTTGCTGCCGCCTGCAAAGACTTTGGGCTCACCATTAGCCTAAATAAAACACAGGTGATGGAACAAGATGCTGGTGCGCCTCCGTCAATCAAAATTTCTAATTACGAATTGAAGGTCGCCCACGATTTTGTGTATTTGGGGTCGAAAATATCAGATAATCTTTCATTAGAGACAGAAATCGACAGACGCATTGGAAAGGCAGCCACAACATTTTCCAGGCTAGTGTAGCAGAATGAATATCATATCAGTATTAGCTTTAGGGGTGCAAGACTACAGCACGCTTGAGCATCGATATAGAACAGTAAGAAAGATGCTCAAGTCGTGACGTAGCGGGTTGTTGGGTAGTAACCACCACGAACGAGAGAAGAGAAGAAAACATCATAATACAATTGATTTGAACTTGGATTTTGTATCATCATGTGAAATTAAAGCCTATTTAGAAACAACACAGAACTTGTTGATCATCTGTATACGCATTGTTACAGATGGGTTAAATGGCGCCGCATACAGGATTTTTTGACTTGAAGGTCGCGTGAACAACGTGAAGTATGAAAGTAGTCAACATGCCGCATACTAAACTGGACTAACCAATTTGTTCAGGTACGAACAATATTTTAGACATTCATTAAATAAGAAGCATAGAAGGAACTCTAAGTTTGATGCTCGTTGGGTTCCAGGTTATTACATTTTAGAAAAGCTAGGAAATGTATCGTACAGTATAAAGAACCAGATCACGGGACATATAGCAAGGGCACACGTAGAGCACTTAAGAAGAGATAGTGATGATAAGGGAAATAATAATTATAATAATAATTATTATTCAGACACCGGATACTTAGATGAACAAGTCGTCAGAAGAGCTACAATACCCCCAGATTTTAGAAAAGATCCAACACAAAGTCAATTAGTAACAACTCCAGTTTGTGATGATACTCAAGAACAGACAATACCAAAAACGATAAAAGAAAAAAATATGAATGAGAGTCATTATGATAGCATAGAATCTATGGAAGAAGAGATAGGTGCTCCATTTAAAAATACTAGACAAGCAACGAAAAGGTGAATAGAGAGACAGAGAGAAAGAGAAGTGAAAAGACAGAGAAGAATTAGGGAAAATTCATCAAGCGACGAATTTATACCCCTATTAGAAAGGTCGTTAAGAAACGATGATAAAAAAATTAGATTGGATATAGAAAGAAAAAGATTGGCAGCTGCTAGTAATAGACATACAGATGAAGAAGAAATGGATGAAAATTCAGAATCAAATAGTAGTATGGAAGAAAGTAATACTTTATACGAAGAAGAAGATATTGATGTGGAGATAGCACTTATTCAAAGGAACTTGGAGTTACTGAAGAAATGGAAACGTAGGAAATAAATTGAGAGAATATACTGCAGATAGCAAGATATAAATTTCATGATTTAAAAAGGAAAATGATACTTGAGGATGTATATGACACATTTGTTATGGAAAAGGGTTCTATTGATACTTATAATGAGTTGCCTTGAAGAATAGACATAATTAGGTATTAAGATAATTAATATGGAGATAAATTCGAGTGAGGTATATTGTTTTACTGTAATTTGATTGCCAATTGATTTTATGGTTTGACTTCTTGAGTTTTCTTAAATAGATAAATAAGTTAGTTATTGTTAGTCCAAAAAAGAGACTAACAATATATAGGATGTATGTTATATTATTTTAATATATGTTTTTCTTTGAATGAGTTAATACCTTTTATTGATATGAGGGGAAACATAAATGATGTATAAAAACTTGGGGGGGGGGGGAGGGTATGATGTCCTGTTGGGATTTTATTTCGCTTCACTCATAATTTAAGTGAATTGTCTTGTATGTTGAATGGTAATTACCTTGTTTATATATATGTTAGAAATTAGTTAAGTTAAGTTTAATTTACATGGTTTTGTCTAGAATAAAGGCAATACATGGGGCTTTATTTAGGACCCTTCGTTCAGAAAATAGTAATAAACTACTGAGGACTAGTAGAGAGACATTATCTTTGTGAATAATATGTTCATGGGTATATTCTGTTGCTGTGATAATCAGCATAAAGAGGTTGATATGGTTATGAAGCATTATAAACATATGCCGGGGATGGTTATGGGAAAGTTAAAATAGGAGCTGCATTAAAGTCAGCATTAATTGAAGATATATGGATTGGATACCATATTATGAGTAATGATATGATAGAGAATAGAGAATAGATAAAAAGGTCAATAGAGAATAGATAAAAAGGGGGCTGTGAATGGCAGCATATAAGGTTGGGTATATAGAATAGATAAACAAGGAGGCGTACCATGGGATATGAGGGGGGAAAAAGTAGGAGCTGTGAAAAAACAGCGTTAATTAATTTGAAATGTTCATGGAATATGAACATTGGTTCGTGGTTGAAGGTGAGATAAGTGAAATATAGACAAGGTTGTGGATGGCAATATATGGCAATATAAATGTTGAGTATATAAAAGAAAACTTAGATCAACTTAAATTATAGTGAACAGAGATGCATTTCATAAGATATATTTTAAAAAATTGTTTACAAAAGTTTTTTCGTTGACAAGAGAGGTAAATGTGATTCTGTTGACTATTTCCTTATACTTTTCATAAATTTGGGTGCGCACCCTTTCTTTACCCCTTCCTTACTTTTTTTCTGTCTATCCTATGCTGTGTGAATGAGAAATTTCATAATGCCAAGTGTACGATAACGATGATATGAGCCATTCTTATGATATATATACATTTCGATAAGGAAACTGTGAAGAGCCAGAAACGAAGAAGAAATGTAATTTCCTAGTGGTTTGCTATGTGGTACAATTGGAGGGAAATGTTCACCTAAGGTAGAGTTAGTTTGGGGCGGCTTAGAGAAATTATGGGAGGTAAGGTGAGAATAAAGGGGTTAAGAGTTAAGACTTTTGAAGAAGAAAAGTCTTTTAAAAGACAGGGAGGTGTAGCAGAATGAATATCATATCAGTATTAGCTTTAGGGGTGCAAGACTACAGCACGCTTGAGCATCGATATAGAACAGTAAGAAAGATGCTCAAGTCGTGACGTAGCTGGTTGTTGAGTAGTAACCACCATGAATGAGAGAAGAGAAGACAACATCATAATACAATTGATTTGAACTTGGATTTTGTATCATCATGTGAAATTAAAGCCTATTTAGAAACAACACAGAACTTGTTGATCCTCTGTATACACACATTGTTACACTAGCTAAAAGAGTTTGGGAGAATAATAGACTAACAGAGCGTACAAAAGCTCAAGTATATAAAGCTTGTGTTGTTAGCACACTACTCTATGGGTCTGAATCCTGGACCCTGTACTCAAGACAGGAAAGGAAGTTGAATTCCTTCCACATGAGATGTCTGAGACGTATCCTGGGCATAACATGGAAAGACCACATAACAAACAAGCAGGTTCTTGAAAGAGCAGATATTACCACAGTGCACACCCTTCTCAAGCAGCGACGCCCCCCCCCCCCCCGGTGGCTGGGCCACGTATCTCGAATGGAGGATGAACGTATTCCCAAAGATCTCCTTTACGGAGAACTAGCCACAGGAAAGAGGCCAACCGGAAGACCCCAAATGCGATATAGGGATGTATGTAAACAAGATATGAAAACCATTGGAATAGATCCAGACACGTGGGAGAGAGTTGCAACAGACAGATGTTCCTGGAGAAGAGATGTACGAAACGGACTGGTGCTCTTTGAGCGCAATCTGATCCAACAAACTGAGGATAAGCGGCACAGGCTCAAAGCGCAGTCACTTACTGCGTGACTTGCCTCGTTTTACAGATGCGGAAACTGTGACAGGGATTGTCACTCTCGCATTGGACTATACAGTCACCAGCGGTGCTGCCAGGCACCTCCCAAGCGGCACAACTCTATAGTCCTTCAGGACTGAAAGAGGCCTACTACTGTAAGACTAGTTTGTTAGCGTGAATTCACTACATTTTCCCTAAAACATGAAAGAAATGTCGTCGCTTTCGATGATTTAAATTGCCTTAGGACCTATCAAAGACATATTCCTTGGGTGGGGGTAAATATAAGATGGCAGGAAAAATTTCATAACGATGCAACAGACAGTTTTCAAAATAATTGATCGTGAATGACGGCATTCATTTCTAGACATAGTATAGTAAGTAGCAAACAAAGTCAGGGACCAGGTTACACGAACTAACAGATTAAATGCCATGGGATGATTAATCGTCTTAAACGACTTTCCGTGTCTGCCATGGGTTTATATATCGCCGAAGTGATGCCATTGAGTTATAATACAACATGTCTGCTACCATATTAATAACTTTTAAATCATAACTGTGACACACCCCTTACTTCCCATTTTCTGCCATTGTTTGGTCTAACCTACTTTTTGTTTGGTCTAACCTACTTTTTGTTTGGTCTAACCTACTTTTTGTTTGGTCTAACCTACTTTTTGTTTGGTCTAACCTACTTTTTGTTTGGTCTAACCTACTTTTTGTTTGGTCTAACCTACTTTTTGTTTGGTCTAACCTACTTTTTGTTTGGTCTAACCTACTTTTTGTTTGGTCTAACCTACTTTTTCTTTGGTGCTCCCTACTTTTTGTTTGGTTTAACCTACTTTTTGTTTGGTCTAACCTACTTTTTGTTTGGTCTAACTTACTTTTTGTTTGGTCTAACCTACTTTTTGTTTGGTCTAACCTACTTTTTGTTTGGTCTAACCTACTTTTTGTTTGGTCTAACCTACTTTTTGTTTGGTCTAACCTACTTTTTCTTTGGTGCACCCTACTTTTTGTTTGGTCTAACCTACTTTTTGTTTGGTCTAACCTACTTTTTGTTTGGTCTAACCTACTTTTTGTTTGGTCTAACCTACTTTTTGTTTGGTCTAACCTACTTTTTGTTTGGTCTAACCTACTTTTTGTTTGATCTAACCTACTTTTTGTTTGGTCTAACCTACTTTTTGTTTGGTGTAACCTACTTTTTGTTTGGTTGAACCTACTTTTTGTTTGGTCTAACCTACTTTTTGTTTGGTTTAACCTACTTTTTGTTTGGTCTAACCTACTTTTTGTTTGGTCTAACCTACTTTTTGTTTGGTCTAACCTACTTTTTGTTTGGTCTAACCTACTTTTTGTTTGGTCTAACCTACTTTTTCTTTGGTGCACCCTACTTTTTGTTTGGTTTAACCTACTTTTTGTTTGGTCTAACCTACTTTTTGTTTGGTCTAACCTACTTTTTGTTTGGTTTAACCTACTTTTTGTTTGGTCTAACCTACTTTTTGTTTGGTTTAACCTACTTTTTGTTTGGTCTAACCTACTTTTTGTTTGGTCTAACCTACTTTTTGTTTGGTCTAACCTACTTTTTGTTTGGTCTAACCTACTTTTTGTTTGGTCTAACCTACTTTTTCTTTGGTGCACCCTACTTTTTGTTTGGTTTAACCTACTTTTTGTTTGGTCTAACCTACTTTTTGTTTGGTCTAACTTACTTTTTGTTTGGTCTAACCTACTTTTTGTTTGGTCTAACCTACTTTTTCTTTGGTGCACCCTACTTTTTGTTTGGTTTAACCTACTTTTTGTTTGGTCTAACCTACTTTTTGTTTGGTCTAACCTACTTTTTGTTTGGTCTAACCTACTTTTTGTTTGGTCTAACCTACTTTTTGTTTGGTCTAACCTACTTTTTGTTTGGTCTAACCTACTTTTTGTTTGGTCTAACCTACTTTTTCTTTGGTGCACCCTACTTTTTGTTTGGTCTAACCTACTTTTTGTTTGGTCTAACCTACTTTTTGTTTGGTCTAACCTACTTTTTGTTTGGTCTAACCTACTTTTTGTTTGGTCTAACCTACTTTTTGTTTGGTCTAACCTACTTTTTGTTTGGTCTAACCTACTTTTTGTTTGGTCTAACCTACTTTTTGTTTGGTCTAACCTACTTTTTGTTTGGTCTAACCTACTTTTTGTTTGGTCTAACTTACTTTTTGTTTGGTCTAACCTACTTTTTGTTTGGTTTAACCTACTTTTTGTTGAACAATGAATCTGTTAAAGCGTTTAGGGTACATGGTGTTAGACCTATAGTTTCATAGACCAATCATCATTCTGTGAGTATTGCGGTCTATACCACACCAACCGCCTTCATTTCTAAAGGCATCCTTCTGGCACCCATTGTAGGTTGGGTCGATCTGAGAGACCAGGTCAGTTTAAAAAAAAAAGTCCCACATCGAAGAGATTTCGAACCCATGACCAATGCACTAGTAGCCAAACGTCTAGCCCCGACGCTATCGCGTACTTGATCCGAAACACCAACAAAGGATGATATAATATATTTCATATGTGGTGTGAAATTCATAATCATATAATTTTAAATACCTAGGGGCATTTATAACATCAGATGGAAGATGCACAAGAGAGATTAAGAGCAGAATAGGGCAAGAAAAAACTGCATTTCAGAAAATGAAGAGTATCTTATGCAATATGTCACCATCATTGAATATAAGAGAGTTCTGAAGTGCTATATAGAGCCTGTTGTGCTGTATAGCTGTGAATCGTGGAATGTAAATGAACAAATTAGGAATAACTTTGAAGCAACAGAGATGTGGTTCCTGAGACGAATGTTGCGAATTCCTTAGACTGCCAAAGTAACTAACAATGATTGTGTGAAAAAGCCTAATGAAACTAGAACATTACATACAATAATAAGAAAGAGACAAAAAGCTTTCTTTGGTCATGTGATGAGAGAGGCATTGGAGAACATCGTAACAACTGAAAAAAATCGAGGGGAAGAGAGGAAGAGTAAGATCAAGAGAAATGATGATGGATGAACTAAGATGGGGGTATGGAGGAATATCATTAGCAGAGTTGATCCAGAAAACCAGGGACCGTGATCTGTTTAGAGTCACGAATGCCTACTCCAGCTGGTATAGCACTTGATGATGACGATGATGATATTTAACATTGATCAGAACCCCAAGAACATATGATCAAGTATATTTAAAAGTAGTTTGTGTCTTAACTGTAATAAATAAAAAACAACAACAACAATACACAGGAGGAGGAGGAGGAGAGTAATAATAATAATAATAATAATAATAATAATAATAATAATAATAATAATAATAATAATAATAATAATAATAATAATAATAATAAGAAGAAGAAGAAGAAGAAGAAGAAGAAGAAGAAGAAGAAGAAGAAGAATATTACTAACCCTGAAAGCAAAGCCAATATTCTTTGAGAATAAAGCAAAATTAGCACGCGCGCGCTCGCACACACACACACACACACACACACACACACACACACACGCACGCACGCACGCACGCACGCACGCACGCACGCACGCACGCACACACACACACACACACACACAAAGTAAGAGCGTACTTAAAAGTACAACACACATATGAACTATATACTCACCCGAACTTTGTGTGAACACTTCCATTTCCACCTGAGAAACTCACTCTCCGTGATTCGATGTTTCTTACCATCAACATTATATAAGAATGTGGCCATTTCGTTTCGTGCAATCTGCGCCACTTTTTCGGGCCCTTCTCTGTTGTAGGCGTCAATGAGAGACCCTCCTTTCGTTAGGTTGACGAACTGGAAAGCTGGGTTCGCGTCCATTTCTTTGTTTTGTTGTTTCCACCCTTCGTCTTTAGCTCCCACACATGGTAAATTGCCCATGGTGCTATTTCAGTTGGTTGTCTGAAGTTGTTCTGTCGGGGTCTGCTCCAGCGGCGGTTGGTGAATAACTAGTGAAACTCCGTCCTTTACATTCCTGGTACTTTAGATAATAATAATAATAATAATAATAATAATAATAATAATAATAATAATAATAATAATAATAATAATCATAATAATAATAATAATGAATATACTAGTTATCTTGGTAATGGGTTGTTCGAATTTTTAAAAACGATATGGGCTCTCAGGTCGACCAAGCCTAAAAAAGAAACCAAGAAATGTCTTGAGAATAAAGGCGGGCTGAGCGCTACTGACAACATCACCTTCCGAGTCCCGAATGGTCTATAAAATTATGGATGAGCTGCTTTGTCGGAGCCGCCCTGAGCGGCTTTAAAATTTACATGTGATGTCAACACTCACTGTCCTAGTTTTGTCTACTGAAGGAAACTGTAACACTTATGGAGGTATCCGTGTGCAGTGACGATGATCACTTGTAAACAAAAACCATCTGATCATTAACATCCATCCTACATACATTAGATAAACGTTTCACCAAATTTTCAGCGCTAAACAAAAAGTTGGTTTGGATCTAACAATATTGAACATCGGAAAATGGGAAGTAGGGATGTCACAGTTATTACTTTAAAGTTGCTAATATGGTAGCAGACATGTTGTCTAAAATAGTCTTAAAAGTCGAAAGGATTGACTTAATTGCACCGGGTTATATCCCATACGGCTCAGTCTCTTCCACAGGGCGGCCTGCTGAGAGCGTCGCACAAAGCGCCACAAAGCACGAACTCCTAGCTCCAGCGACGACCCCCAGGAGTTTCCGAGAAAAATGCACTAGTGAACCGAAAGACGTAACCTGGAATCGAACCCACAATCTTCGGAGCGCGACGCAGACGGCTTAACCACTTCGCCACAGGGCCTCTTGTATTATTTACCAAATTAAAGGCGATCGCATAATGAAAACAACTGTAGTTAATAACAACCCTAGTTAATAGCAATTTATTCGAACGTTGACTTGACTAAACATTTCCAAACTCCCCTGTAGCGCATAAACAAATTACTCCAAAGTTGACTAAACATTCTCAAACACTCCTTCCCAATTTCCCTACATGTAACGAGAGCTACGGCGAGCCTGTAAATCCCGTGATAAGAATATTCGTCTGCGTTTGCCGGAAATTGCGCCGATCTGTCCTGAATCTGGCCCTCCATGGCTTGGCTTTTATTGGAGGTCACCAGCTTTTAATAGAAAACGGATAATTTATTATTAAATACGGTAGCTGCGTTCGGCTAGTCATGGATGTATAAACTGTTTCAAGAAACTGCTTAGCGGGACAGTTACATAAATAAACACACACAGTATTGTTTGGCGCTCACGGAAGGAGAAGAAAGAAATAGAGACTTGAGGGCGCACAAGACAACATAAAATCTGAAAGCTATAGTTACCGACCGGGATTCGAACCTGTCACCTCCAAATGGCAACAGCGCCACGCTGCAGGAACAAGTGTACTTCGACGCATGACCAACATCCCCCCCCCCCCCCCCCCCCGCATATCCATTACAGGAAATAAATGACCGTAGACCCCGAGGTAGACCAAGAAGACGGTGGAGAGATAATACATGTACAGACCTACAAGCACTTGGAATCAACGACTGGCAAGAGAGACGAATGGAGACGGATTGTATTTGCAGCAAAGAACCTCAATGGCTCGGAAAGCTGAAGAAGAAGAATATCCATTACAGGACATCGCTGTTAACATCAGCATCTTTCAGCTGATTGTTGATTTCTTGCAAGATTACGCTCAGTAGTTTGCCATTGATTTCTGAGCGACCGGCTCACATACCCCGTAAATTACCGACAGGAAGAGAACTGCTAACGATTCTCTCACACGTCACGTTACTCACGAGAGTATACGGGGTTACGGAGAAAGTCGTGTATCCTCTAGACCAGGGAGACCGGCCAAAACCAACTAGACACTCCAAAAAAGTGTCTTAATTAGTCATGTCTATCATACACATGGCCGGTCTCTCTGGCTGTGGGGTTACAACACTTTCTCTCTGTAATCCCGTTTATCACGCAGAGTCTCGCAGCGGAGCGAGAACTGAGGTGGTTCGACCCCCGCTCGTGACTTGCGGATACTGAGCCGGCCGCTCAGAAAGCAATGGCAAACTACTGAGCGTAATCTTGCCAAGAGATCAACAGACAGCTGAAAGATGCTGCTGTTGACAGCTAAGTCCTGTAAAAGGATACGCAAAACATTTATCATACACATGAACCTACAACTATGGAGTATGGACACAATTAGTATCAAACCATTGAGATGGCACCATAGGTCTCATAATTTATATTAAACCAGCATAGGTCAAATAACAAACACATCAGACCGTAATGCTGTGTCGAGTATCAACAAACATTTAAAGAAGAGAAATGATTGGTCTGTTCTAATGATTTCCTGCGTAGCGAGGTAGAGTTATTCGGCTATCTGCGACCTACCAATTTAACAGCCGATCAAGTGACCTGTCTACCTGACAGCCTACCTGTCTACCTATGTACCTACCTACCACCTACTTATCTACCTACCTATCTACCTACCTACTACCTACCTACCTACCTAACTGCCTACCTGCCTACCTGCCTACCTACCTGCCTGCCTGCCTGCCTGCCTACCTGCCTGCCTGCCTGCCTACCTACCTACCTGCCTGCCTGCCTGCCTGACTGCCTGCCTGCCTACCTACTTATTTATCTAATACTCACCTACCTTCTAATTATCTAATATCTACCTACCTACCTACCTACCTGCCTACCTACCTACCTTCCTACCTACCTACCTACCTATCTACCTACCTATCTATCTACACCAACCTTCTAATCCATCTAATATATTCCTACCTACCTACCTACCTACCTACCTATCTGCCTGCCTGCCTACCTACCTACCTGCCTACCTACCTGCCGGCCTACCTGCCTGCCTACCTACCTACCTACCTACCTGCCTGCCTGCCTGCCTGCCTGCCTACCTACCTGCCTGCCTGCCTGCCTACCTACCTACTTACCTACCTACCTACCTGCCTGCCTGCCTGCCTGCCTACCTACCTGCCTGCCTGCCTACCTACCTGCCTGCCTACCTACCTGCCTACCTACATACCAACCTGCCTGCCTGCCTGCCTACAAGCCTGCCTGCCTACCTACCTACCTACCTACCTACCTGCCTGCCTGCCTGCCTACCTACCAACCTGCCTGCCTGCCTGCCTACCTACCTGCCTGCCTGCCTACCTACCTACCTATCTGCCTGCCTGCCTACGTACGTACGTACCTACCTACCTTCCTGCCTGTATACCTACCTGCCTGCCTACCTACCTACTTATGTATCTATATTGTATGTGTAACAGGAAGTCAGCATGGCCGAATGGACAAGAGAGCTTGCTATTAAACTTCCGGTGAGCTGACGTCGAGGTGATAGATTCAACCCGTAGACCGGTTAGTTGGACTACAATGTTGAATGTATTTTCTTTCACCTTGATCACACAAAATGACAAACTCATTGTGTGTATTATGTTTACGTGTTACGCTTAAGTTATACTATGTACATCATACATCATACAATACGTACCCTGCCAACCGGCATGGGCGAACATGCATCTCCAAAGATCTCGGTCGCTGGTGTTCTGGATTTTGTTGTTGTTGCTTTAGTTATTTTGTTGTTGTTGCGTTCGCTCGCTTTAGGGGAGTCTCCGTGGTGAAGTGGTCAAGCCGTTTGGCTCGGGCTCCGAAGGTTTTGGGTTCGATTCCGGGCCGCGCTCTTCGCTTCACAAGTGAATGTTTTCGGAGACTCCGGGGGGGGGGGTCGTCACTGGGTCCCGGAGTTCGTGCTTTGTGCGACGCTTTCGGCAACCCGCGCTGCGGAAAGAGACTGAGCCATATGGGATAGAAATCCGGCGCAATGAAGTCGACCCTGTCTTTGCGTTCGCTGGCTTTAATCTCAAGTGTGGTCCATACATATGCTCCTATATCTAGTGCAGTGGGCTGATGTTTGCATGTGGATTAGTTTTCCCAATTACCAGCGTTCCTCGCCACCAGGCGAACCCACTTCAACTTCTCCTGTACTTGTACTTTACGTCCCCAAGTCAAGAAGTCAACATTTTAGTCCAGCTGACTATTGCCAGGGTTTGACCCGCTACCTCGTCATCAGCACCCCGGATGTTTAAGAACGAACGCTCTTAATCCACTCCGCGATGCTGGCCTTCGTGTTCTGGATTAATTCCCCTGATGATATTCTTCCAGGCCACCAACCCAGATCATTCGACATCCTGTCTCTCGGCCTACCACTGCTATTTCCGGTTGTCGCGATGTTCTTTCAATGCTTCTCTTATCATTTTCATCTCTGTGACGAAGTGGTTACGAACACAATTCGTGGTCCCACATTTCGCTTTCGAAACACAGCTACGCCGAACCTCAAACTTCCATTGAATATTGTGAAACTGTTTTCAAACTTCCATTGCCTATTGTGAAACTTTTTTTTAAAAACAAAACTGTTTTCAAACTTCCATTGACTATTGTGAAACTGTTTTCAAACTTCCATTGACTATTGTGAAACGCTTTTCAAACTTCCGTTGCCTATTGTAAAACTGTTTTCTATCTCAATACTACTAAGAACACTTGCTTTGTCATCGATTATGAAGACAGTTGATGCTATCCGTGAGTTTCTTCGTCTTTTATCATTTTTCTTTAGTGGAACATTCGCCCTTAACTAACTCAAGCAAAGCCCCCCCCCCCCCTATCTTTTGTCGTCTACTGCAGCCCCCCCCCCCCCCCATGTCCTCCCTGCATTGTCCATTTCTGTCTCCATTTATTATTTCTATGTGTATCCAATCAATCAATCAGGTGCCATCTCCACAATGAAGGTTGTCTGTAATGCCCAGTAATGGCCACAGTCACATTTTCTGCCCCACGTGGAATTATCAGGTTGTGCACTATAAGTGATAGGTCGTGTGTTTGTGTTTTTGTCGTCAGCTATCTGTGTTGTCATTGACAAAGATTCTTAGAATCGAAACGTCTGTGTGTCGTATTGTATACGTTCGTGTGTATTTTATCTTATTTTATTATTCATTTTTTTATATTTATTGAGTGCTTCTGATTTCGGATTTTTCACCTGTATTTCGCGACACGTGGATCTCCTTGTAAGGTATGTGCAACGTTTGTTAATGTTTAGTTCGTTTTTTCTCGCAGGAATTTAAAATACCTATTTGTTTCCATTTCATATTGTTATATCCTGCTGCAGCCGCTGCTTTTTCTCTCTATTCCAGTAATGGATCTCCAACACTATCTCTCTCGCCCTGACTGTACATTATGTCAGACTGATGTTCACCCATCTCTTGATGTTATCTTCCCACTTGTATCGTTGTCTACCTCTTGCCCTCAACCTTGCCCTCCAGTATGGTTTTTATAAGAGTCTAAGTGTTTTAGATATCCTTATATGTTTTTAGCCCCGCGGGTTTCACTGAAAGAACTTCCCAATTGTACAGGAAATCAAATCGGGAATCATTTGAGGCCACCAAGACAGTTCATAAATAAAATCACTCGGTCGTTCAGAAAGCAATGGCAAACTACTGAACGTAAACTTGTCAAGAGATCACAGCGGCAGAAGTGCTGGTGTTGACTGCAATGTCCTGTAAAAAGGATATGCCAAAAAATATTATTAGTGTTTAAACTATTAACGAAGGGTTTAAGGACGCTGTTCGTAATCCCTATACCCATATACGCAACACAGCTGCGCGAGATTCGGCAGCGGATCGCGTCGTGTTGGTTTCTTACGGAAAGGTATTGAGTCGGCCGTTCAGAAAGCAATGGCAAACTACTGAACGTAAAACTTGCCAAGACATCAACAGCAGCTGAAAAATGCTGGTGTTGACCGCAATGTCATGCAAATAGAATGTCCACACAAAAAAAAACAAACTATTAACTGATTCAGTGACGAAGGATAAATAGCGCCACGTGTGATTTACCATTTGTACAGAAGGACGATATATCGCCATACTAGGGTCATCATGTTTTTTGTTTTGTTTCTAATGTCTCTCCAATTTCAATGCTCAGTGCACAGAAATTTACATTACAACAATTGTTTATTTGATTGTGTACCATGTTTGGTACAAACTTACTTTTTGTTTGGCAGCGAATCAGTACCGCATGAAAGTAAAGGGAAATCACCACATTAATTTCCTAAATCTAAGTTTATAATCAGTGTCACAGCTAGATTAATGGAGCTTGGAACAGACTTCGTACTAGTCTTTTAACTTCTTCATTTCAACATGGCATGTTTCATACATAGTGGCATGCTTCAATTTAAAACTCAAAGATAGGGAGCATCTGTTGAATATTTTCCTTGAAACATGCTGGTGTGTTGGGAAATAATCAGGCTGACAGATTGCCTGGGGTCACCGCTGGGTGAGGTGCTGGTGTGTTGGGAAATAATCAGGCTGACAGATTGCCTGGGGTCACTGCTGGGTGAGGTGCTGGTGTGTTGGGAAATAATCAGGCTGACAGATTGCCTGGGGTCATCACTGGGTGAGGTGCTGGTGTGTTGGGAAATAATCAGGCTGACAGATTGCCTGGGGTCATCACTGGGTGAGGTGCTGGTGTGTTGGGAAATAATCAGGCTGACAGATTGCCTGGGTCTGCACTGCTGGGTGAGGTGCTGGTGCGCGATAAGGCAGATGTGTCCATGGCCCTTTGGGATCAAGTGAATAATGTTAGAGAACAGGTACATCATCATGGCCTGGAGGGTGGTGTGACAGGGAGTGGTCAGAGGATCAGGCCGATACGGAGAACACAAAGAAAAGTCCAGACGGACACATATCCAGACTGCAACTGTTACGATTCATATTGGGACTCTTCGGTGGTTGTTGTAGACAGGGATGGAGAGCATATGGGAATGTCACTATTGCTGTGATGTCAATTATTGACTCATCTTTCTTAGCCTTCAGGTCTATTTTATAACTGCAGACCTAATGTGCCGGCTTCGTGGCTTAGAGGTTATGACTTTTCTCCGTAATCTCGTATACTCTCGTCGGTTAACGTGATGACGGTTCAAATCAGCAGTGGTTCGAATCGCATCGGTAACTTACGGGGTATGTGAGCCGGCCGCTCAGAAAGCAATGGCAAACTACTGAGCGTAATCTTGCCAAGAGATCAACATACAGCTGAAAGATGCTGGTGTTGACAGCTAAGTCCTGTAAAAGGATATGCTAAAATAAAAAAAAAAAAGACCTAATGTTAGGATGAAATCCATCATCTTCTCCAGTTCTAGAGCATGTGCACTATAGTTTCTGTTAAGCTCTGAGCTCTATGAAAAACTCTTGGCAACATTGATCTGTGCAAGCTGGGCAGCCCTGAATAATGTATTCAGGGTTCTCAACTCCAGTTCCACATGATACATTTCTTGGAGACTTTGAGTTGGTAGGATGGCCAATTAGTCTACAGTTGGCAGTTCTTAGGCAAAAGATGGTATGTTGCTTGCTATTTTTGTAGATGATGGATTGCGCTAGGGATGTTGTGCATGTATATATGGGTATACTTCATCAACTGAGAGGGTACTTCTTCTGCCCTTTATCCTGTTTGTCGTCAAGAAACTCACACAAATTCATCAAATTTTTGCTATCTCCTACAACTCCCTCCAAATATTGTCCATCTGTCTCTAATTCACAACTCTGTGTATTGTTAGATCTCCCTTTATTTGGTTAGCCTTGTGGATGTCAGTAAAAAGACTTTCTATTTATACTTTTCTCAGGTTTTCTCTCAATGTGTTCTCTCTGGTGCCAGCATCTTTTCCTATCCTCTTGACTTGCTGGACTGTCCAACCCTCTCCCTAATTATCAAATGATTGATCCTGTCCTCCTGTCCTCTACAGGTGCCAGTTAATAAATGTTTGTTATGTATTTGTAGCTGTTGTAGTCATTCTCTGTTCTCCTGATATATGAAGTACTACTGATTTAACTGTCAACCATCTGTCATTTACTGCCAATATAGTACCTTGCAGTGTGTGACAAGGGGGTTTTTGAGCCTGAGGAATAAAGGCCGCCTGGCTAGTGGAGTCACCGCGAACTGTGCAGGTTAGGACTTCCTTTTTGCCCTTGACAGAAAAAAATCTCACACCTTACCGAGGATTCGAACCCGGGTCCCCTGAAGGAGAATCCGGCATTCTAGCCATTCGGCCAACCTCTCCTCACTAATTTAACAATAGATGTAAATTTTCTAAGTTTAATACTAATTTTAATTTCTTTTGACTTCCACGGTGTCTATTTTTCATACTTATATATTTCTTTTACTGAGAGATGTATTGGCGGCCATTGATGCTGTCTTCGAACTGACTGGCATGGCAAAAGATCAAATATGACAGCTTATTTAATGCTTCAGCAGATTGTACTGCTTGGATTTGATGATCTTTGACAACCGGTGAGCTCTTATATTCTTCTGTTGTTTGGTGTGTTCTCTGATATCTACTGCTTTCTTTTGGTCTCCTTGCACTAATACTAAAGAACATATATGTATCAGTAGATCCTAAAAAGCACTTTGCAGCACAATCTTTCTACTAACTCTATGCAACCAATGTGAAACCTGGACAATGACAGAAAAGGATACAAGAAAAAATTACAACTACGGAAATAAGATTCCTGAGAAGAATACTCAACATATCAAGAAGAGAGAAAATCATAAATTAAGAAATCAGGACTAAAGTGGTAGTAACAACAGCGATAGATTTAATTAAAAAACAACAAGTGCAATGGTTAGGCCACATCACTAGGCTACCAACTGACATTATATCACAACAAGCAAATGGTGTACAGACCAAATAGAACTATAAGAGGAGGCCGGCCAAGTAAACAATGGACAGAAGTAAGAACAAAGTCCATGGGAATCTCGATATATGAAGCCCATAAACGGGCACTCTCCCGCTGTTTATGCTTCACCTCAACACTGCAGTGTACGAGAGGAACAAGATCTGATGTGGATTAAATATGTGTCAGTAAGAACATTTCTTAATTAATTATTTAAATCATCATCAAATACATTGTCGAATGACAATAGTGATCATGCATCTCCAGATCTTGCTACCTCCAACATCATGTTATAAATTGACCCTTCCGTGACATGACATAAAACTGTCAAGAATTTTCTCTCATTGTCGTCCTCTTACTCTTTCCCAACAAATATTTCCACTTGTGACAATATGTTCTAGTTTTTGTCTTCTCATAATGTGGCCCCCCAAAAAAATCATGACTGCCTCTTTCTGATGTTTGTGATAGGTTGTCTTTGTATCTTAACCTCTTTCAAAACATTGATATTACTCATTTTTGATGTCCAAGGAATTTTCAGCATTATTCTGTAAAATCACATCTCTAAAACTTGTAGGAATACAGTATTTTTAATGAATGTGCAGTGTTTGAAAATATTGCCGGTCCACGTTTTGTATTTACCCATAATGTTGCATTAACTTTACAGAGGGTGAATACAAAACATGGACTGGCAATATTTTCAAACACTCAATCAATCAATCAGGCGCCGTCTCTGCAATGAAGGTTGACTGCAGTGGATCTCTAACACTGTCTGTCTCTCGCCTTGACTGTACACATTCTGTCAGGCTGATGTTCGTCCATCTCTTGATGTTATCTTCCCACTTGTATCGTTGTCTACCTCTTGCTTGCTTGCCCTCAACCTTGCCTTCCAGTATGGTTTTTATAAGAGTTTCATGTCTTTCAACGTGGCCAAAATATTTCACTTGTCTCCTCTTTATTTCTTTCATCAACTCTCTCTCTTCATTCCCAGTTTTTCTAGGACCCCTGCATTTGATTGTTTTTGTTTCCATGAAATACGACATATTCATCTGTATATCCACATCTCCAGGGCTTCTATGCAACTTTCTAGTTGCTTGTTCAACGTCCAGGCTTCCGCGCCATACAGTAGCGTTGAATATACGTAGCATTTGACAATTCTCATTTTTAATGTGTTATTAATCTCTCTAGATGTTAATACTGATTTCATGCCGTTAAAAGCATTTTTGGCCATTCCTATTCTCTTTTTCATTTCCATTTCACTTCTGCCATCATCTCGTTATTATAGAAACTTGTTACTTGTTCTAGTATCTGCCCATTTACTGTGATGCTTATTGATGACCTTTCTTTTTCACTGCTAATTATCATAGTTTTTGTTTTTTGGATGTTAATATCTAAGCCACATTCTGTACTGTGCCTGTTTACTTCTTCCACTAGGTCTTGCAGTCACTGCACGGTAAAAAAACAAACAAAAAAACACTTCAAACACTGCACAGTCATTAAAAATGCACCTTATCTTTTGCTTGCTTACAAATTGTCCAGTATTCACAGCAATTTGTTGGTAGTGAACTATTTAAAAAATTAACATAACTGATTCAGTGCCAAAGTATAATATATCGTTTAATACGACCTCCTATTTGGAAACAATGGCAATACATCATCATACTAAGGTCATTGTGTTACTGTATTTGTTTTGTTTCATGGTATCTTTTGCAGTGAATGGAAATGTAATCTTTCCATACACCGATACTATGATGTGATGTCTATTTTCATAATATTGTTGACAAGAACAACACATTTAAAAACAAAATGTATATGGTCATAAGTAGATTGTAGATATTTATTTACAGAAACAAAAATATCATTTACAAAAGTAATGAAAGAACACAGTTATAACAATGACACATGTTAATAAAAAGAACATGACCTGCGGAGTGCAAGATATCATTAGAAATAAAAATGCCATGAATAATTATTCCTTCCTCTTCTGTCTTTCTTCCCCTATGGGAGCATGGACACTCAACTAACTCATGGTAAGCCATCATATTTGTTGCTACCTCTTTCAGCTCCTTCAAATGACCTCTCCATACTATTGAAATCCGTTTCTAATTCTGTTCTCCATGTGTATTTTAGGTCTCTCTGCCATGATAATTCATCCAGTGCCTTGTCGGCTGGCGTGGGCGATCAAGCCTCGCCACAAATTGTGATCTCCAACGACATAGATCAGTTCGTGTGTTGGCTCCCTTCTGTGCCATGACACAAGACTGTCAAGAATTTTCTTCCACTGTCTTCCTCTATCTCTCTTTAAACAAATCTTTCCTGGTTGTGACAAAAGTTTTCAGTTTTGGTCTTCTTATAAAACCACATCTCCAACAAGGATTCCAGGGATTTTTTCACTCGTCCAGGATTCACAGCCATATGTTAAAATTGGTTCTATGTACTCGTAACATGCAAGAACCCTCTTTCTAAGTTTCAAGGACAGTGACTTATTGCACAAAAACAAAACGTTCTTCATTTAATAGAATGCAGTTTTTGCTTGTCCTACTCCATTCTTTATCTCAGTGATGCATCTTCCATCTGATGTTATCCATGTGCCCAGATATCTGAATTTCTGCACTTGCCCCAAAATGTCATTTGCTTTAACTGCACATTAAGGCACAATCTGTTTCTTTGATATTCCCATGACTTCTGTCTTTCAATTATTCAAACTAAGGGCCATTTTTTCCACTTTCTACAACCATTGTATCTATTATTTCCTTTAGTCCCTTCTGACATGTTGCTATCAGGACGGTGTCATCTGCATAACGTGAGAATTAGAAGGATAATATCGTTGTCATTGTCCATCTTCTATGCAAAAACTGTTAGCATCAGCACCACGTGTTATATTAAAATACTTTAACCGTCAAGGGTCTCCACCTCACACAATTTCTTAAATCTCAGATCAGGTCTGTGTTCTTGTCCCAATTAGGTTATATGGCCAAGTCATTAAAGAAATTATCTCTTTGACTTTTCCTTGCTCTTTTCTTATCAAGTTTGCCAGCTGGCACTAAGTTTTAAAATATATTTCTCCTTGCAATAAGCACAAAATATCTGGACTGTCTACGTCTAATTTCTCAAATCAATATACGATTTTTAAAAACAAAATGTGCAAAAAAGAAAACCATGTGCAAATGTGTAATTGTCGTTGCATTATGTAAAATACAGAAATGGCGATGTATTAATGTAATTAAAACATTCTTATAAACTGAAATGTGATAAATGAGTTTGCCATGTAATACTTCTATAAAAACAAATTGTTTTTTCCCCCTTCAAAATGAAAAACATCTAGAAAGTAATAACAATATAAATGAATAGGCTTTATATTAAAATACACTTTCAAGTAAAATTTGATTTTTTAAAAAGAATGAAAACAAGGTGTTTTGTGACTTTATGATTGAGCTCCATCATGACAGCAGGACATCTTGGCGTGTGAAGGAGAAATGCTTGAAAACATTTTGGTTCATAGTCTTCAGAAGTGCTGCATCTGGCGGTGTCAACTGTGGCTTTTCTTTTGTAAAGTCAGCGTCAAAATTAGAAATGTCACTGGCATTTTTCTGTGGGAAATAAAATGTATCTGGCTAGATAATATGGTTATGATTATGGTTATAGTTACAATTATTTTATTGTTGTGTGTTTGGTTGTGTCCGCTTGCACTGAACTCGTGTATAGTCCATACATGTGTGACTACGTCCAGTGCACAATACTCTTATTTGCATGTGGATTAGCTTTCCTTATTACCAGTATCCTCTACCATCAGATGAACATGAAAATTGAAAGCGATAGTTCCCAACTGGGAATCAAACCTGTCACATTGACAAAATGACAATGGTGCATCACTGTCTCACAGAATAATAGTCCAATGTGTTTGATGTTTGTTAAATTTACCTATGCTGATTTAACATACAATTCTAAGACTTATGGCTAGAAACAAATTCTGTCGGTATTCCATAGTTGTAGGTTCACGTGTCTGATAGACCTGGCTAATGAAGACATCTTTTTAGGGGTGTCTAGTTGGTCATACATCGAGGTGCCATTGCCATTTAGAGGTGTGGGATTCAAATCCTGGTTGATAACTATACCTTTCACTTTTTATGTTGTCTAATGTGTCCTCTAGTCTCTACTTCCTTCTTCTCACTTCTACGAGCGCCAAACAAAACTAGATGTGTTTATTTATGAACTGTCTTAGTGGCCTCAAAAGGTTCCCCAATTGATATTCATGTTTGACAAGGAAAGACAAGATTAAGATTTTCTGACTCTGAATGCACCTCATATGCCATTTTACATTCTGCCTCAACCAAATTTGACCACGGCACACAGAAGAGTTGATGCTATACACACAACCTTGTAGGTCTGTATTACGCCACCTCTTTCAGTGCTCAACCCCTAATGATACCAGGAAGTTTTTGCTTCCTGTAACACCAAATCAATGAGGCTCTGTATATGGAAAAAAAAAGCAACAAAATGTATCACTACATGGCACTGGATGAAAGATTGAGAGCTCAAGAACTGTTGCATTAACAACAACAAAGTGAAACAGTACTGAGTTAAAATCTAAAGAGTAGACTATAAATGATGAACTTATAATGTATTGAACAGGCGGTGAACCGGTGAACTTACACTCTATAAAGCAGACTATAACCATTGAATTCAGTGGAAGATAAACTTTATAGACCACTGAGCAAACTAAAAAGAGTGAAGTTTATAAAGAGACAACATTCCAGATACAGACAACACATTTCAAGCAAACAAATAAGTAAGAAAAAGAATGTTGAATCCAAAGAGCAGACTATAACATGTAATCTTACAATGTATAGAACAGGCTATAACTAGTGAACTTACAATCTATACAGTAGATTGTAAATGCCCAATTACAATTTATAGAGCAGACTATAAATGGTGAATTTAAATCTAAAGAGCAAACTATAATTAGTGAACTTACAATCTATAGAGCAGATTATAAATGAACTTACAGTCTATAGAGCGAGCAGATTATAACTGGTTTTATAATGTATGGAGCAGTCTATTACCATTGAACTTACCATGTAAAGAGCGAACTATAACTGGTGATCTTACAATATACAGAGAAGACTATAACTTGTGTTCTTACAATAAATAGAGCAGACTATAAATGGTATCTTATAATATACAGAGCAGTCTATAACTGGTGATCTTACAATATATAGATGAAACTATAACCGGTGTTCTTACAATATACAGAGCAGACTATAACTGGTATCTTACAATATATAGATCAGACTATAACTGGTGATCTTACAATCTATGGAGCAGACTATAACTGATAATCTTACAATCTATGGAGCAGGATATAACTGGTGATCTTATAATCCATAGAACAGACTTTAAATGAACTTACAATCTTAGGTTTGAAAGGCGGCACTATCTGTCTAGCTTCAAGTTTCTCCCAGTCAATGCTTCGGAAGAAGGGATGTGAATTTATAGGTCCAGCGGGACAGGTTGGCATTCCTAGTCTTTCTGTTGGGTTCCTCTCAAACAGCTGAAATATGAATGAGTGGTACGAAACACGTATATAACAGTGTGGAGTCATCAACAGTATCAATAAGATAATAATAAGCAAAAAAAACCTCTCAGAGTCATCAATTTGACCTTAGCATCTGCATTTTCTTCTTTTTGTCTTCTTCTTCATTGTCATCGTCTTCTTCTTCTTCTTGTGTGTGAGGGAGTTTGTATTTGTGATTTATTGAGTGTGTGTATAACTGTACAAGTTTGTTTCAATGAGGTGGGGGTGGGGTGGTGTGTGTGTGTGCGCATGTTTTTTTTTGTTCTCGTGGATGACTGCCTGTCTCATAACATGGTAATATGCATTGTTTATATTCACAGTATTGATTAAACAATGTTTTTTCCCCCCTGTGAATGTAACATTCACAATAGATAACTGATGTAAGAAAGATGAGTGATTGGAAGGACCGAATGAAAGCGAGGCCTGGGCACCCAATTTGTGACCCTTTGAAAATAAAGCTCATTCATTCGTTCTTCTTCTCCTTCTTCTGCTTCAGGGACTAGGTCTAGAGCAGACATCGGCTGCCATGACTATCCACTTCTCTTCATTATTTGATGTTTTGATGAAGCTGGTATTGCTGATATTATTATCTGTTCCCTGGTTGTTTAAGATCTCCACACACATCTTTTTCTATCTTCCTCTGCCTCTATGGTCTTGTATTTCCCCACAAAAACCAAATTTCTCTATTCCTCTTCTTCCGCTGATAGGCCACATAATATTCACATCATCTTTCCTTGTGGTTGTGACAAGTGATGTCCCAACACCCGCAACACTCATTATTACAGAATTTGTTTTGTGTTTTGTCCACAATATTCTCAACCTTCTTTCCTTTGGAAGTTGCAAAAAAAAAAAATAACTGGGGGGGGGGGGGGGGGTGTTGCAAGACACGTGCAAATAAACAAACAATATAAATTGTTTAAACTCTGTAGGTACACAAGGTTCGAGTTTGTTGACAAAAAATATCTAAACCTGCGTCTGCCAAATCCCCTGGTCACTCCCTGCATCACCATTCTCTCCAACCCGCGATGATCTATCTATTTTTCAGCACTATTCACACGATCCCAAAGAGTCCCGCCCACATCTGCCTTATCATGCACCAATACCCCACAGGTGTGAAGTTCCATATCAGTCTTGTAGATCCCTCTAGCTTCTGAGCTTAAAGATGTGGAGGAGAGCTCTGCAACAAAGTCTTAGCGGAGATGGTACTTTGTTACTGATTCAGGAGGAAGGTCTCTTAGGGCCTGAAAATGGCCTGAACACCATTGTGCATTGGACTTAAAGGTTAAGACTCAATATTCCAAGAGACACACCAAATAACTAACCAATCAATGATTATATACATGAGAAAAGCGATGGAGACATCAGGAATGCTATTTGAGAGCAACTAGCAGTTTTAATCAAGGACCATGGCTATGAGGATGTTGTACAAGTGGAAGACATAAAGTATGGTTTGAAAAAAGTAACTACTTACTCCAATAATAAAGAAAGTGAGATGATGGTCAGTACTGGTATTTGATCACATCCATATGTTATCAATCCTATCAATTGAATATGTGCTTCTGGATGAACTGAGAAGGGTGGTCCATGCATTGTGCAGTTTTAAATAATATCAATGATTGTTAATTTCTGACATATCCGACTATTCCCTCTGCTCTGCTCTGTGGCCAGGGCATAACTAGAAAAACTTGTTTTACTAAGGGAGTAGATGTTGAACATCTTATAGGATCACAATGGGCCACAAATAAACAAAGAATGAAAAGTTTGAGAACTTCTGATCTATATTATTATACAAATTCACTAGCGGTATGAGTTAAAATCTGGCTTCATTGGCATAATTTAGCACCATGAGCAAGTCTCAGTGAATTTTGATACTAATGCAGAAAAACTAAATAATTTCTTAGTAATCCAATCCAGCTTTCAGAAACTTACTCTTGGTGGAATTCCAAAAACTATTATTATCACTGCCTGTGTCTACATCACGGAGAATCAATGATAACATAATTAGATATAAAACTGATATCATTTGTCATACAGGCCTACTGAATTAATGCTGAGTTCCAAGCCTTGTGGAACTAAAGGGGATCTAACAAAAATGGCAGTTTGTCATGAGAACTTGCCAGATGGTGTAATCATCAAGAACTGATTGCAAAATGACGTTTATGTTACTTGAATATGAACTATACTACCCAATCCTGTCAAAATTATTGATCAAACCCTGGACAAGGAGGAGTAATGACTGAGAGGTTATAATGCCCACCTCAGGCTCAAAGGTATCTAGTTTATTCTCAATACGGGTCTAGGAGTTTCTCCAAAAACTGTTGCTACCTGGTTTGTTCTCAATACAGGGCTAGGAGTTTCTCCAAGAACGGTGGATATCGGATGATAGGACACATCCCTTTGTCTCTAGGGTACTGAGATTGGATACCTAGCCATCTCAGATCAGTGTGAAGAACAGGAGGTTCCATGTGCAAATTGTGCATGTTAAAAATCTCATAGCAGTTGACTGTAAGGTCACTGCCTTAGCAAAATTTTTAGGAAAGGAAACCTACTCATGGATGGATTGGGCCAGTGACCTGGGATGGAATCTGATTAGAGGAATCTAACCTTACACAAATGCATACCAAATTCAGACACAGTGGCCTTTGTGATGCTTAACTAGGTATGACGCACTTCTTGATACAGGAACAATGAAGAAGGTGAAGAACAAGGGGGAGGAGAAGAAGAGACATTTCCAAACGTGAATGTAGAAGTAGGAACAGAAGCAGCAGCAAAAGCAGAACAAGAAGAAGATGTGATGCTTAACTAGGTATGATGCACTTCTTTGTTAGAGGAACAATGAAGAAAATGAAGAAGGAGGAGGAGGAGGAGGAGGAAGACGAGACATTCCCATACATGGCTGAATGTAAAAGAAGAAGCAGCAACAACAGAAGAAGAAGAAGGAAAAGGAGGAGGAGGAGGAGGAGGAGGAGGAGGAGGAGGAGGAGGAGGAGGAGGAGGAGGAGGAGGAGGAGGAGGAGGAGAAAACCCCAGGACTTTTATCTTGGTAGGAATGTACAGTAACCACAACTCCAATTAAAAAGAAAAACCAAACTTACAAAGAAAGATAATACAAATGATTAACTGGTAGACATACCAAACTCATCATTGTTGATGCTTCTTTGGATGTTGAATGTGGGTATCTCGGTGTATCATGCAGAATGGAATGGAAAAGGTCATCCTCATCATCACCATGGAATGGAGACTGTCCAATCAGCATCTCATAAACCAAGACACCAAAAGACCACCAATCGACAGATGAGTTGTACTTCATTCCTTTAAGGATCTGGACAGATGAAATAGTTTATGTTTTACAAGTATAAGCATGCATTTGAACAGGCTTTAATAACAGCTTACTTCAGAATGTGTAATTTGTACTTATTAATGCTAACCTGTCAAGAACCAGCTCTATGAGAGCTCTTACAGAAAACAGGAAATTAGAATTAGATGGAAAATATGAGAAAATAGGGAAAAAACCCACTTTATATGGAATAAAAACATCAAATATCGATAAAATAAATGCAAAAGAGGCAAGTGAAATATTTCAGTCACATTAAATGACATAACACGCTTATAAAAACCATACTGAAGGGTAAGATTGAAGGCAAGTCAGCAAGGTGTAGACAAAGGTACTAGTAGCAAGATTTAAGAAATGGACGAACAGCAGTCTGACAGAATGTACAATTAAGGCATGACAGTGTTGAAGATCCATTGCAGCCAACCTTCCTTGTGGAGAGGGCTCCTGATTGATTATATGGAACAACACTGGTTCAGACAGTTGTTAATTTAAAGTATTAACCATCTGCATTTAAGTGAATAACAACTGTTGGCACCTCAAGGAGTTAACAGTAACAAGTGTTTGCATCTGTAGAAGTTAACAGTAACAAGTGTCTGAATCTGGAGGAGTTAACAATAACTGTCTACATCTGAAGGAGTTAACAGTAATAACTGTCTTTAACTGAAGGAGTTAAGAAGAACACTGTCTGCATCTGAGAAAGTTATTTGTAACAACTGTCTGGGGATAAAGAGGGTCAATATAACTGGATGGGACAGGAGTTACAGAAACTGTAGCCAATTTTCAAAATACAGTTTGCTGTTTGAATAAAAGGAGTTAAAATTATAAATGCAGAACAATTGTACCAAAATTGTTACAAACAGCTAAATAATATTTTCATAATCTACACACACAAAATAAATACAGCTTCATTTATTTTTTAAATATGTTTATCTTTCATGTTTTAAAAGGAAACCAACAAAAAAAATAATTAAAAAGTTATAATAATTAACAGTAAAAATGGTAAAGAATCGTCTTACACACTTTGGGGCATAACAGGTATATGTGGCTATCCCCATATTTGTATAGAACAATCGCGACTTAATGGATGATGTGGTATTATCACTGCAGTTGCATTTACTTCCCTGAGACTCTTCCTGGTCTCCATTTTAGGTTGTGTCAACCAGGTTGCCAGATTAATTATTTAAAATCTGTCTCAACGGGATTCAAACACTGACCGCTGGGCTGGCAGGCAAGAATGCTAGCCACTGCACTAGAGCGGCTTCCAGATCAAATGTTCAGGGGGTCAGCATGGCTCAATGGATAAGACTGCTCGTTCTTAAAAATCTGGTGTGCTGATGCTGAGGTAGCGAGTTCAACACCTACATCGGTCAGTTGGATTAAAATGTTGACTTCTCATCCTTGATTTGGGGATGTAAATTACAAGTACCTCTGAAGTCGGAGTGGTGAGGGACACTGGTAATAGGGCAAGCTAATCCACACCTAAAATCAGTTCAGTGCGCTAGAAATAGCAACACATGTATGGACTATGCTTGAATTCAAAGCGAGTGAACAAATACAAAAAATAATTTTAAAATTATGTCATTTCTTCCAAACAAGATCAGAAACACTCAAAAGCCAAACAGCTTAGCAATATCAGTGTTTGCCACTAGCCAAAAATAGATGGTATGTCATCAGAGGGTGAAAATTGAGTTGAGTTGAGCTAAGAACCAACATCACTGCACTCAGGACATTCCCATATGCGCTCTGTCCCCTCGTTCAACAGCCAGCAAAGAGTCACACTTCTAATCGTTCCCGTCGCTAACTGATTGAAAGTTCTTCTGGTCTTTACTCTCAGTTTTGAGATTCTTCCAGAACCCCCACAAAATGTCTCTATGGAGGGAGGTGTACCTGGGAAGTAGAGAAGGGAAGGCCACAAAGTAGATGGATTCAAGATATAATAGATAATTTATATAGGAAAGTGACAAAGGCAGGTTCTCTGGCTAATGACAGAGAGAAATCTCAAAAGACTTATGGGTATAAAATTCTGAAAATGACAAGCCACTGGATGATGATAATCCTATCAAAATTAACATCATTAGTGATTTTCATATACAATATGTGTAAACTTGCCTTTGACATGGAGGTTGTGCACTGTGATAAGAACCTCACTGTGTGATCTATGGGAGGAGACTGAATTACTTATGGATTCATGTAAACTTAATGTGATTTGTTATAAAACTAAACCAATCCTATCAGGCAAATCTCACCATACAATTAAAGTGAATAAAATCAAAGCGAAGTGGTACATACTTCCGGTGCAATGTAGTCTGGTGTGCCACAGAAAGTGCTTGCTAGTTTTTCCCCAAAGATATTCTCTTTGCACATGCCAAAGTCAGCTATTTTGATGTGTCCGTCTTTGTCAAGCATGACGTTATCAAGCTTGAGATCTCTGTAAACAATGTGTATATTATACAGTGTTTGACATTTTATACAGTGTCAATTTAAATAACAAATGTTTATGAGCTACATTAAAGTTAGTTGCATGTCCTTTACAGGATGGTGCAATCAACCCCAGGATTTATTGCCTGTTTGTGATTTTCTAGGCAATTTTATGTTCATTAATTGTCCCATTGCTTTCTAAATAGCCAATGATAATTCATTAATTCATTCATTCAGTAGCATGTCCCTCGCAGAACCTCGCTCCCATAACAAACTTTCACAAAACTTTTCAGTCATAAGCAAGATGTCCTGCATCTGATACACCCATCTGGAGATCATCTGCCACATCCTGCGCCCATCTTCTTTTTGGCCTTCCTCTTTCTCTCTTCAATAGGGAGTCTCTGTGGCGAAGTGGTCAAGCCGTTTGACGTTTGACTCGTGAGCCGAAGGTTGTGGGTTCGATTCCGGGCCGTGTCCTTCGGTTTGCGAGTTAAATGTTTCGGAGACTCCCATGGGTCGTCGCTAAAAGCTACGGAGTTTGTGCTTTGTGCGACTCTTTCCGTGCTGCGGAAAGAGACCGAGCCATATGGGATAAAAACCCGGAGCAATGAAGTCGACCCTGTCGACTTTTAAGCAACTTTTTTTTTTTCCCTCTCTTACCAGGCATATAACCCTCCACTATTGTTCTCTCCAAACATTCATGACATTTCAAGTGACCAAAATATTTCAATTTTCTCTGTGTTATCGTCTTTAGTAGCCAATCCCCTTCTATATTCAGCTCTTGTCGTATAGATACATTTGTTCTTTTCTGTATCCAAGATATTCTTCGAGCCCGTCTATAGCATTTATATTTGCTAATACCACTGTGAAAATCAATCCAAAGCAATCTGCTACCAAATCACCTCTAGTTAAATGAATAAGGTATGTCACGATTATGAAACTGCATTCACTATCCCTAAACCACTGATGCTGAGAGGAGCTATATCTTCTTCTTTTGCCCTCTGTTCCTCAATAGGGTTATATAATTGACTGTAATCTGTGAGGACCAGTCTCCCTGGTGAAGGAGGTTAAGGACGTTGTTCATAATCCTGAAAACCCACATTCAAAATACAGCTGTGTGAGATTCGGCAGCTTATCACGTCTTACTGGTTACTTACGGAGGTATGTGAGCCGGTCATTCAGAAAACAATGGCAAACTACTGAACGTAAAACTTGCCAAGACATAAACAGCAGCTGAAAAATATTGGTTCTGACTGCAATGTCCTGTAAAGGGTATGCGGGGGAAAAAATCTGTGAGGAAAGTTGGACTATTGGAATAAAATGACAACTTCTCTTTCTTGACTTGGGGTCGTAAATTACAAGTAACTCTGAGGACAGAGTGGGTTCACCTGATGGCAAGGGACACTGGTAACAGGGAAAGCTAATCCACACACAAAATTCAGTCCAGCACTACTAGAAGTAGTATGTATGCACTACTCTTGAGTTCAAAGCAAGTGAATGCAAAAAGAAAAAAGAATATAAAGCCATAGCCTTTTCCGATTTGTTATTGAATTTCATAAAACATGCTGTTAATTCCAATGTCTGTTTGCATTACATTAATTACATACAAATGTTAACACTAACTTAAAGGATTAATATCATGCCAGTGTGTTTACCTGTAGACAATGCCATTTTTGTGCAGAAACTGTAACCCACAGACTATTTCTGCTGCATAAAACCTGCAACATAAAACAAGTGTCTTTAATGTTAAAATATTCATGTTGCAATTTTATCATTTCATTTCATTTGGTGAAACCATACTGCAACATAAATTAACTGTGTTCTTTATATGTTAAAACATTTATGTTGGAATTTTATAATTTCATTTCATCTGATAAAATCATACTGCAACATAAAACAACAGTGTCTTTTCATGTTAAAACATTTATGTTGGAATTTTCATTTCATTTGATAAAGTCATATTGCAAAAAAAAAAACACCGTCTTTTGATGCTAAAACATTCAATTTGGTATTTCATCATTTCATTTGGTGAAGTCATTCTGCAACATAAAACAATAGTATCTTTTGATGCTAAAACATACATGTTGGAATTTTATAATTTCATTTCATTTGATGAAATCATACTGCAACATAAAACAACAGTGTCTTTTGATGTTAAAACATTCAATTTGGAATTTCATTTTGTGGTGAGTTGCATTGCACTGTTTTATCAAGCATGTGGCTCAGGCTTTATGATTTCGACAAGCATGTTTTCAAAGCTGCTTTTCCTAACCTCTGAATATCCCCAATCTACCTACAAGGCAGCTGGTCTGTATATCACTTTGTCTTATCCCTAATCCTTAACCTGTCCAACAAGGGAGACCCTACCAGTAGCTGCACTATCATCAACCTAGCTCTTGGAGTCACTGAAACACTCACACGCCTCTACCTCTACAAGGTGGATACACAGTTGGAAAATGAAAAATAATTTAACTGTTTCAGTGTCAAACAAAATGTAGGTTTGGACCAAACGTGGTACACAATCAAATGAACAAGTTTTATAATGTAAATTTCCATTCACTGAGCACTGAAAACTGTGGAAGATACCACAAAACAAATCAAATAACATGACTACCCTAATATGGCGATATATCGTCCTTCTATCCAAATGGGAGGTCAGATTTGGCATTATATTATCCTTCGGCATTGAATAAGTTAATTTTTATGTTTGCTATGTATTTTTTACTTTTAACACAGAGCTGTCAATAAAATCATCATCATCAGGTACCATGCGAGGATCTTCCACTACCATCTGTCCTCTTGATAAGTTCAGCTGCTCAATGATTATCTTCCATGCACTCCATCAACCCACCCAAGATTTCCCCTGTCTTTCTTTTTTCTCTAATGCACTTGGTCCTTCCAGCTGTCACAAAATTCCCCACACCTCTACTTCTCATAAAGCAGCCAGAACATGATGCTTATCTTACATATAAATTCTTCTTCCTTTCTTCTCCCAATAAAACATAAGCCCTCAACCAACTCACACCAAGACTTGTTCACATTTGGTTAGATTGCTCAGATGAAGTAACCAGTCGCATGCCTGGCATTCATAGTTATATAAACAACATGCATGTACATCCTTTGCGTCAGCCCAATCTCATGGCTCCTTATATCTATGGTTGGCAGGCACAGATGTACACCCTAGACCAGTGGTTCTCAACCAAGGGGGGAGGGGGGGAGTGGCAATTCCTCCTCTCCCCCCAGGGGGGGGGGGGGAATTTTAGGGTTTCAATGGGGGAATTAAGATTATTTCAAGATCGTGTTAATACAAGAACCGATTACTTTATATTGTTGTTCCCTCCATACTTTATAGTTCTTTACTTCTCGCCCTTCTGAAATTTATTTTATAATGTAAGTAGACCCGCAAATGATGTTTTATGTAGACGTCTAGACTTGTTCTAGTATGTGTTATTAAATTTAGCTTCCATTTTTATGTATACTGTGTAGGGTCGGAGGGGGGGGGGGGGGATTCATAGCTAGGAAAAATGAAGGGGGGGGGGGAAGAGGGATGACATTCTGAACATATGGTGAAGGGGTGCATGGGCCAAGAAAGGTTGAGAACCACTACCCTAGACTATGGCAATCATCATCAAGGGCCCTAATGACAGGAATGGGTGATCATGCTCCTCCACATCTTGCAGTCTCCAAAAGCATGTGTAATTTTGTGTACCGACACCCTTCCATAACATGACACAGGACTATCAAGAATCTTCTCTTACTCTTCCTCTTTCTCTTTTCACAAATCTTTCTTCTTATTTTCTTCTTCTGCATTCGTCAGGAGTGTTTTGTCAGATGTAATTGCATTGTGCCTGTTTAATTGCACCTTTAGGCCGACACATCTGACTTCTACATGCATATGTTGACAGGGTTAACCTTTCAGGGTGTTTCGAAGGACATTCAACTCTCACTGTTGTGGTGTCGTCCACATCCTAGCTGGTCAAGTTAGAATGGCTGAAGACATCACTTTTAACCCTCAAGGGAAGGCAGGGGCAGACTATGGGCATTCCCCGCCATCCAAGGAGGCTTCGGTAATTGCAGAGCCAACACATAGCACTCTGGTACTGGGCTCACCCAAGGAATTGTCACATCCTGCACATGGCTGCTTCACTTCCTCACTTCCGTATATTGGGAATTTCGTTCACCACAGGCCGCTCCCCACGCAAACCAGGAGAGGCCAGTCTGTAGACAACATCCACTCATCAAACTTTCGGTTTGAACTTTCCATGAAATGGGTGTGCTAGCCAAGCAATATTCCCATTTGTGCTTCTGTGGGCAAATCTTTCTAGTTGTAATAACATGTTCAAGATTTTTCTTCTTGCAATGTGACCAAAAATGATGACTGCCTCTTTCTGATGTTTTGTGATATAAGTTGCCTTTGTGTCTTAGTCCCTTTCAAAACAATTTAGATTCTCACTTTAACTGCCAAAGAAATTTTCAGTATTCTTAAACCATTGCACAGACAACTTGAAAATAATAACTTTCAGATGAGAAACAAATATGGTGAAAGATAAATTTTAAAAATGGTTAACTCACTGAGCACGAGAGAATTCAAATTTGCCAGATAACTGTATGTGAAACATTAGGTCACCGCCATTGAGGTATTCCATGACAAAAAACAAGTGGCTCTGTTAAAAACAAAGAAAAACATATTTCTCTTTAATTACACCATAGCAAAGAACACTCTGACAGAGAAATAGTATTCACAAAATGTAGAAAGTAACAGAATAGTTGAAAAAACAAGACGGATACGATTAACTCTTAAATTAACAGAATATTTGAAAGAGCAACACTGATGTGATAAGATCTTAAAGTAAGACTTCAGTTTAAAAAACAGAACAGATAAAATTAACTCTCTTAGTATGAGAATAGTTGAAAGATCAAAACAGATAAAATAAACTCTTAGAGTAGCAACAGATTAAATAACTCTTAGAGTAACAAAATAGTTGAAATTAAAAAAAGAGAGATTAAACTAACTCTCAAAGTAACATGACAGTTGAAAGAAGAAGATTTATCTTATAAGGTTCTAAAATAAGAGATTAGTTGAAAGAACAAGAACTCTCACAGTAACATAATAGTTTAAAGAACAAGACTGACCAAGATCACACTAAAAATGTTCGTTATTTAATGAAAAGCTGTAAATATACTGGTACAAATGACAGGGATGAAAGCATAATATGAACATCAAAATTGTTTGAAAGATGTGACTATATAATCTACATAACATGGAATATCAACAGTATAATATTACATAGGTGGGCCTGCTGGCGATATTGATAACAATCTGCGCATGTGCAATTTCGGACATGGGTTCGACACCTGGGCTAGTTGCTTGCCAAAATGAAGGAAATATTGGCCACCTTTTCCTCTTTCTCCGGTCTCCATAGCCAAAGGCTTGTGAACGCGGTTCGTGAGCTGCTTACCAGGCGTTCGAAATGCAGCAGTGACCGATTTGTACAGCAGACCATGTCGCATTGTGTTATAAGATGTTGGTATGGGAGCCGGTCGTTCAGAAAGCAATGGCAAACTACTAAACAAATAATTTGCCTTCTACATCAACAGCAGCTGAAAAATGCTGGTGTTGACTGCAACGTCCTGCAAGGGATATGCAACATTTAAAATAAAAATTTCCTCTATGCTCTTGGCCTATAACATGTGATAGTGCTATCACATCTCAGACCAGCAGCAGGAAACTACTTCAGAATAATTACAAGGGGGATTCAAATGAAAACCCTAAAAGTGTGATAGAAATTATAGTAACCTTGCCATTGTCTTGTAACCTGTCAATATTGTCGTTAAGGATGTCAAGAGTGTTAAGCATGTGACATCACAGTGCATATGACAGCGATGATGTCATAAGGACAATGTAAAGATGGCCGCCCAACTTTTGACATTCGCCTAAGAGGAGCAGCGTTCTGTTATCAGTTATTTCATCTGTGTAGGGGTGAAACCTATAGAAATTCATCGGCGAATGAAGGTCCAGTATGGTGATGCATGCCTGTCAGTCCAGCAAGTGTATGAGTGGAGTAGAAAGTTTTAAAACTGCGTGACTTCTGTGACAGACTGTTCACGGCTGGGTCAGGCACACCAAATAGTGACCCCAGAGAATTTTCTTCTAATGGAATCCAAGCACTTTATCGGTGATGTAGGACTTACAATGACTACAATGAAAAGTGATACATTTGTTCATTACTTTTTTTCAGAATATATTCACACCCCCAAAAGAAAACCATTTAAGTTGTTTATTTGAAGTCCCCTATTATTTATTTGTAATATTATAATACTACATAAACATCCACTATGTGAAATAACAGTAAACACTATATCCCAAGTATAATCTAGTAGGGCTGAACAGGATATTACAGGTATAAACACAGCACTTACTTTACTCTGGAAAGTACTATGAAGGTGAGTGAGGAAGGGATGCCTGTAGCCAATAGATAGTACCCTCTTTTCAATCATAGTACATTCAACATCATCATCCTCCAGAACAACATCTTTACGCAAAGCTTTGACTGCATAATGGATGCCAGTTTCTTTAAGTTCGGCCAGCATGACCTGGGTAACAATGGAATGCATGCCAGACATCATGTGAACAATTGAATTAAATAGACGCATGCAGCAACAATTCTATACAGCACTTTAACACTCTTATTTATTGATATGACTGACAGCTATTTGTATGTAAGAATATATCTTTTTTTCTTTTTTAAGCACAGAAGCCACACACAACAGGTTGCATAATTTATTGCCTGGCATATTTCACTGTATCTTGTCAAGTACTTACTTCAGAATTATATATTCTATGAAGTGAATATATGACTCATATGTTGGTTGAAATACCAAACATTTATAGTTTCTGATATTGTTTGAACATGGAGCAATGTTATCCTCATGATAATCACAGAGTCACTGTCAAATCTTTCTGTCAACACAACCCTGGTTTCAGATGATTAACTGCTATGGCATCAATGTATTTGATTGATTATTGCTAATAAAATACAGTATATGGAAAACCTTTTCTTTGTTAATATCTTTGGTGTTGCCTACATTATTATTTGTTGTACCACTGTTTAATGTTTCCTCATACATCTTTCTCTGTTCTCCTTTCACTCTCTTGTCTAGTATTTTCCCAGTTTAGGCTTAATATATATTCTGATGATATACCTCATCAATTTCATTTTTTTTCTTCTGTCCATGATATTCTGAACTTGCTTCTCAAAAGCCACATCCAGCAAATGACTAAATATATTACATGTCCCAAAGCATATGATAGATTTATACAAAACAACTTAGCTCAGCTGTAGAACAATCTTCCACAACGCTTCAGAGATCACAAACCCCTACACATACAATCATGAACTGTTTGAACACTGTCTAAATGCAGATTACATGCCCCCTTAAAATAATAATAATAATAATAATTCTAGTATACTAATCATTCTCCTCTCAGTGGTATGGTATATCTCCCTTAGCTAAAAACAACTGCCCCATGTCAATAATTAATATTAGTGAGTCATGTAGTAATGATTTTTTTGGTGTAAATTTCCCATGTGTTTATAATGCATATGTTGTTACTGTTGTTGTTGTTGTCTATGATTAGCCTCATAAAGATGCATGAATGAAATGAGAGAGAACGAATGAACGAACAAACTTTATTTTGAAAGGGTTAAGATTGCAGAATGTTAGACAGGCCTGTATGTACAATTCTTAACCCTCTAAAAATAAAGTTAATTCATTCGTGCATCTTCAGTGCCTCCAGATTACAGCACTCATTATCCAACATTCTTCTAGAAATGAACAGGGCACACATAACTGCTCTCTAAATGGAATCTTATGCTTGATTTAGGTTCCCTTCTGTTACCACACAATTTCTCTTTCATTAGAATTTGGTAAGGTCATGGTCGTAATGAAAAGTATCAGCATGATACATATTTCTTAGGCCATATTTATTTATTTCTAGTTAACCGATTTTACCACTACATATGAAGATCTATCTTAAAGATCATCCTCTCATGGTCAAGGAGATGAAGAAAAAGCTTACATCATGTATAGAGATGATAATGGAAAATTGCTAAAATGTTACTGGAGTCCTCAAGGGAATCACGTTATCATCATCATGTGCCATGCCGATAAGTGTGGGTGGTCGTATTTCATCATCTCACACGATCACCAGAGTCTTGATCAGCTCTATGTTCTTGTCTTGACCATGCCATGCAGCCAAGCCATCCAGATATATTAATTGATGAAACGTGACTTTTTAGGTATCTGTAAAGAAGTTAGTTTGCCATTGCTTTTCTTTTTAGCAATGACCATACTGGTCAATGACTGTAGCCATTGTCTCCAAAAAGAGTTCCTTTACCTACTGTTGTGAAATTGGAGAATATAATCTACAACTATCTGTCGGCTGCTCTTCAACTTCAACCCCCATCTGCACCCATGGCTTCAAAAATTAAATACATTCTGTTGGTGATTTCGAAATGTAAAAAAAAAAAGCTTTTAGTTTACAAGCCACTTAACGAACATGATGATGATGACTGATTTTACTGCTTTGGCACATGGGTTTTTATTGCAGAAAATGCCATATAAGATATGTGCAAAAGTAAAAGTATATTCAGATAATTAATTAATGACAGTAAAGTTCACAGAAGACACTACTAACCTTGCCAAAACTTCCTTTCCCTAAGACTTTCAGGAAACTGAAATCTTCAGGTTTGAACTTGCGCACTTCAACTGGTGGCGCATGTGGGACATTGTCAATTCCCCACACTTCCTGGTAATTGTCCTCGTTCTCTTCATCTTCTTCGTCATCCTCGATGGGGATATTCTGCAAAATTCAGCAGTGTTATACACTAAGCAATACTCAATTATATAATTTTATGTGAAGTAATGAGTGGCTGTAACATTCAATATTACAATTTCATGTGAAGACTTGAGTGACAGTAACATTCAATATTACAATTTCATGTGAAGATTTGAGTGGCAGTAGAATTCAGTGTTACAATTTCGTGTGAAGATTTGAGTGGCAGCAACATTCAATATTACAACTGTATGTGAAGGTTTGATTGATTGGTTGATTGATTGATTGATCTAGGAACCGACATCACAGCAATCGGGTTTGTGAAGGTTTGAATTGTGAATGAGCAACGTCCAAAGAAACTATTCTATGGCAAGCTTGAATACCTGGATCATCTCAGCCCAGGGAAGGTTCTGCATATATTGGAATGAAGTTGGTATGGAGACTTCTCTTCCAACTCAGTACCAAAGCAGTCTATTGTAGAATGATGGTCTACTCACAGCTTGTGGAAAAGTTCCTCGACACATTGCCAGTTTCCCAGACTTATTTATTTTCAGGTGAAAGTTGTCTTCAGTGTCCATCTTTGTGCTGGTCATCAAATTCCTCTTCTTCCACAATCCATGTCTTCACTTTTGTGTCCAAACCATCATTTTTTTGGTTTTGTTTTTTGTTTTTGCATTTCTTCCCTTTGAAATCAAGTGTAGTCCATGTACACTCCTTGTAGTAGCATAAAACTGAATTTTGTGTGTGGATTAGCTTTCCATATTACCAGAGTCCCTCGCCATCAGGTAAACAAATGCCGACTTCAGCGGTACTTGAAATTTACATCCCCAAGTCAAGGATGAGAAGTCAATATTTTATTCCAGCTGTCCGGTGTAGGGGTTGAAATCACATTAATCTCATGAGACCACACTGTTGTTGGTTATGGAATCAAGATATCCTGGGAAGGTTAACCCGGTCAACATATGCCTGAAGCAATCGGATGTGTCAGCTGAAAGGCGCAAATATCGCAGCTCTGCTATAAACAGGCACGCCGCTTTTACGTCCAAAACAAACATTCCAGACAAACGAAGAAGAAGAAGAAGAAGAAGAAGAAGAAGAAGAAGAAGAAGAAGAAGAAGAAGAAAGATATTCAAAGTTTCAGTTGTTTTTATTAACGACTGTGATTGTTTTGTTAACTTTTGGCTCCGTCTGTCATCATTATTTTTATTTTTAATGTTACAAACAATATTTTCATCTTCTGTGTGTCTTATGAAATAAAAGATGAACTCTTCTAAATTCTTAACACTATTTGAAAGAAGAACTATATCATTTGCATATATGAGTTATGGAATAAGTTTTCCTCCAACTATGAATGAATCAAAATTGTCACTGGTCTCATTATTGATGCTTTTTATTACATCTTCTGCACAGATATTGAACAAGTATGGAGAGAGAATGCAGCACTATCATACCACCTATTGCATCTCAAACCATTTTTATGTTTTATTATTGCTCTGACAGCTCCTTGTTGTTCATGATATAATGTTTTAATACACATACACACACATATACACCCACCCACCCACACATACATTCATTCACACACACATGCAAGCGGATGTCATTAAGTAACGGAAATTTTACAAACAACTTTTTTTTTTACAAAAGTGCGAACCAGACATTTTGTGTGTGTTATTTCTCAACATATTTCCCTTGTCTGGCAACACACTTGGTCCACCTGTCCACTAGCTTGTTGCTGCCTTCTAGGAAAACGTTTCTGTGCGTGACCTGTAACCAATTAAGCACTGCCTTGATTATCTCAGCATCTGCCAATCTTTGATCCCGCAAATGTTCTTTTAAGGGTTCAAACAAGTGAAAGTTCTGGACTGTATGCTGGATGTTTCTTTATATCTTTAATTTTCCCAAATGACTCTATATAGAGACTCAATTATGTACACTTACATTGCTGGATGGTGAGGACTCTATCTTCTTCTGTTCACTTGGAGTCGATGTGATTCTCACCTGCTGTAGAGCTTCTGCCAACAGCTTCTGGTTGATGCCACACAGGTTGGGCATGAAGTTCTGACACTTCTTGTGACAGTTGATGTTACACACTACAAACATTGGCAGAAAACAAAATCATTGGGTGGAACATGTTAATGTATTATCATCATATCATCTCATCTTGTTCTTGTACCATGTGGTGTCGAAGTGAAGCATAAACAGCAGAAGAGTGCTTGTTTATGGGCTTCATATATCAAGATTCCTGTGGATTCTGTTATTTCTTCTGTCCATCGTTTACATGGCCTGCCTTTTTTTCTGGTTCCATTAGGTCTCTACATAATTGCTTGTTATGGTATACTTACAGAAGGTAGCTTAGTTATGTGGCAGAACCATTTCACTTGCTGTTTTCTAATGAAATCTAGCAATGCTATCACTCCTAATTTAGTCCTGATATCATCATTTCTGATTTTCTCTCTTCATGATTTATTGTTATTGTATGAATAAAGGGAAAAGATGCTGCTGTATTGTTCATCCATCATGAATGATGAAGATCACTGGTCATCTAATAAGATTCAATGACTGTGAGTATGAATGAGACTAATGAGGCTGATATGAGCTTAGAGTATTTTTCATAATGTGGGCAAATGATGGTAGTCACACTAATGGGGAGGGAGGGGGGGGGCGAATGTGTCACATTGAACTCTCTGGCTTGTGTCCGTTTATTAGATAAGTCAGCAACAGAAACTACAGTAGTAACATGTTAGATTGTCACATATACTAGGTAAGGAAGTGAGATGACTTGTTCCTTTTCTGATCAAGTTTCTACTTTCAAAAGGATTTCCAGTAACCACTTTACTAGCCTAGGTCAGTCCCAGAGATGTTGAAAATATCTGTAAAGGTGCTTAGTTCCCTGGTATATAGTGCCAGTCCTTACACTACTACAGTTCCGTGGTATATAGTGCCAGTCCTTACACTATCACAGTTCCCAGTTCACCGTGTGTAACTACTCATGCCGAAAAGTCTTTCCTCCCATTGACTCTTTGAGTTTTCCAAACAGGTGGAAATCACTTGGGGCTAGGTCTGGTGAGTACTATGATGCGATCCACACTGAAAGTGGAGGACACTAATTAAAAAAAAACGGATAACAGAACAATGATCCTCTTTGGTGCATGTCAAAAGTGGGACAGCCATCTTTAAACTGTCCTAATGACATCACCATGTTCGTCTGCAACAGGATATCATGTGCTTAACGCTCTTGACATCCTTAACAACTATATTAACAGGTTACAAGACAATGGCATGGTTATCATAACTTCTAGCACACTTTTAAGGTTATCATGTGAATTTACCCTTGTGTATAGTTCTAGCTCCATACTTGTATCAACCAAATGTCAACTGAAAAAATATCTCCACCTTGATGGGGATTCAAACACATGCCTATGAAGCCAGGAGGTAGGCATGCTGGTCACTGCACTGTTGTAACTCCCACAAGAAGAGGCTGGTGCCAAATACTGCCCACAAATACTGACCCCAAATATTGGCCCCAAACACTGGCCACAAATGCTGGCCCCAGATGCTGGCTCCAAAAACTGGCTCCACATATTGGCCACAGTAATTACTGGCTTCAACTGCTGTCTTGAAAACTGGTTGCTTCTAATACTGGCTACAGATGTGTTCTTCAAAAATTGGCCCCAAATATTGGTGAATGATACTTCTCCAAAGGCTGGCCCCAATTTCTTTCTCCAAATACTAGCACTAAATACTGGCACCAGATGCTGTCTCCAAAAACAGGGCTCGAATATTGGCTTCAACAGATGCTAGCCCTAAAATACCGGTCCCAGATACTGGCCTCATATCCGTTAAGAGAAAGTAAGCAAAGCATTATCAGTTACACTAATATGGCTTAATATTACTTTACGATCTGCATACAAAAAAGAGTCATACCTTCACATTTGAGACCTTGTCTAAACAGCCCAAACAGCATAGAGCCACAGTGGTCACAGAATGTTGGAGACATATAATTGTTGACTTTGAATCGATGTGGCACATTAATGTTGAATCGTTCTGTCAACATCTATGAGTTAAAGATGATAAAGTCACATTAAGAATTAGCAGTGGAAATTATAACATAAATACATGATGTCAACATCTGAGAGTTGTGGATGATAAAATAACATGTAGAGGGAATTATACCAGCAATACATTATGTCAACATCTGAGAGTTAATATTAAAGATGATATAGTAAGTTAAAGATGATAAAGTCACATGTAATGTTAACAATGGGTATTAAAAACATATTATGTCAACATCTGACAGTTAAAAATTATCATGTAATATAATGTTAACAGTATAAATAATAGCATAAATACACTATGTCAACATATGAGAGTTACAGATGATAAAGTAACATGTAATTTTAACAGTTCAAATTATACATTACAGTGGGAATTATACAATTCTGTGATGATATAAACATAATAAGAAATTATATGAATGTGGAAATTATATGATAAGGTTTTTATGTCAACATCTCATCATTAATGATGATAAAGTGACATTCAATTTTAACAGTGGGAATTATATCATACTAATTTTCTGTAAAATGGCAGTACAGATGATAACATAAGAATGTGCAGAAGTGAACTGAATACACACAATTTGCAAGATGGGATGTAGAAGAAGAAGGATGAATTACTTACTGAATATAATTTGAAGAAAAGAGAGTAAAGAAAAGGGAGGAAAGTAGAAATCAAGCAAAGAAGACAAAAAGCATGAATAATAAATAAAGTAAAGAAAAACTAAACACAGACAAGACATGAGGAAAAAAAATGGAGAACTCAATTCAGAGCAAAGAAAAAAAAACTGAAAAACTTTTTTCATTGAAGACAGGATAAAAAAAGTACACAGAAGGACAAAAAGAAGTAAGAATGGAAGAAAGTATGAGGAGATTACTTAAGAAGTCAATGAAAGGTTATAAAGCGACAACGTATCTATTACATTACTAATCAACTTCACAAAAGAAATAAATCTGTTTTTCAATATATATATATATATATATATATATATATATATATATATATATATATATATATATATATATATATATATATATATATATATGATCATCACCATCATATGAGCAAGGCATGGATCAGGCCTGTGTTCTTGTCCTGATTTTGCCATGAGGCTAAGCCATCAGGTATTAATATTATCTCTTTGTCATTTCCTTGTTTCTTTCCCATTAATTTTACCATTTGTCACTAAGTTTTCATGTTTACTTCTCAGGGTTTGCCCTAAAAACCTTGACTTCTACGTTTGTGTTTTAAAATCAATTTATTGGTTTTCATTTGTTTCTTTAAGAACTGTCTGACTTTTTTTTTTGTCCATGATATTCTTTGCGTTTTCCTAAGAAACAAAATTTCTCATGCCATTTGATGTTTATCAGCTTGTCTGCTTATTGCCAATTTTTCATATGTATACAACAGTATAGGCCCTTAATGTTTTTAATTTACATATATTAATACATGACCAAGTCCTAACCTCAAAGACAAGATCAACAATCTGACAAGGAAGAAACAGCATATGATTTTTAGACTTGTAACATAACATATTTCATGTAACATGTACTTGAACAAACCACATCCACAGCTCTCTCTGCAGTGTCCAATTTATACATATCTTACCAAGACTTCAACATCACCTCTTTAAGTGTCTAGTCCTAATTGTTATCAGGAAGCTGTTGCTTGCACAAACGCCAGACAGAAGGACCATTTTTAATGGAAAAAAAAAGATTTAGTTGCATGTCCTTCACAGGATGTAGCAGTCAACCCCAGCATTTTGGCTGTTCGTGATTCCTGGGAAAGTTTTACATTCAGTAGTTTGCCACTGCTTTTTGAACGACCGGTACCTATAGCTTTTTCGAAAAAAACCAACACCACTATGTTTTGAACCCTGGTATATGGGATTACGAATCACGTCCATAACCTCTTCGCCCCGGAGACCGGTTACTCTGATTACGGAGCCAGTCTCTGTGGTGAAGAGATTACAGATGCAATTTACAATCCAGTATACCCGGGTTTGAAACACAGCAGTGCTAGTTTTTTTGAAAAAGGTAGAGGTGCCGGTCATTCAAAAAGCATTGGCAAACTACTGAATGTAAAACTTTGTCCAGGAATCACAAACAGCCAAAATGCTGGGGTTGACTGCTTCGTCCTGTGAATGACATGCAAAAAAATTTCTAATGGAACAACACAAATAAATATGAATACTTCCATGCATCGCTACATGGCACTGGACTGATTTGAAAGCCACATCTTACATCATTCACCTGGATGTATATACTTGGACATGCCGGAGTAAAGGGAATGAACATGTGGACCAGCTGACAAACAAGGCACCAATACAAGCGAGAAGAAACAAGGATAGGGCTGTATCGTTAATGCAACATGGACCCGGCTAGCTGATACCGACAAGTCTCGGATCCTAGTTTATTAACACAACCAAGCGTGAAGCCTGGCCAAGCACATTTATGCTATCTTCAAGGGCGAGAGAGAAAATATTACAAGCAACGTCTCATGGGAACATGGAGTAGAGATAATTTGAGATCGCTGCTGCATGGGAGAAATGAGCACACATGGAAAGTTCAATATGCATTGATGTCAATCGTCATAGCATAACATGACATAACACAGGACTGAGGGGTGGAATCCCAGGCATTGCTAGATTGATAACTAAAACACAGCTGTGTCCAGATCCTGTACTGTTGAAAGGCTATAAAACACAATCGTCATCCATTTCTCAACACTTGATAAACTATGGCCGTAATGTTAACAAAGAAAAAGCGTTTTGCATACTGTAACAATAAGTGATTACTCAGATACAGTAAGATGTTAGCAATTAGGCATTTCCAGTAGGTTTTATGCAAAAAGAAAGACTTCGTGGTAAATTTGAAATTACTGTGGGGATAAAAATACTTCACATTCGAACAATACCTGTGACTATGCGTTTGAAATGTTTCAACTAAAGTATTACTGATTTATTTCCTTCATATGAAATATAACTCTGCAGTATACACCTGACGAGATGCAGTGAAATATGCCAGGCAATTAATTGTGCAACATCTTGTTTGTGGCTTCTGTGCAAAAAAACAACTGACATATCACTTACCATTGTTTCTCTACTATTTTTTGCATTCCCTGGACATCTGCCTAAGATTTTGTCATGACATTTCTTGTGAACTGCACAGTTACACACTGTGGATAAACATGCATGTTAGAGAGAATTACCTTATGTGATAACAGATAAACAAATGTTAGAGAAAATTACCATGAATGATGACATATAAACAAATGCTAGAGAAAATTACCATATATTATAGCAGATGTTACAGAACATTACCTTGTATGATAATAGATAAACAGATGTTAGAGATAACTATCTTGTGTGATAACAGATAAACAAATGTTAGAGATAATTATTTTGTGTGATAACAAACAAACAAATGTTAGAGAAAATTATCTTGTATGGTAATAGATAATGTACAGACCAGAGAGAAGCAGAGGAAGAGACCAGCCACGTAATTGATGGATGCAGGGAATAACAGAGTCCATGGGAATATCGATACATGAAGCCCATAAGCAGGCACTCTCCCACAGTTTATACTTCACCTCAACACTGCAAGGTGCAAGAGCAACATGATGGGATGAGATGAAATGAGATAATAGATAAACACATGTTAGAGAAAATTACCGTGTATGATAACAGATAAACAAATGTTAGAGAAAATTACCTTGTGTGATAAAAAATAAACAAATGTTAGAGATAATTATCTTTTGTGATAACAGATAAACAGATGTTACAGAAATTGATCTTGAACGATAACAGATAAACAAATGTTAAAGGAAAGTATTTTGTATGATAACAGAAAAACAGATGTTAGAGAAAATTATCTTGCATAATAACAGATAAACAAATATTAGAGACATTTATTGTGTATGACAACAGATAAACAGATGAGATATACAAAATACAGGTGTAAAGGTGTTTGAAAAAAAAAACAGTAAAGAATCCTTTTTCGCACCTTGAAGCATTGTGGGTATATGATGCTAACCCATTTCCTTATAAACCACACAGTACTCAATGGGTGGTGTGGTCTATAAGACACAAGTCACATTTACTTCCCAGAACATTTCATGGTATCCATTCTAGACTGGGTTCACCTCAACTCAGCTTTTACAAAAAAACAAAACATTTGGCCTTGTTCAACCTGCTTCTGCAGTGTCAGTTATAATTGCAGTCCGTTTATGTGTGAATTTTTATATTTTTTCCTTTCTTTGTTCTCTTTGAGTAGTCCTAAACAGGACTAGTTACATTTTCCCCTCTAAGCTCTTCGGGTTTGGTTGGGTCTTATGGTGCTCTCGCTGACTGGCATAATCATTATTACGTTCAGTTGGTCTTGAGGAGGATCTGCCAGATTCTGTAGCCTCCCAGTTGTTTGCTGCTTTCTCTACAAGGATTGATCTTGAACTCTTTTAGTCCTCAGAATGATTATCTTGAATTTATTTAGTCCTCATAAAGACTGATCGTGAACTCATTTAGTCCTCATAAGGACTGGTGTAGTCCCCACAGGACTTGTTTTGAACTTACTTTTATACAAAATCCTCACTGTGAAGGGGATATGAACCTATAACTAGCAGGCTGGCAGGTAAACATGCTAACCAATGTCCTACCATTTCTCCAGAATGTCCTACCATGACTCCAGAATGCATTTGTGGATTAGTAATAATCCTTTTCATGAAACCAAATAAAATGTAAGACAAAATTCTCAGCAGACAAAAGAAAAGACTCAACGAGAAACATACTACCAATTATCTACAAATTCTTAGTGATATTTTAATTATGCGTATCGTATGATTCTAGGCTAATTAGTGAAAATGACACCAATAAATTTAGAGACATTTCAAAATGTTCTCTGCTGACAGGCAGTGACAGAATTTACAGAAAGAACAACAAACAATGCTTTACAAAAACTACAATGAATTAATCCCTAAAAAATAGAATCAGCAACTAGCAACAACAACTAAATAGCAACAACAAATGACTTACTTTGGCACTGGTATCCTTGCTTATTCAACCCCCTGAAAGTGAATTTAAAAACAAAATTACAATGTAGCTGTGATCAATTGAGAATGCTTTGAAATCAAACAGAAAAAATAATTTACAATGTAGCTGTGATCAATTGAGAATGCTTTGAAATCAAACAGAAAAAATAATTTACAATGTAGCTGTGATCAATTGAGAATGCTTTGAAATCAAACAGATAAAATAACAAACTTTACTACTCTCTTTTATTAACCAGTTACCATGACAACAGTATCAGGTACAGGAGGCATAGTGCTAGTGCCATATTTTTTATTGATCAATGAAGACTGACATCCATATGACAAGATCTAAATACTGAAGAAGGTTGGCTACTATTACTACTAAAGTTGATAAAACAAAGACAATTGAAATATTTTGGTCATGAAAATTTGTACAGAACAATCATGGAGGGGTATATGCCCGGGAAGAGAGGAAGAGGAAGGCCAAAGAGAAGATGGGTGCAGGATGTGGCGGGACATCTTGCTCATGACCAAGAAGTTTTCCGGACTGTGGTAACAGTAGCTACTGAATGAATGAATGAATGAATCAACACTTAATGGATGATGACAGTGGAAATGTTTATGAGGAAAATGTAAAGAATACATTAGAGAGTCAGAGAAGCCAATAAGCCAGTCCTACAAGAGACAAATGAAAACTGTAAACTTATTAGAGAAAATAGAGCCCACCTTTACTTTCCAGAACACTTTCAGGTAACTTGTTAGGCTGTGTGGAGCTGAGAGCCCAGGTTAAACAAAAATGTGCGGCTCAATGAGGATTCCAATACAAGATCACTGGGCCAACTGGCAAGTGTGCTAGCAACTGTGTTATCCCAGCTTTTGTAGTTTGATATTTATGTTGTCCTTTTCTGAATGCATATGTCATTAATTTCAAGCACACACAGAATTTGAAAGTGCCTGGGGGGAATGTAAACTGTGGAGTGTCCTTCTGTGCAAAGTCACACTATGTGCCATCAGCTATCGTCTATGTGCATCAAGCAATGCATGTTGTGTTACTGTGCTTTTTACATTTGGTTTGAGCATACTAATGTAATAGGGCTAAATATTTGAAAATAGAAAAATATTATATTGGTAAAATAGGAAAAATATTATACTGAAAACATTGGAAATTAAATTGGAAAAATATTATATGTCGTGTCTTTTAAAGTAATTCACTTGTGCATATTCTATTGTGGTTATTGTCCCCTCTAAAGAGAATACTGAAATATTTTAAACCTGTTCTGCTGTATGATAGTAAATCTTGAAAGGTCAACAAACAAAGTAGGAACAGCTTGCAAGCAGCAGATGTGGTGTCTGGGATGAATGTTGTAAATACCATGGACGACCAGAGTAACTAACTGAAGTAGAAGGATGAGTCTATTGGTATAGAATGAGAGTAAATCTTCCAGATCTGATTAACTGAAGTAGAAGAATGAGTCCCTTGAAATAGAGGAAGTGAAATGCTTTCCAGTTCTGATGAACTGAATTAGAAGCATAATTCTCCTGGTTTAGAATGAAACTCTTCCCAGATCTGATGAGCTGAAGGCTGAAATAGAAGAACGAGTAACTTGTTATGGAGTGGGTGAAAATCTTCCCATATCTGATGAACTGCATTAGGCTAACATTATACACAACTATAGGAGAGCGACAAACAGTGTTCTTTGGTCTCATATTGAAAAGAAAGGTATTTGTAGAACATTGCAATGATAGCAAGACTATCAGAAGGAGAGGCGGAGACAGACAAAGAGAAATGATGATGGATGGTCCAAAACAATGGCAAATATAATCAACAAAATTCATCCAGAACACCAAGCACCAAAATCTGTAGAGAGACAAGAAAGTCTGCACCATTGTGCAAGGCATATGATGATGATAATGATTACATTTCTGAAAGTTTTACATGTAGAAAGTGAGAAGGAAAATATATTACAGGATGGCACAAAGAAGAATGTTGGAAATAAATGTCAGTTCTAAGGACAGTTTGGCCGAATGGATAAGACTGCCCATACAGACCAAGAGACCAAGTTCGAGAGCACTATATACCGAGAGTGCTGCAGTGCTCTAAGTGCCAGAAGTTTTGGCACACCCATGCCACCTGTAAGATTGAGGTGGAGGTATGCAGATACTGCTCTGGACCTTATCCATACAGCCAGTGCCAGCATGCAAAGATCGACAAGGACTTCAGAAGGCCTAACACTAACAGAATATGTGCCATCTGCCTCGACAACCACAGCGCCAGGTACCTCGTCTGCCCCTGCCACCAAGACAGCAAGGAAGCTATGAAGATCGCCATCAAAACTAACATGCCCCATAAAGAGGCTAGGAGGCAGTACGAGGCCACCAATCGACTCAAAAAAAAAATCGACAAAGCTCAACTGGAAGGCCAAGTGAAGGACCTGAGATCACAGTTCAAAAGTATGGAGGAAGAAAAGGACAAGACACAAGAAACACAGATAACGGCCGTTCAGCGCATCCTGGACAAGTTCAGCAGAAGATTGAGCAGGATGTCGCTCGAATGGCTGCTATAAAGGCTGAGATTGACGAAACTCTATCAAAAATTCAAGAAAAAAAAAAAGAGAAAAGACAGAAGAAACGCTTACACAGATCCAAGAAGAAAGACTACAGACAGAACTACTCAAGTCCAAGACCGAAACACCACAAGCAGAAGATGCAAAGCCTCAGACAGAAGAAGGAGACGATGATGTAGAATTCCACAGCGATAGCGGCGAGGAGGCGTGGCCGGGGATGAAGACATATATGCGTAACGGACAATGCGTCTTTGTAGCAGACCATCTGAGAAGACGCAGACGACACACAGAAACATCTGAACCAGAAGATGCAAGGGCACAGACAGAAGAAGCAACAGATGAAGAAGGCTACCAAGACCTAGGGTGTGGGGAGGCCATGGAACGATATCCCCCCCCCCCCCCCAATCAAGATCGAAATGGCGAACACCGAGAAGATATGAAGACAAGCCAAGATGGGGAAATAGTAGGTACACCAGAAGAGATGACAACTGGTAAAGCTCCCTGAAGGAAACAGCTCCATATGACGGGGTGGGCACACAACAACTCCAAGCCACAAGAAGTGCGCGACTCTGTCCAAACATGCAAAAGCACAAGGATGAAACGGACACAATTGCACCAAGTCAACTCTTTCAATGAAGCAGATTTAGGTATCTATATTTTCGAAAGAAAAAGTCTTAGATACACAATAATAACGGCCCCAATTACAACCAATTCGATACAGTCGAGGGTTCAACGGGGCCATTCATCTCAAGCAAAGCTATATATATATATATACTATTCTGCCTTGCTTACGTAAAAAAATCTGTGATACTAATTTTGTAATGCTAAGAAACATTGTTCTTTGGTTATGCAATGAGAAAAGAAGCATGGACAATATTGTGACAGCTGGAAAGATCATTGATAGAAGAAGCAGAAGCAGACTATGAGAAATAATAATACCGGGTGGCTTAAGATGGTGGCATGAAGGAATATATCATCAATAGAATTTTTCCAAAACACCAGGGATGAAGATCTGAAGATAAATGAATACCTGTTTATCTGACAGGGCATATAATGATTCTTCCTAAAAATGAAACTAATTGGAAAATAGTCCTGATGATAATGGGAATTGAATGTAATACCATGGTTTTGGTAAGAAAGTCAGTTAACCAGAACACAACTGTGTCTCATGTACTGTGTGTATAATTGGAAGAAAGCTATCACTAATGTATCTCCTACAAGAGTTTTGCACGAAAAGAAAAATATTTTGGTGATATTAAGAATTATATGATTTAATGATGAAAGAACTTACCATACGAATTATGTACACATAGAATTGGTAGGTGATTTGATGAATGCAGTGATTAATTGATGAAGGAACTTACCACAAGAATTGTGTATAAAAACAAAAATATATTGGTGATATTAAGAATTGTATGATATAATGATGAAGGTACTTACCACAATAATTCTGAACAAAAAGAATAGTTAGATGGTTTGCGGAATTTGGTGATTAAATGAAGACACTTACCACAAGAATTCTGTACAAAAAGAACAATATGTTGGTGATCTGAAGAATTTGGCGATGAAATTATGTCCCTTGACTTCATGAACTTTCTGCTGCTTCATAGCGCCACGGCGCACGAAGTGCTGCTGCTGACCAGGAATCATTTCGTTTACTGAAATCCACAAATGTATGCTGTTGGTTATCATTGAGTATATATCAACAAAATACTAGCATTGTTATTATTGGTGTCCGCTGGGAATTTGGTTGAGTTTGTTGGCATCTAAATATCTAAAGCCCATGGAGCAGACATGGACAACTTAGGCCTAATCCCAGCCAGTTTGCATGTACTGTGCTGAATCATGATCTGATTAGGATGTCATCAAGGCCAAGCTGATTAAAGCACTTGCTCTTAAACCTCTGATGTAGTGATGCTGAGGTAGCGGGTTCAACCCCAAAACCAGCCAGTTGGACTAAAATGTTGGCTTCTCGTCCTTGTCATGGGGACGTAAATTACAAGTACCTCATAAGTTGGAGTGGGTTCTCTTGATGGTCAGGGGCACTGGTAATATGGAAAGCTAATCCCCACACAAAAATCAGTCCACTGCAGTAAAAGTAGGAGTATGAGTATGGGCTATGGCAGACTTCAAAGCAGTGAATGCAAACATCACAAACGATCTGGTTACAAGTTAATATGTCTGGCCACAGATGTCAAGTCCCAGTATCAGTCTTGCATGCTGGTTTCTGATCTTGCAGAAGAGGGAATGGAGATCTCTGCATTCCATCTTTTGTGGAGATGGTGCTTTGGGACCCGGATCGGGAGCTAAGTGTCTATGCCAGACTCACTTTAATTAATGGAAGGTGGTTATTGGGACTGGCAAATTGCATATCAATACTTCAGACTCATTGTGTGTTATTTTTTGGCATTCGCTCGCATTTAACTCAAGCGTATTCCATACACTTGCTATTACACTCTTGTGCACTAGACTGATGTTTGCATGTGGATTAGTTTGTTTGTTTATTCTTGTTTATTTATATTGTCTGTTAGACTTGAGACGAGTTTTACACATTCTAAACCAAGAGACTAATTATTCTAATTCAATTCATTAGATCTGGGATGACTTTCGCACGCTATATTATAAGTTACTTATTCTTCTACTTCAGTTCATTCAATCTAGGAAGAGTTTCATTATAAGCCATTAAAATTATTTTTCTAATTCAGTTTGTCAGAACTGGAAAGTGAATCTTTAGGTATAGAAGAAATAAAATTATTGTCAGTTCTGATGGACAACGATGTCACTAACTCTGCTGAAGAAAACTAACAGAAGACTTACCTTCGCTGTTTTCAGCATAAAACCTGACTTGAACTTCTAATCGACCTGATGGCTTCAGGTCCAACTGAAAATAAAACAAAGAAACAATGGTAGAGCTGTTAAGAAAATATACAATATACAGAAGAATGTGAACAAGTCAGTCACTTCTTTGTAGGACGACCTGTAAAGAAAATATACAATATACATAGAACTATACGAACAAGTATCTTCTTTGCAAAAGATAATTTCTTGTTAAGAGTTGCCATGGGGTTTGTTACTGTTGTTGTTGTTGTTGTTGTTGTTGTTGTTGTTGTTGTTGTTGTTGTTGTTGTTGTTGTTGTTGTTGTTGATCTTGCAATAGAAACAAGGTGATGCGAATTATTCATTTTTCCATTATTTGAATAATTGGAGGCTGGTGATTATGTAGTTCTTGTCCAGCTGACAATGCGTGGGTGCTGATAGCCCCCCCCCCCCCCCATCATCATCATCATCACCACCACCACAACCACCGCCGCCGCCACCACCACCACCACCACCATCATCACCATAATCCATCATTATCCATCATCATCCATCATCATCATCAACATCCATCATCATCCATCATCCAGCATCACCATCTAGCCATCACCATCCACCCATCACCATCAATCCATCACCATCAATCCAATACCATCCATCCATCACCATCCATCCATCCATCTCATCATCATCATCATCATCATCATCATCATCATCATCATCATCATCATCATCATCACATCATCAAGGAGCAGGTCCACGCAGAATGTTGCCCTCATCATGGCCAGCCAAAATGATGGGCTCAACATATGGGCTGAATTTTGCAAGGAAATTATGAACAGACCAAACCCCAAAAGCTCTCCAGATATCCAGTCTGCAGATGTGGAGCTGGATATCAACTGTGAGAAACCATCTAAAGAAGAAATTAGAAAAGCTATCAAACTTCTGAAGAATGGGAAAGCTATTGGTCCAGATGATATCTCTTCAGAAGCTATTAAAGCCAAACTTAATTACTTCACAAACTGTTAAACATAGTCGGGGGGAGATGTCGGGGGGGGGGGGGGGGGTGCTGCTGCTGCTGACGTAATATCATCCGACTGGAGAGAAAGACATCTGGTGAAGCTGCCAAATAAAGAGGTGTTAGAGAATGCTAAAATAATACAGGAATAATGTTATTGTCTGTTTCTGGGAAAATATTATGCAGGATCATTCAGGAGAGATGAATGGATTCTACTGGGGGAAAACAAAACAACCTACGTGTGGTGGAGTACTTAAGAAAGCAAAGAATAGGAGTATTGTAACCTGCCATGCATGTCGTATGAGGTTACTAAGGAAGGTTTGACTGAGAATGGCTGCCTCATTCCACAGAAAGCTAGCTACAAATCCAAGCAATCATCAAGAATCTTCAAGTGTACAAAGGACATGGCATGAGTTGATTGAGGGCTTATCTTCCGTTATGAGATGAAAGACAGAACAAAACAAAACAGACTGACAAAACAGTAAGCGATGAATAAGCAGGCATCCATTCAAACAAATACTGCACTGACCAGATAGCCACAATGTGCATATAAGGAGAGGGAGGGGCGAATAGAGACATAAGATGTGGTATTACCAAGTTGTTATAAGGATCAGCTGTATTGAAAAACTAACAAATGAACAAGTTCTGGATAATGCAACAGAAGAAAATATAAACTTTTATAAAGTAATAAAAGACAAAACAAACGACTTCGGTGGCTTGATCACGCCCTAATACATGAATAAATTCAAGAATACTAGAGAGCATACTATTTGGGAAACGAACAAGTGGTAGAACAAAGTGAAACAGGCATGCGCATATCTGTCAATGCAGACACACGTAGATTTAAAGAGAACAGCACAACTAAGGAATGTGTATTACCGGTGTGGTCTGATCAGATACAACCCCAATAACACAATGCACTGGGGGAGCTGATCCTACAATACATGGTATAATAATGAACTCTACCGACCCTGTTTTATATGGAACAGTATGAGTGCCATGTCACGAAAAGAGCTATGATAAGATCTATTGAAGGGAGATGATCGTGATAAGAGAAACATACGAGTTCAGACAAAACATACTGAGTAATTGTCATCGGGAATAATGAATAATGAATTGACACAAAGAAGTGCGCACTCTAAATGAACAGAGCAGTAAAAGAACGGTTACAAATGACGTCACTCGAGCAGAGACCGTGGTACCAGACGCATGGCTCTGAATTATGAGTTCGGCAATGGCAAACTATATATTGCCGCCGATATGTTAGTTGTGGTAGTTGTGGGATTAATGTGAATTAGTTTAATGATAGAATGTTTGTGTGACCATGTGCAACAATGTGAATCGTAAGAAGAGAAACGTCATTTCCTGAAACAACCGTCGTCCTGTTGTTACTTCCAAAGTTCGCGTGTGTCCTTCAGTCATCAGCAGCGACTTCAATTCATCCACATCAGATACTCGAACTCTACCTTCTGCACCATGGCAATGAATGAAGCCTCGTATTTCTAATTCCGCATATCCCATTTGGCATATCACAAGTACTATACCAACCCCCCCCCCCTCTCTCTCTCTCTCTCTCTCTCTCTCTCTCTCTTTCTCTCTCTCTCTCTCTCTCTCTCTCTCTCTCTCTGTTCTCATATATACCACATACATATGTATGTATAAGGTTGTATAGATATTTGTAGATGTGTGTAGGTGTATGTATGTGCGCTCACACATAACAGCCCACCCAGACATTAGGACTCTCTTGGTACACATAAATGAGCACACACAATGAGTTTCGTTATTATCACCATAATTCTTAAATTCACGCATCATTACTCTTTAAGTTTTTTAACATTCATACACTATGGCCAACCTTTTACTGGCACCCACCCATGCATTGTACGGATATCCAACGGGGCACTCCTTAGTTGTCACTCTCGGACCACCATCACATCTCCATCGTTTCCCGTTTACCGCCTTATCTCCATACCCTCTTTTTTTCCCTTCAAATACCACTTTCAATCATTTATCAAGTAGCTCACGAAAACCGTTTACACACCCTACTCCGGTCCCCATGACCCACAGACTCCAACGACCGTCTATATAAGAGTATCAAGGTGAAATGCATGTTAATATCACAGCCTGGGATTCTGAGATAAGTAGCAAACAAACAAATGTTTTTCCAAGTTTAATATTTCTCTTCATTGTTCTCATTGTTCAATCTTTTTATTCTTCTCATCCCGTTCTTATGCCTTAATGTAGTCACTGCAGGATCTTCTCCGTGATTATATGATATGTTGTGTTTTGTGTATGCATTTGTTTGCCGATGAAGGCTAATCGCCACAAAGTCTTTGCATTTTTCGTATGCATTTTTCGTAATTCTGTTCTGTTAAGCTGCATTACTTTGTGTTATTTTTATATTGTTTACATTTCCACAGCTTTACCGCAGTGCCACTAATTTCATTCATTTGTCAACCTTGGAACGGAATGTTCAGAAAGCGCCACGAACAGCCTTAACTGATTCAGCGCCAAACAAAAAGTGGGCTTCGACCAGATACAGTATACAATCACACGAACCAATATTATAATGTGAATCCCCATTCACTGAGCATTGAAATTGCGGACGATACACGAAACAAAACAAATAACACAATGACCTCACTATGGCGATATCACTGGCCTATGGGGTTAACGTCTTTCTCCGTAATCCCGTATATCTTCGTGAGGAACGTAACCTGCGCGAGAATTGGTAGCGGTTCTCGCCACGTTGGTAACTTACGGGTATGTGAGCAGGTCGCTCAGAACGTAATGGCAAACTACTGAGCGTAATCTTGCCAAGAAATCAACAATCAGCTGGAAGATGCTGATGTTGACAGCGATGTCCTGTAAAGGATATCCAAACAAACAAAAAAAAAAAAATCCAAATGAGTGAGTTAGCAGGGTAGGGGTATCACCTATCAAAGGAGATGTAATACGCCGTCTTTCCTCCGTGAGTCTACGGGACACCCTTGGGCAAGGTGGAGTACCCGTTTAGCCCCCCGCCCTCCCCCCTCCGCCTATCAGGGTTAGGTGAAGCCATGGAAGCAGGTGGTGGATGGAGTGTGAGAGCAGCCGATAGATTGTTGTTGGTTATGGTCTGCACTCTGCGACGATAGGTAGATGATCTCACCAGTAAAGACAATGGCTATGGCCACCGACTAGTACAGTCACTGCCCAGAAGGAAAGCAAAGGCAAACTTTGCAAAACTTGACAAGAAACCCAACCATGAATTATGATCGAGAGGTTTTCCGGAAGGTTGTTATGGGAGCGAGTTTCTGTAAAGGACATGCTACTGAATGAATGAATCCAGATGGAAGGTCACTCTTGGCGACATATTATCCTTTGTCACTGCATAAATTAAGTGATGTAAATATTAATTAATTATCATTATTATTATTTTACTATTTGTGTATTCACATTCTTATCATTTAACATTATGTTTTCGTATATGTCCTCTTAATTTTCATCAGCTGTTAGCTCAAGTTTTATGTTTACCTCTTCAGTCCTTTATTTCCCATGGAAGCATAGACCTTCGACCAACTCCCGCCGAGCCGTCTATCTGTTGCTATCTCCTGCAGCTCCTCCATGTCCTCCCCGTATCATTCACATGTCTCTAATTATCTTCTTCGCGTGTTTTCAGTCTCCCTCTATTTAATTTCTCTGTGGATTGCAGTCACAGGAATTTCTAGTATTACATCACCAGGTTTTCTAATATTACAAACACCAGATTTCCTAGAATTACAATCACCAGGTTAACGACACCAGACGTTAGCCACTACGCGCTGCGGGATTTGCTGAGGAGGGGATCCGAGCACTTGTGGACTGAATGGTTCGATGTGCAATGAGGATGATCTGTCGACTAACTAACTAACTAACAATCACCAGGTTTTCTAGAGATACAATCACCAGGTTTTCTAGAAATGCAATCACCAGGTTTTTCTAGTATTATCAGCACCAGGTTATCTAGTATTACAAGCACCAGGTTTTCTAGTTTTACAATCACCAGGTTTTCTAAGTGTGTGCCACATCTATTGCCAGCGTCTTTACCTCAACTTGTTTTTAACACGCTACTTCTAGTATCACTGGACTAATGTTTTAGTGTGGATTAGCTTTCTCCATTATCAGCGTCCCTCGCTATCAGGCGAACAGACTCCCACTTCAGGGATACTTGTAATTTACGTCCCCAAATCAAAGACGAGAAGTCAACATTTTAGTCCAACTGACGATGTAGGGGTTGAACCTCCTACCTCAGCATCAAGACACCGGATGTTTCAGAACGTACGTTCTTATCCATTTGGTCATACTGACCCCCACCTCATCTCTTGATTGGCTGAAATCTGTCTGGTTATCCCCTTAAGCGCTACATTGTTAATTAGGTCATCAGATGTTAGTTTTTTCTATCCTTCCTGGGCACTAGTTAATGAATTTTGATAGTTTATTAGTAACGGTTTGAAAGAAATGAAATATAATGTTTACTGGAAGAAAGTTAATACCGCAAATTCGTATTGTACCTGTATTTGTTTATCTCAAAACTGAGAAGGAGGACCAGAAGAACTTTCAATCAGATAGCGGTGGGTACGATTAGTAGTATGACTCTTCGCTGGCTGTTGAACGAGGGAACGGAACGCGTATGGGTATGCCATGAATGCAATGATGTCGGTTCTTAGCTCAACTCAATTCGAATAGTTTCGAGAGTGACGGGCGATTTGTGCACAGTTTGAACGAAGAAGAAGAAGAAGAAGAAGAAGAAGAAGAAGAAGAAGAAGAAGAAGAAGAAGAAGAAGAAGAAGAAGAAGAAGAAGAAGAAGTATAAAATGTTCGCATATAAATGCGCATCATGTAAGACCCAGAAGCTGCATTAAGATGCGTGACCGATATGTATGCGTGCCATTTCGTGATGCTTGCAGTGTAGTTAAATTTTCTTGCTTCTTTGAAATTTATTCGAAATCCTTTGTGCAGCGACATAATAATACTTCGCTTCTTGCTGTACGCAACACTTGACAGAGCCAATGATGACGTTGGCAGAATCAACAATATATTTTAATGCCTAGATAAACGCTGAAAGTATAGTTAGAAGCGGGAGAGAATTGCCACTGCGCAATCGATAATTAAACGTTTGTATCTTCCTGCCATTTTCATTGTAGAGCCGCTGGCAATTTTATCTCAGGGTTATTTTGCAACTTCTGGCTTGGCTAGTAAGAAAAAAAAAAAAAGAGCGCCGTGGGAGGACAAGGCAATACTGATCATTCGCTGGCGTAGCTTGATAATTATTTATGTATCCAAGGAACCAATTATTACTTCGTTAAGGCATCGTTAGATTAGGCAACGACGATAATGAGGAAAGCAATTATAATTAATAATCCGGAAAACTGCGATGTAGCAAAGGAAATAGTATCATGATGAGTTAATTCCGTAATTATTGTGATGCTGAGGGGCGAGGTTATCAGAATTGAAGACACAAAAGGTTCCTGGTATTACGAGGTGCAGTGACCAACTGCCTTGCTGTCTTCTTTCACCCTGAATAAAGAACCTAGTTCAGGCGCCTGCCCTACAATTAGGCGAGTCTACAGAGTGGCGGATAGTGGAGTAGTCTCTAGATATAGAGGTTAGCCGCGAATATGTTGAATAAGAAGCCGTGGACTAACAAGGGTGGTGGTCATTGAGAGGAGGCAAGTTAGTTGGTGGAGCAGTTACTCTTTAGAATATCTCAAAACTGTGTGCCATGGCCAACGGTGGATAAGAGGCTGTCTTGCAGAGTTCGTCTTTTAAAACAAAGACTAGCGGAGTTAACACCGTAGAGAAATTGTTGGAAGGAAAGGGGAAACCGCCGTTGCACATCCCTGGTGGAATATTATGAGACAAGTGGAAGGAAAGGGGAAACCATCGTTGAACGAACGAACGAACGAACGGACTTTATTTTCAAAGGGTAACAAATTGGGCACGCAGGCCCGTCTTACATTTGGCCCTTCCAATCATTCATCTTTCGTTCACCAATAGTGCACAATACATTCACATTGAAAAAAAAAAACATTGTCAAAAGGATGTTGTAAACAAAAACAATGCATATTAGCATGTTATGAGACACATCCCCCCACCCACCTAACCATCCATCCACCTACACAACTATCCCCCATCCACCCACACCTCCCTCATCCACCCTCTTACACCTCCCCCATCCACACTCACACACACCCCCACCCGACTACACACACTCCCCCAGGCACACATACATGCTGCCACCCATCCATCCATCACCCAAATCCCACACAAACACACCCCCACCCACACAAACACACACATCTCCCACACACACATCTCCCACTCACCACACATCCTACACACATCCGCTCACACCCATAGACCCCCAAGCACACATACATGCACCCACCCAGCCACATATCCCCCACCTACACACATCTTCCCACCCACACACACATCCTCCACCCACCAACACTCACCCACCCACATATACTCCACCACCCACCCACATACCCCCATCACTCAGCCAAACACAAATCCCCCACCCACACATATCCCAGCCAACCCACACATCCCACATCTACCCACACACACAAAAAACCCATCATCCACCCACATTTCTCCCACTTGCACAATCCCCACCCACACAATCTCTGACAATCCACCCACACATCCCAAACCCCCACACATATCCCCCAACCTGCACACACTAACCCACCCACCCACACATCGTCCACTCACCCACACATCGTCCACCTACCCACCCATCCCTTAACCACACACCACCACCCACACCCCCCCCCCCACCAACACACACGTTTCCATACCCATACACACATCTCCCACACACACACACACATCCCTAATCCTCAAAAACACCTCCCACCCACTCACACCCCACCACCTATATATACCCCCACACACATCCCCACCCACACACGTCTTCCCACCCACACACACATCTCCCACCCACACACTCATTCCCCATACACGTACTCATCCCTCAATCACTCACACCCACACATCCCCACCCATCAACACATACATCTCCCATCTCACCATCCACACTCATACACTCCAACCATCCAGCCAAACAAACATCCCTCACCCTCACATACTCCTTTACCCACCCGTACATCCCACAATCAATAACACACCCGCCACCCACCCACACACCCCTCACCCACACACATTTCCCCTCTCACACAACACCCCACCCATATACACATCCCCCACCCACACACAATCCCCCACACATCCCTCCCTCAGACATCTCTCTCACACACACACACGCATCTTCCCACCATCACCCACCCACCCACACATCCCCACCAACAAACACCTCACCACCCACACCTACATCCTACACCCACCCACACACACCTCCATCCACAAAGGCATATCCTCCGCCCACACTCACATACTCACACTCATCCCACCACACCCATCCCTCAACCCACACACAACCCCCACACACCCATTCCCCCACACATCCCTCATCCACCCACCCACCCACCGACATACACATTCCCCACCAACACATCCCCCACCCATCAACACCCTCACACTTCCAACCATTCATCCAAATATCCCCCACCCACACACACATCCCTCACCCACACACACACACATCCAACACAAACCACACATCCCCCACCCACCCACACCATCCCCCACTCACAACCCCTCCACACATAATTCCCCCACACATATTGCACATTCCAAGTAGATTATTATGAAACAAGTGGAAGGAAAGGGGAAATCAACGTTGCACATCCTTAGTAGATTATTATGAGATAACTCATATAATTTCAAATAACTTAAGAAAATGGGTGCTCCAAAGAAATATCCTCGCCCTTTAGGGAAAGCCATATTCACCAGGTGACTATAGACCGATAGCATGCGACGGAAGACACAACATTTACAATTCTTAAAGAAGTTAGTCAGTTAGTCAGTTAGTCGCAGTTCCAACTTCACAGCAACGGGCTGTCCCCATTAAAGAAGGGCCAAGGACAGTTCGCAACACGAGCACAAATGGTACATTACATAATATCAAACAAGAAATAAAAAGACCGAATGGTGACATTTTAGACCAGATGGAAAGGAATAGGCATGACTAAATAAAACGGCTATACTATTATCTATTCTGGAGGAGAGAATAACCAAAAGTGCAGCCTTTAGTACGGATCTGCAAAGTTATAAATCCATTAAGTCATTTAGTGGCGAAGGATAATATATCGCCACACGTGACCTCCAATTTAAACAGAAGGACGATATATTTCCACACTAAGGTCACCATGATATTTGTTTTGTTTCGCGGTCAATCAATCAATCATGTGCCATACCGGAAAGCGTGGGCGGTCATGACTCGCCATTTCACTCGATCACCAGAGTCGTGGATCAGTTGATTGTTCCTATGTGGGCCATGCCATGTGGCTAAGCCATCCAGGTAGTTACTTTTCGGTCTTCCCCTTGGTCTGTTCCCTTCGATCTTGCCAGTTGTCACTAAGTTCTCCAATCCATTTCTTCTCATAACATGTCCAAAAAGAATTGAAGTCTTTCGCAATTTCAATGTTCAGTGAACGGACATGTTCATTATAATAGGTGTTGATGAGATTGTGTACAATTTTTGGTCCAAAACTACATTATTTTGGGCACTAAATCCATTAAAGGATATTGGACAATGTTAGAAGGAATATTACTGGTAAAGTTAAATGGCAGACATTATGATGGCAACATCATTCAGTCATTTGATCCAACATCAGAAATATGTGAAGATGGGCATATGTGCAATCAATTGCGACCTGGATACTGCCTTGAAGAAGAGCACAAACTCAGAAATAAATATCATATGGGGAGACTTCAATGTTAAAGTTGGGAATCAACAAGATGGTGGCACAGTTGGTATTTATAGACTACAGCGGATTGATCAAAGAGGGGGAAGGCTTGTACAGTAGGTACACATTCATCAGTGGCACCTTGCCGTCTTGACAGACGATAGTTTGTAAGGGATGAAGTTATTGCCTCTCCATAGCACAAAGCCTAGGCTAAAATATAGAGATCATGTGTTGCCCATGCAGCATGATCCCTCTCTCGGCCTGCCTAGTTCACTCCAGAGGAAAGGTAACACCTCTACATCTGGAACAAGACAAGCTGCAGAAGCTGCCGGATCAGCAAAGCAATTCTCTAATTGTCCGCCTGTCGGAGCTCCGATCCTAGACCAGCCGCGAACCAAGGTTTAGGGCCTGGTCTGCCCTGCCATGACACTTTGTCTTTAGGTTGCATTTCCTCGCACCAGGGTAAGGTTTGTACCCTCCCAATTGCGCTCTTCCGCCCGAAGCCGTTGGCACAATGTGGGGTGTCGGGTTTGGTAAGCGCCGCCCAACGTTCGGCGCTAACAGAAAGCAGGTAGTACTGTCTACTGTTATACGGTAGCTCAGTCATATATGACTAAGACCTGACACAATAAAACAAATTATCACCACAATATTAAAACAAACTATCACTGCAGCAAGTAGGTACACACGAATTATGTAACTGTTGGAAACATCTGGAATCAGGAATATCCAAGAAGATTGTTGACGTGAAAGAGCCGTGACTTTAATATCCGACAGCAGACTGAGGACACCCTTAACATAACATTTCGAAATCTGTAAATGCCACAACAACATTCCGAAGTGATTTAAATGTCACAAAAACTGTACCCAATGCAGACTAGAATAGTAATCAGAGACTCGTTAAAGTATAAACTATGAAACACTAAACCAGGTCTGTGATGATTGAAGATTAAGTTGGAAATGCTAGACGCATTCAACATAGAAATAGAAAACAGATCTGACCACTGTCTGATCTAGAAATTGTATTTAAAATGTTAATAACAACCTACATTAAATTATTGAAAAAATCCGTAAGGTTGGCTGCATAAGCAACTATCCCAAGTGAAGATGAGAGAAGCCGTAGGAAATGGATGATTGAGGATCTTATAACTAATGGAAAAACAACAAAAAATAACCATACAAAGAAGCAGAATATTATGCTAGAAGGCGAAGGAAAAAAGGCTTGGGGAAAACTGCACAGACATTGAAAAATACCATGCCCGAAAAACACAATTAACAAACACATATCTTCATTAACAAAATAACACCAACATCAACGGGTTGCCTGCAATTAAAGAAGGCAAATTCATAATGGACAAGAATAAGATTTAGCTACATGGTCGGAGTATGTGAACAACGTTTACAACGATTCACGCCAAGAACTGTTTGGTATTTCCAAAAAAAATGAAGGGTCAGGAATTTTGAAGATGAAAGTTAAGAATGCCCTTTTTTCGCATATCCTATTTACAGGACATCGCTGTCAACACCAGCATTTTACCGCTGTTATTGATGCATTGGCAAGATTACGCTCAGTGGTTTGCCACTGCTTTCCAAGCCACCGGCTCACATACCCCCGTAAGTAGCCAACGCGACGCAATCCGCTACCGACTCTCGCGCAGCTGTGTTCCCCCAAGTGGATATACGGAATTACGCAGACATTCGTTAAGACCTTCGCCAGGGAGACCGGCCAGAATGCCCTTAACCATTTGAAATCCGACAAGACTTATGGTCCAGACAACACCACAACTGAAATAGCCAATGTCTTGGAGGAATATGGAACAGACCAGGTCACCAAGCCACTGAACGCAGTATCTGTATTATAGGGTCTTCCTCTCTTTCTCTTGACTTGTGGAATTCATACAAAGGTCTGTCTAGTTATACTATTCTCAGGTTTTCTCAATGTATGTCCTATACTGCGCTAGAGTCTTTCCTTCACTTATTGGTTCACTGGTATTTGTCTAGTTCTCTCCACGAGCTCCACTTTGGTATTTGTCTAATTCTCTTCATGATCTCATTGGTATTTGTCGAGTTCTGTTCATGAGCTCCACATCGGTGATTCTGTCATAACATTTTAATCATGTTATGTTGTGCAGGCACCAAGTAATGATTTTTTTTTTTTCAGTTTATGTGTAAACGTGTTAGTTCTTCTCCACGTTTCTGCTCCATACAACAGTACTGATTTAAGTTTGGTGGGAAGTTTCCTTGACTTCCACACATTTCCTATCGCTATGGAAAATAGTGATCATTATATTTGAGCACAAGTTGTTCTTTCTATACTCTATAGATCTATCTATATAATCTTACTGAACAGAAAATGAAACTTTCTATTTGTTATTGATGTGTTTTTTTTCCTTCCGAATTGTTATATAAACACAGTTTTTGTATTTGAAACATTCAGTATGACAGATACACAATTGCATTTTCACACCAAACCTATGCTACCAATGTCAAAATTAGACATTTTCCAAACCAAATTACGAAAAATCAACACCTGCGGGATGAGATGCTTGAGAAGAGCTGCCAACTTTACTGTCCGAAACCGAGTAAGAAATGACGTTATCAGACAGATAGTGGGATCAAAACCATGTGCCACATATATTAAAAGGCAGAAGACCAAATGGTTCGGCCATCGCGTTAGAACGCAACACAGTCAACTACCAGCACAGGCGCTTCATCAAAGAAGATCTGTGATACGAGAGCAAGAGGACGCCCTTGAAGAAAATGGATCGAAGACTTCAAAGACATTATACAATCACACAGAATGACACTTCAGTGCCACCGATCGGGCCCTGGAACGTCAACGATTCCTTCCCCCTAGGCTTGACGGCAAAAGTGGAAGATGATGATAGTGATGATGATGATGATGACTGAAGACTTAGCTTAACAGTTAAACTAGTAATGATAAAGAGCAGCGGGAAACGCCACACTTGAAATAATTACAGCCTAAGAAAGAGTGGAATAATGAACTTCTTATGTACGATATTTGCATTTCTGCTTTATTATTAATTTAACGTTCTCCTGTTATGTTTAGATGTAATTCTATTCTTCCTTCTGACCGCGATTTGTTTGTTTGTTTGTTTGTTCAGGTGTTCATAACTATACAACAATAAGAAAGAGGCAAGCAGCTTTCTTTGGTCATGTGATGAGAAGCGAGAAATTGGAGAACATAGTGACAACTGGAAAGATAGAGGGGAAGAGAGGCAGAGGCAGAGCAAGGGAAATGATGCTGAACGGATTGAGACGGTGGCATGGAGGAATATCAACGGCAGAGTTGATCCAGAACACCAAAGACCGAGATCTGTGGAGAGCCATGAACGCGTTAAGTGGCACATTTTTCTTTGAATTTTTTGTTTTAATTTTCTCTTCATTATTCTCATTTGTTTCATCCTTTCATTTTTTGTCATCCCATTCTTATGACTTAATATAGTTACTGTAGTGTCTTCTCCGTGATTATATATTGTGTTTTGTGTATGTATTTGTTTGCTGATGAAGGCTAGTCGCCGCAAAGTCCTGTGTTTTCCGTAATTGTGTTCTGTAAAGCTGTATTACTTTGTGTTATTCTATATTGTATACGTCCCTAAATGACCGGTGTAAAGATTGAACTCCGTTCCACGGCATCAGCACACTGAAAGCTGATAAAGATAATGATGAAGGTGATGATTTCCCTACATTTTTCGAGTACAACAGTAAAAATGCAACACACGAGGTAACAATAGATGTACGATTAAGAGCAGTAGCAGTTATTGTTATCGTTGAGAATGTCGAAATCGAAACCACCAGAAGCAAATCCAAGGCATGACAGGATAAACCCGTAAATAATATATGAGTGCAAAAATGTCATAGCCAGCATAACTTTACCTACTCTGTTGCGTAATGAAGTATCATGAATGAATAATGGAACACTAGAAGATATACGCTGGCGATGGCTTTGTGGTGAAGGGCTTACGAACACAATTCGTAATCTCGCATACTGCGTTCGAAACACAGCTGCGGGCGATGTGGAAGTAGACCGCCTTGTGCGAGTTTGCATACATAGGTATGAGAGCCGGGCGTTCAGAAAGCAATGGCAAACTACTGAATGTAAACTTGCCCAGAAATCATAAACAGCAGTCCGCCCGCCCGCCCGCCCGCCCGCCCGCCCGTCCGTCCGTCCGTCCGTCTGTCTGTCTGTCTGTCTGTCTGTCTGTCTGTCTGTCTGTCTCCCTTTTGTTAGTTTCTTCCTTTCTCCCTTAATTCCTTCGTTTCTTTCTTTCTTTATTTCTTTCTTTATTTCTTTCTTTATTTCTTTCTTTCTCTCTTCTTGACCAGCACCATTACCATGACTCACACTGACCAGTACCAGGACGATGACTCACACTGACCAGTACCAGGACCATAACTCACACAGACCAGTACCAGGACCATGACTCACACTGGCCAGCACCATTACCATGACTCATACTGACCAGTACCAGGACTCACACTGACCAGTACCAGGACCATGACTCACACTGACCAGTACCAGGACCATGACTCACACTGACCAGTACCAGGACCATGACTCACACTGACCAGTACCATGACTCACACTGGCAAGTACCAGGACCATGACTCACACTGACAAGTACCAGGACCATGACTCACAATGACAAGTACCAGGACCATGACTCACACTGACAAGTACCAGGACCATGACTCACACTGACCAGTACTAGGTCCATGACTCACACTGACCACTACCAGGACCATGACTCACACTGACCACTACCTGGACCATGACTCACACTGAACAGTACCAGGACGATAACTCACACTGACCAGTACCAGGACCATAACTCACACTGACCAGTACCATGACTCACACTGACAAGTACCAGGACCATGACTCACACTGACAAGTACCAGGACCATGACTCACACTCACCAGTACTAAGTCCATAACTCACACTGACCACTACCAGGACCATGACTCACACTGACCATTACCAGCACCATGACTCACACTGAACAGTACCAGGACGATAACTCACACTGACCAGTACCAGTATCATAATTCACACTGATCAGTATCAGGACTAGCTAGACCCTGACAAGTACCAATACCATGACTCACACTGACCAATACCAGTAACATAACACACACTGACCAGTAACAGGACCACAACTCTCACTGACCAACACAGGGATCATGACTCATACTGATCAGTACCAGGACCACGCTACACACTGACCAGTACCAGGACCACGCTACAGTTTGACCAGTATCAGGACTATGACTCACACTGACCAATATCAGGAATATGACTCACACTGACCAGTACCAGTACCATGACTTACTGACCAGTACCAGGACCATGCTACAGTTTGACCAGTATCATGACTATGACTCACACTGACCAGTATCAGGAATATGACTCACACTGACCAGTACCAGTACCATGACTTACACTGACCAGTACCAGGACCATGACTCATACTGACCAGTATCAGGACTATGACTTACACTGACCAGTACCAGGACCATGACTCATACTGACCAGTATCAGGACTATGACTCACACTGACCAGTACCAGGTCCATGACTCACACTGACCACTACCAGGACCATGACTCACACTCACCAGTACCAGTACCATGACTCACACTGAACAGTACCAGGACCATAACTCAAACTGACCAGTACCAGGAGCACGACTCACACTGACCAGCACCAGGACCATGACTCACACTGACCAATACCAGTACGAATTCTACAAGACAGTCCCATGTAGATACATGCCGAGTAGGGAGTGTCCTTGTGTATTGGCCTCTTATTTGGATATGTCTTAGGAACTGTCCATATGAATTCTTGTTTCTTAATGTTTCTTTTTTAACGTTTATTTCGTACAAAAATGTGTGTATTTATAGTGTGTGTGTGTGTGTGTTTTAAATGTGCCAATACAACATATCATATACAATTATATACACGTGATAATATTACATTCACGGCATGGTGTAATTACCTACATATTACTTGCTGACGGTAATGGTTGAGCAGTCATTTGCTCTCATGCATACGAAATCTTTCAATAGAAATTCTTTCATACTTCAAGTATTCTCATTCACACTGAGTTTTATTTAAGCCAGTTTAATGGTACCGCTGAATCTTTCATACTCCAAATATTCTCATTCATTTTTGGTTTCTGAAAAATGGTAAACCTTGAATGTATCTACAAAATCTTTCATAAATTAAACATAGCAAAAGGCAACCCATTTTACAAAATGTAAACATGTATTTATGGCGTTTACTTGAGCGCGCACGCGAGTGAGAGAGAGAGAGAGAGAGAGAGAGAGAGAGAGAGAGAGAGAGAGAGAGAGAGAGAGAGAGAGAGAGAGAGAGAGAGAGTGAGAGAGTGAGAAAGAGCAACTTCATCACTGGCACAATGAATGTATTCGGATAGGGCGGGGTTGGAGAATTTTTTTCTTGGTCATGGAACCCGAAAGTAGCTTTTAGTAAAGATAATTTTAACGTTCTTTATTTAGTTAGATATTAGCTAAGAACTGATTCTGTTTATTTTGTGAAAAGTGAGGTATTTTGTATGGCTATGGACTATTTATGTTTGGAAATGAAATATGGACAATTTGACTTTACAGTTTGACATACAATTGTTTACATTTTACAGGCATATAATAAAAATTGAACTTGTATAAAAACCAACAAAGGTTGAATGTTGAGGTGGCCCTAAAAGGGGCCTTTAGAAAATAAAAACAAGTAAAAAATATTCAGTTGATCATTTCAAAGGTGCCTGTTCTCTTCACCTTCGGCTTCTCCTTCTATCTATCTAATTTATCTACCTAATCTAATCTACCTAATCTATCTACCTAATATAATCTACCTAATCTATCTACCTAATCTATCTACCTAATCAATCAATCAATCAATCAATCAATCAATCAATCAATCAATCAATCAATCAATCAATCAATCAATCTATCTATCTATCTATCTATCTATCTATCTATCTATCTACCTACCTACCTACCTACCTACCTACCTATCTATCTATCTATCTATCTATCTATCTATCTATCTAATCTATCTATCTATCTATCTATCTATCTATCTATCTATCTATCTATCCGTCTCGTCTCGTCTCGTCGGTCGGTCGGTCGGTCGGTCGGTCGGTCGGTCGATCGGTCGGTCGGTCGGTTGGTCGGTCCTTTCTTATTTATTTCCTTCCTTCCTTCCCCACTATTTCATTATCCATTATCCAACACTGACATCCATACAATACAACACGTCGTGACAATAATCCATACAGTTTTGCATCGCTGGTGTCGGTGCCCCTGTCAACCCTGCAAAGGCATCGGTTACATGGTTCTCCCTAAATAACCATATTGTGAACACAGACCTGTAGGCAGTAAGAATGGATGGGGGAATTTTGAGTAGAACCCAGTCAATGACATATATTGGCGTGAGGCTTGATCGCAGCCTGTCCTTCAGAGATCATGTCGATTATGTCATAACGAAAGTTCGAAAAGGTTTGTCAGCAATGAGAGTCATGGCGACTGCCAATATCGAGCAAAGACTGCTAATACTTCTGTTCCAAGGACTGGTGCTTTCACGCATCGAGTATGCCCTGGCCATCCTCACTGTCAGCCCTACACAGATTGGAAGACTTGAAAAGGTACAAAACGAAGCCATACGCATCATTTTGGGCTGCATGAGAGACACCAGCTGCGTAGCAATGAGATACCTCCTTGACTTCCCGACAATGGAACACAGGATCAAGATCTGGAGAGCTCGTGCATACTTAAAAATAAGTGCAGATGAACAGCACCCTCTGCATGACGCTATATTCAGAGAAAAGGGTGACAGGCTAAAGAGGGGCAAATCATGGATGGGTCGGGCGGAAAATGTCGTCAGACAGGTCTGTAGTCTTACCAGTATCAACCCATGCAAGGAATGGGTGCCGTTGCCTCTAGCTTTTAAATGCACTTTCTCCTGCATTATCACACTCGACAGACGGTGCAGAGAGCAGACTGCCGCTGTCAATGCAGAGGTCAACGCGCTCATCTATGAACACTCATATAGCCCCGAAGTGCTCATCTATACAGAAGGGTCTGTTGTAAAGCAGCAGAAAAGTGCGTGGGCATTTGCGGGCTGAACCGTTCAAGAATCCAGTGGTACCCACTCTATGACCACGAGCAGCATGACGATGGAGGTGATGGCAGTTACACAGGCTTTCATATGGCTGGAATCACAGCATTATACCAACGTGTGTGTACTAAGTGACTCAATGAGCTTGATTCAGAAGGTCGAAGCTGGATATGTACGTAGACAGTGGACTGAGTCGCTGGGGAAGTCTGTTGTCCGTAAAGTCACCTTCATCTTCGTCCCGGGACATGCGGGAGTGGAGGGAAATGAACAAGCTGATAAAGTGGCTGTCTCTGCACCCCCTGTAGATGGCCAGCCCATGGATCCTGCCGATGTTATTAACGTCCTTAAAGATATGGCGAGAACAGAGGACTTTGACGTCAGTGAATCCACATCGTTGTCCAGGATGAAAGACTTGGGAGTAAGAATCGGCACGGCCAGACGCGAGAGGTACATCGGGAAAACAAAGCGCCTCGTCAACCAACACAGAACTGGCACTATTAGCCACCGGACGCTGATGCATATGCTGGGGGGGGGGAGGATCTGAGCACCTATGGACATGTCCGGTGTGCAATGAAGATACCCCAACTGATAACTGAAATGAACTGAAAAGTTTTGCACCATGCATGTGTTAATACATTCGCTGCAGGGTGCAGGGTGATATGTTTATCATACCCTGGCTATCATCATCGTATATCCGGACCCTTGCAGAACGTAGCTCTCTCTCCTCACGGCCCGGAGGCCAGTTTCTCGCCATTTCTCATGCCGCATGTACCCCTCATGCCCAAGGTGTCTGGAATGTTAAGTGTCCACCTTCGTGCAGGATGACCCCTGCCTCTTGTTGCAGGAACCATGCATTCCTTCAATGTTCATCTATTTAAACACAGGAACCACGAACAATATGTTGCACGATTTATTGCCTTATTTTGCTTTATTGCCTTATTTTTTTGGTTTATTGGCATATTTCGTTGCATCTCCACATTCGCATACTGCCGAGTTATATACCATATGAAGAGAGTAAATGAATAATACTTCAGCTCAAACAATTAAAACACATTGTCGCAGGTACTGATCGAATGTGGAACATCTGTTATCCCTAAGGTAATTTCAAATGTACAACGAAGTCTTCTTTTACACAAAACCCGTTGGGGATTGCCTGATTTTCAACGCTTCGCTATATTTAAATATCGTTACTTATCTATTACTACCGGTAATTATATGTAGTAATTACTTTTCAAACACCATACAGGATAACCACATAGAACTATTAAACAAATTAATAATAGTATAAATCGTGAACACTTCAAATATCTCAAAGGAAAACGACACACGCACGCACGCACGCACGCGCGCGCACACACACACATATATAGGGCTGCGACCGATTAATTTAAATTTAATAGTTGACTTTCGAAAAATTAACGATTAATTAACAGTTAATTTCGATTAAAGCAAAACAATTACAGTCACATAACTCACATTATAGTCGTATTTGTCAAAAATCCAAATAGCACTGGATTGTCTTGTTCATATGTCATCTAATAACCAACTATGCAAACAGACGAGTATGTTGACAGTATGTGGTTCAGGTGGCGAGCGCGTCTTATTAACAATATAACCAGCTGTACAATCGTTCACGTGGAACTGAGGTAGCCGGTATGCACAGAATGGTCTTGGCAATGAATGCCAATTTTGGATATCGATGTTCATTAAGTTTCCACCAATGTAAAATGTCAACCTATTCAGCAGCTTTCTTCTCCATTTCAGACTCCATTAGCTTAATACGCGTTTCATTTGGTTCACATATAGTTTCATTGTCAATGTCAGTATCATTCGTTGCAGCAGTCTCCATCTGCTCATCATGAACATCAACTGCTATTTGTTGTTCAATACGTGACCAAGTTCGTTCTTTTGCATCTTTTGACAAACACTTCAGGTATTTGTAGCGTGGATCAAGTGCTGTTGCAATGTGTAGTATTTCAATACTTGTCATATTAGCTACACGTTCACTGAAGTCATTAATACATGCTGCCTTAAATTTAGCTATGTAGCCCGGATCATCATCGTGTACAGTCATATGCTTTGTCAATGATGATAGCAGTGGCAATACACAGCTACATGAAATATAATCTTGACCGCCAAGCAGGACAGTGGTCTGACAGAATAAGTCCAAAACGCTGACATATTTCGAAATCTTCTCCCAATCAGAATCTGACAGTTTTGGACCTTTGTATTGCTTCTTTTCATCTGCCATGTAGACAGCTAATGCTTCTCTGGCCTGTAGAAGACTCTGTAGCATAATAAAAATACTGTTCCATCTTGTTGGTACATCTTGCTGCAGCTTACACAATGATGACTTAGTACAATTTTGCAACTCGGTTGTGTTTTCAGCACTATGTTTAAAATGTGCGACAATTTTTCGACATCCGATTCATTTGTATAAGTGATGGGAGAAAAGTTTTCGATTAATCGTTAAAAAAAATAATATTAAAAAAAATTAAAATGTCATAGTCATGTGATAAGTACTGTCCAATGAATAAAAGAGCACGTGCTTATCGTCCCATGATGCAAAGGTTCTGTTTCTGACCGTTGAGAAAATGGCCAGGTTGATCCAAAATTCGTCCAAAGAAGCTCAAAGAGCGGTGATTCAGTATCTTTCATTTGAAGGATGTCGACCAGTGGGCATTCATCGAAGAATGCAGGCAGTGTACGGTAACAAATGTGTTTCGAAGACAACAATGGCAGACTGGGTACGAATGGTCCAGAAAGGACGTCAGTTCACGACAGATTTTCGACAGCCGGGTCTAGCGCATACTGTTGCACTATCGCCAAAATTGATGCAGCAGTAAAGATGAACCGTTGTTCGCTAGCGAAAGAGTTTGATGTGTCAATTGGGACATTCAAAAGGTCGTTCGTAAGAAACTGCAATATCGGAAGGTATGTTCACAGTGGGTACCACGGATGTTGACCGACCACCAAAAAGTGGAATGCATGGGATGGTGTATGAACCACTTGCTGCATTACGGAGTGGAAGGTGGTGCATTTCTCTTCCGCATAGTGGCAGGCAATGAATCATGGTGTTACCACTTTGAGCCGAGCAGCAAAAATGAGAGCATGCAATGGAAGCATGCTGGATCCCCAAAAGCCGAAACATTCAAGTTACAGGTTTCTGCTGGTAAGGTTATGCTGAGCGCATTTTTTAGCCATGAAGGACTATTGTTGGCCGACTTTAAAGAACCTGGTGTCAACATCAACTATACCCACTACATGCAAACACTAGACAAGCTGCAAAAATCCATCAAGAATAAACGACCCGGCATGCTTTCTCGCGGTGTGACTGTGTTGCACGATAATGCTCGTCCGCATGTCGCAAAGATTGTGCAGGAAGCATTAGCAAGGAAGAAGTGGGAAATTCTGCAACATTCAGTTTATAGTCCTGATTTGTCACCATGTGATTTTCATTTGTTCGAACCTCTAGAAAAATATCTCAAGGAGCAACGATTTCACACAGATGCAGACGTAATGAACGCGGTAAACATTTGGTTCAGTGAGCAACCACAATCCTTTTTTGCGGACGGCATTCGCCGCCTACCAAAGCATTGGGATGCTTGCCTGAATGCCTATGGCGACTTCTTCTGACCAACCCATGGTGCATAATTCATTCAAATTGAATGCTTTGTTTAATTCTACCACACCTGTTAATTTATCTTTCATGCTTTTGTAATAAAGCCATTGGAACGGGTTTCAAATGAACGTCTCTATATATAAACACTTCAAGCATCCTACAGGATAACCATAAAAAACTAATACACATATTAAAAATAACATACATTGTGAATACGTCAAAGGTAACACAGGAAAACCACATAAAACTAATAAACATATTAATACTAATATATATTGTGAGTCGGCATATGTGACTTAAGGGTGGTAAACACTCTTTCACAATCCCGGAATATCAGGTTCAAATCAACCGCAGAAGATTTGTAAGTAAACCGCTTTGCTCTGATTTTCACAATCACAGGAAAATCAGCCGTTCAGAAAGCACTGACAAATTTCTTCTTCTTATAGTCAATGCTATGTGGCTTTTGTGGTCATATCTGTCCGCACTCTTCTGTCTCTCGTGCTTCTAGTCAGTTCTAATACTGGCGTTCCTTCATGCCATGATGTGAAAATGGCCAGAATCTTCTAGGTTGGTGTCCTCTTTAATGCCCCCCCCCAACCCCCCCCCTCCCCCCAGTCCCGTTGTGATGACAGTCCCCAGCTTTGACAAACAGAACGTAAAATTGTCTAAACATCACACACAGTCAATAAATGCAAGAGTTGATTGCGAGGTCCCGAAAAGGACATGCTATATATATATATATATATATATATATATATATATATATAGAGAGAGAGAGAGAGAGAGATGATTGATACAGGCATTGATAATGCACATTGAGAGCAAGTCGCCGCTGAACGTGTTGCATGGAGGGCAGACATCGGAAATGGAATAAAGACAAAGGAGAAAATTATTGCAGATAGGTCACACACTGAGCATGTGAAAGACGGTGCATGATGGTGGAAATGACCACGTGTTCACATGCATCCACTGTGAACGAACATTTACTGAGCGAATTGGCCTTATCAGTCACATTCGCTACCGCCATGGGTAAAAGTTATTATGCCTTTTTGAAGCACAAACTATCGTCTGTCAAGACGGCAAGGTGCCAATGCGATGCGATACGATATATATTTATATATATATATATATATATATATATATATATATATATATATATATATATATATATATATATATATATATATATATAGTGAACGTGTATACAGACCATACAGCACTTTTTCTTACCATAAAAACTCAAACACTCTATTCCGTTATATTAGAATCATACGTCTGTAACAATCTGTGATCGGCAGGCAATGTGATGACGAAGATGTTGTAAGACAGAGTAAATATAACATCCTCAACATACGCACACTTTCGGCAGAAATTTGGAATGCTATTTTAAAAACTACATAAATAGACTCACAAAAAAGCGGTTCTTTATCAAAATTAACAACTGTTAACACCAAGTTTGTCGCAGGTTTCCGCCAGCAAAATATAGTGTCGGCTGTAGCTAAATCTGGCAGTCGTGTGCTAACCTGCAACTAGTGTTTACGGCAGTACGTGTGTTTGGAGATATAAGCGAGCAGAATGACGGCAGGAATGCACATCTCACTCCGGGCATTGGTTGATACGTCTTTTTTGTATATAAAGATCGATGTAGCCTGGCATTCAGCTGAAAACAATGCACTAAGTCTGCAGAGGCAGCAGTAAGAGCAAATCTTGCTGCAGTGACGACAAAGGGGGGAAATGAGAAGACTAATCAATGAATACAGATTGGAAGTCTGGCAGAGAGTTATGTGGAGAAAGTCTTGTAAATCTGCCAGCCTTAGAAAATATCACTATCTACATCATTACATCGACTGTCAGCCTGTCTGTACTTGAGGAGGTTGAGGATTCACAACTAAGCAAATAAACGACAGTCAGAGTGGGAGTACATCATTATCTCTGGCAGCACTTCTTTTTGACCTGCAGAAGTATTGAGATGTTGAAGATTCATAACCCATTGTATGTCAATTAAAGACAGAATGGTGGTGAATGTTTATGCTTGGCAACAAGACGTTTGAAATACCACAATGTAATATATGGGTGTCGGTCTCCCTGTCCTAGGGATTAACGTCTTTCTCCGTAATCCCGTATATCCACATGAGGAACGTAACCTGCGCGAGAATCGGTAGCGGTTCTAGCCGCGTTGGTAACTTACGGGGCATGTGAGCTGGTCGCTCAGAAAGCAGTGGCAAACTACAGAGCGTAATCTTGTTAAGAAATCAACAATCAGCTGAAAGATGCTCATGTTGACAACGATGTCATGTAAAGGATATGCGAACTCTCTTTCTCTGTCTGTCTGTCTGTCTGTCTGTCTGTGTGTGTGTGCGTGTGTGTGTGTGTGTGTGTGTGTGTGAGAGAGAGAGAGAGAGAGAGAGAGAGAGAGAGAGAGAGAGAGAGAGAGAGAGACAGAATGTTCTTAAACAAGTGAATCGGTACAACTATCTCGGAACAGTCATAACATTTGATGGGAGGTGTCTTGAAGAGATAAGAACAAGAATCGCTATTGCAAAGGATGCCTTTTGCGAGATGGAAAACATACTGACCAATTCAAAATAGTCAACTGCAGTGAGAAAAGGCGTTCTGAAGTGCTACGTAGAACCTGTACATTTGTATGAATGCCAAACGTGGACCAATGAACAGAAATGTGGTTTCCGAGGAAAATGCGAAAAATAACATGGACAGATAGAAAAACCAATTAGCACATCCTACAAGAAACAAATGAAAACCGTAAACTGATTAGAGAAATTAAATGTAAGCAGTCAAGATTTTTAGACACGTTATGAGAAGAAATAAACTAGAGAACTTGGTGACAACTGGCGTGATTGAGGGGAGAAGGACAAGAAGAGGGCAAAGAAGTAAATATCTGGATAACTTGGCCACATGTCATGAGCTGGACAAGAAAACAAAACTAATTAACGACTCTGGTGATCGTATAAAATGGCGAAACTTGACCAACCATGCTTATCGACATGGCAGATGATGATGATGACCAGCCGTTTAGAGTTGTAAACGTATTTGGAGTTTGATTCACAACTGAGCAAACAATCTAAGCTCAGAGTTGGAGTACATCTTTATGTTTGACTGCAGGTTTTTTTTTTTTTAACTACAGCTGTACTTGGATTGTGAAGATTCACAATTGAACAAATAAGCCAGTCATACTGGGAGTACATTATTATGTTTGACTGCAGGACGTTTTGAAAAGCAGAAGCATTCCTCAGGTGTCTCCGAGAACATTTGCACCCACGAACCTAATGAAGGAGCCCTTAAACGAACCACCAACCTTTGGAGCGCGAGGCGAGTGGTTTAACTACTTCGCCACATAAACCTAACCCCTCTAGCTAATTACTGTAAATATCGCACCTAACTACACCCACGATGTCATCATCAGCATGTGCCATGCCGGTAAGCATGGGCGCCCATTTTTCGCCATCTCAAGAGTCGATCATCAAGAGTTGTGGATCAGATCTGTGTTTTTGTTTTAATTACGCCATGTGGCCATGTTATCAAGATATTTGTTTCTTTGCCTTCCCAACGTTCTTTTCCCCCTAATCTTGCCATTTGTCGCCAAGTTCTTCGGTTTATTTCTACATTACACAATATGGTTATCCTAACACTAACAGTATTTTAGATTGCCGTTAAAAAAATAAAAACGAAAAGAATTAAACAGTGAAACTAAAAGCGAATTAACCAGTATGGGTGGTAAAGAGAATTAATCACACGCATCCCAGTACAGTCGACGGGTCATAAAACACCAAGCTCGGCCATCCCTCAAAATCTGCTGCTTTGCGGGATAAAGTAAACAAAGAAAAGGTGTGTCGTATATTGTATTCAACGAACAATAAATGATTACTCTTATATACCGAGACGTTGGCAATTAGGCGATTCCAACCAATTTTGTGCAGGCAGAAATATTTCATGTTAAATTTGCGGTTACCGTGGAGATAACAAATGCCCCGAAGGGGGCTGAGTGGTCTCGAAATATGGGGTCCGCCTCGAGTGTTGGAGATCCCGGACCGGGATTTTTTCACTTGGACTTCTAGTAACACAATTTCCCCTGGTTTCTGGGTAGTGAGATCGGACGCCCGTGTGTATTGCTGAGCACGTAAACCATCCCTTGGCAGTTGGAAATCGAAAAAAGAGTAGCCTAACGGCGCTGCCCGGGCAAAGTTTTCAGTTAAAAATCTACCCAAAGTATTTCAGGATCCTCGCCAGGGGTACGGAGTTCGTGCACTGAGCTGAGTTTTTCCGGACTCAGGCTTGAGTTAGGAGTAGAACGGAGCACTTATGGGTTACACCCGTGTGCCGTGATGTTGATCTGTCGACTAAACTATGCTAAACTAAACTAACAAATGCCACACACTCGAACACTATCAGTGTGATCGACATTCAAGTATTTCAGCCAAACTATAATTCATTTAATCATTTCATATGATATATAACTTTGCAGTAGGCACCTGACGAGAGGCAGTGAAATATGACAGACAATAAATCGTGCAACCTTTTGTCCGTGGCTTCTGTGTTCAAACAGCAATTCATGATAAAGCAACGAAACACGTGTTGTTGTTTTTTTCTTCTTGTTTTTTTAATCAGAGGGAATTATTCATTTTATAATTATCAACAGTGTCCAAACAAATCTCCTAGGCTGATTTACATAATTGAGTCAATTGAAATAGCATTTCTCATGCATTTGTCGTGTTACCTCTCTTGCTTGTCAACAAGGGATAGGTTGTTATAACCAAATTACCTTTGCCGTTACTAAACCAGATCTCTCTCTCTCTCTCTCTCTCTCTCTCTCTCTCTCTCTCTCTCTCTCTCTCTCTCTCTCTCTCCATTCCCTCTTTCTCTCTCGACTTTGTATTGTTATATTTATTCATTATCTACTTACGTACCTACCTATTTACCTATCTCTGAAACACCCCTCTCTCTCTCTTCTCTCCTGCTCTCCCTCTCTCGTATTCTTTCTCACCTATCTATAGCGCACTCTTTTATCTCTCCCAACATCTCGTTTTCGCTATGCATGTCGCTCATTTCTGCTGACCCCTCTCATTCTCCTTTTACGCCCACTCTCTCCCACGTTCTGGTGCGTTCTTTCCCAGTCTCTCTCTCTCTCTCTCCATCTCCAACTCGATCTCTTCTCTCCATGTTTCTCTTTCTTGTCCATCCCTCTCTCTCTCTCTCTCTCTTCTTCTTCTTCTTCTCGTTGTCTCTAAACCCCCCCCCCTCTCTGATTAATAGTCACTTTTTCTCGCTTCCCCTGTATCACGCGCTCTCTCGCTCACCTCCAACTCTCTTGCGCTTTTATCATACGACTCTCTCACCACCTCTCTGGCTCTCTCAATTCTACATATGCCTGTCTCTCTCTCCGTCGCTCTTTCACTCCCCCTCTGTTTATCGCACTCTCTTTATCTGTAGTTCTTCTTCTTCTTCTTCTTCTTCTTCTTCTTCTTCTTCTTCTTCTTCTTCTTCTTCTTCTTCTCTCTCTCTCTCTCTCTCGCTCTCTATCTTACTCAGCGGCTCTTTCCCATCCTCTTTCTCTATCTCCATCTCTCTTGCTCATTCAATTCCCCACCTGCGTTTTTCTTTCTCTCTCGCCCATCTCCCGCTCTCTCTCTCTCTCGCCCACTCAGTCAGTCTCCTTTTCAGTCAGTCTGTCTGTTTCTCCCCGACTCTCTATTCAGTAGGTAATGACAGCAACAATATACGTATAATTACCAACGCAGCAAAGACAATTGTGTTTGTTGAAAGCTATCCAAATTAACCATAACTTTATCAAACTAGAACTATGGCCCGCAACACCTTTCGTTTCCAAATCTTCATGTCCCTAAACCTTTCTTTCTCTTAGGACTCTTTATTTAGTCTCTCTCTCTCTCTCTCTCTCTCTCTCTCTCTCTCTATCTATCTATCTATCTATCTCTCTCTCTCTCTTCTCTCTCGTCCACACTGTCTCTCGCGATCAATTTAACTGTAGTTTTCTCCTTCTCTCTCTCTCTCTCTCTCTCTCTCTCTCTCTCTCTCTCTCTCTCTCTCTCTCTCTCTCTCTCTTATATACAATCAATGTCACACAAATGGTCACTTCCAATCAGCCTTTAAAATCGCTAAAGTGTATCCTCATTTAAAGCTTGTTCATTAGACGATTGTATCATGAGTAATTATAGGCCAATTTCCATATTATCCTCTTTATCCAAATCGCTAGAAAAGCACATCCACAAAACAACAATAGAGCACTTAGTTCGCCACAAACTAATAGCTGACAGTCAGTCAGGATTTCGGCCAAAATATTCCTGCCATATGGCCGGCCATAACAAACATGATAGAAAACTGGCATCACAATGTGGAACGATGTTTATAGACTTTAAAAAAGCATTCGATATGATAGATCATACTATCCTAATTAAAAAAACTAGAAACAATGAAATTAAGCTTTAATATAGTGACATTAATAAACTCATTCTTATTAGACAGAAAGCAAGTAGTATCACACAATAAATCTCTATCCCAAGCTATTACCATTAATATTGGAGTACCTCAGGGGTCTATACTTGGCCCTTTGTTATTTGCCATTTATATAAATTATCGTCCCTTATATCTGTCATCGTCCTGCGATTTATTTGCAGACGACTGCACTGTATATACAAACGCTATTGATCGTAATGTGCTAGAATTATCCTTGCAACAGGAAATAAATAGTGTAGTTAACTGGAGTCATGCAAACCGCATGCAAATTAACATTTCTAAAACAAAATCTATGTTAATAGGAGCGAGGCAAAGACTTCACACTCTAAACTCGCAGGGAACTCTTCAGCTGCACATTGGTAGCACACCTACAGAAAGTGTAACCGAGCACAAGGCATTGGGTCTTATCATAGATCAAAATCTATCCTTTAATTCCCATGTTCATGCTCTAGTTAAACAAATAGCCAAAAAAGTATACCAGCTTGCCAAAATTAAAATCTTCCTCTAAGAAAACACAAGAAAGATATTCTATACTTCCCACATACAAACACATATTGATTATTGCTCCACAATCTGGGATGGATGCTCCAAATCAATAACAAAACGCCTTTATTCGCTCCAGAAAAGGGCAGTGCGTCTAATCAATGGTGATATGTTTACAGACAATCCTAACCTACATGAAAGTCTTCAGTTACTGCCACTCCACAAACGCCTACTTTTTAATAAGGCTAAACTAACTCACAAAATCCTATTTCAAAATGCCCCAAGCTACCTTTGGCCATTGTTGAAATATAACGCAAGACATAGTGAACGACTAAATACTTCATGTCCCTAAACCTAGGATAGACTTATATAAAACAAGCTTAGCATACTCTGCCACTCAGTTGTGGAATAATCTTCCACAAGAAATCAAAGACACCACCAATCATTATACATACAGTCGCAACCTGTTTGAACACTACCTCAAAACAGACTACATGCCCCCTTAAAAAAAAAAAAAGCAACAAAGACAATAATAATGGTAAATTGTCTCGAACGACAACTAGCCACACACAAAAAAAAAAACATTCCTATATGTGTGGCACGTTACACCCGCCTTGGGTATTTATGATGCCCGTGTTAAACATTGCCTCAATGAGTCATGTATTATTGATTATTTTTCATGTGTTTTAATGCTTATTGTTCTTTTGTTGTCAAAGAATTGCTTCATAATAGATGTTGAATGAAAGAATGTATGAGAGGAAATAGAGAAGAAGGGCAGAATGTCAGACGAGCCTGCGTGCCCAATTCTTAACCCTTTGAAAATAAAAATTTTCGTTCGTTCGTTCGTTCGTTCTCTCTCGTCCCCACTGTCTCTCGCGATCAGTTTAACTGTAGTTCTCTCTCTCTCTCTCTCTCTCTCTCTCTCTCTCTCTCTCTCTCTCTCTCGTCCCACTGTCTCTCGCGATCAGTTTAACTGTAGTTCTCTCTCTCGTCCCCACTGTCTCTCGTGATCAGTTTAACTGTAGTTCTCTCTCTCTCTCTCTCTCTCTCTCTCTCTCTCTCTCGTCCCCACTGCCTCTCGCGATCAGTTTAACTGTAGTTCTCTCTCTCTCTCTCTCTCTCTCTCTCTCTCTCTCTCTCTCTCTCTCGTCCCCACTGTCTCTCGCGATCAGTTTAACTGTAGTTCTCTCTCTCGTCCCCACTGTCTCTCGTGATCAGTTTAACTGTAGTTCTCTCTCTCTCTCTCTCTCTCTCTCTCTCTCTCTCTCTCGTCCCCACTGCCTCTCGCGATCAGTTTAACTGTAGTTCTCTCTCTCTCTCGTCCCCATTGTCTCTCGCGATTAGTTTAACTGTAGTTCTCTCTCTCTCTCTCTCTCTCTCTCTCTCTCTCCCTCGCCCCTGTCTTTCACGCTCTGTATCTGTGGTTCTCATCGTCCATCGCTACGCCTGCCTCTCAAGCTGTGTGTATCTGTAGTTCTTACTCACACTCTCGCTCCCCCTTTCTCTCGAGGCCTCTTTATTTGTAGTTCTCACACTCTCTAGCACCCCCTGTCTTTCGCGCACTCTTTATCTGTAGTTCTCCCTCATCTCTCTCTCTCTCTCTCTCTCTCTCTCTCTCTCTCTCTCTCTCTCGACCCTTGTATCTTGCACTCTCTTCCCTCCCTTTTGAGCTCTCTATCTGACCCACTCTCTTCCACTCCACCTTTTTCTCTCTCTCTCAATGAAAGATGGAGAGAGTGAGTGAATGAGGGAAATAGTGAGTGCGAGAGAGAGAGAGAGAGAGAGAGAGAGAGAGAGACGAGAGAGAGGATGTGGGGGTGTGAGTGGCTGAGCGATGAATGCGTGAGTGGGGGATGTGTGGGTGAGTGTATGGTGGGGGATGTGTGTGTGGGTGGGTTGGGAGAGAGAGAGACAGAGTGAGACTGTGGGAGAATGGATGTGTATGTGTGAGCGCATGCTTGTGTGTGTGTGTGTGTGTGTGAGAGAGAGAGAGAGAGAGAAAATAGAGAGAGAGAGAGAGTTGAGAGCACGCATGTTGTGTAACATGCTATTCCATATGTTTTGTGTACTCTCATCTTTATATTAGCATTTTGAATGCCACTTGATTTTATCATGTATACTATGAATACATGTACATTACTGTAGAGTGAGTGAGAGAGTTAGTGAGTGTGAGTGAGAGTGAATGAGTGTGAGTGTGTGTGTGTGTCTGTGTAAGAAAAGAGACAGAGAGAAGAGAGAGAGAGAGAGAGAGAGAGAGAGAGAGAGAGAGAGAGAGAGAGAGAGAGAGAGAGAGAGAGAGAGAGTTGAATTGCATCACAAACTTTTACGTTACACAATGTATATGTACAATTTTTTCTCAATTTTTTTTTTTTACAATCTTTGCGAGAATGATCACGACAATCGTAAGTGTATGTGTGTGTGAAATGTGGGAGTTTGTTCATACTAGTTTCAGTGATTATGTGAGACATCATATCTGTGTCTAGATGTGAGGATGTTTTTGTGGGTGTGTATGTGGGGGATGAGTATGTGTGTGTGATGATGCATGTGTGTAGGGGATGTATGTGTGGAGGGATTTGTGGGGGATGTGTGTGGGTGGAAGGGGATGTATGGGTGGGTGAAGGGACGTGTGGTAGGTGAGGGACGTGTGGTGGGTGAGGTGTGTGTGTGGGTGAGAGGTGTGTGTGGCTGGGGGATGTTTGGGTGGATGGTTGGAAGTGTGTGGGGGTTGGTGGGTGGGGAGTGGTTGTGTAAGTGAGACATGTGTGTGTGGATGGGTGAGGGATGTGTGGATGAATGGGTGTGTGGAGTGTGGGAGATGTGTGTGCGTTGAGGGATGTGTGTGTGGCGGATGTGGGGGATGGGTGTGGGGATGTGTGTGTGGGTCGGGGATATGTCTGTGTGGGTGTGTGTGGGTGAGGTAAGTGTGGATGGGTGGAGGATGTATGTGTTGGTGGTGAGGGTTTTGTAGGTGGGGTGGGAGGGAGATTTGTGTAGGGGATGTTTGTGTGGGTGGGGAATGTGTTTATGGGTGCGGTGTTGTGTTGGAGGGGAGATATGTGAGTGTGAGGGATGTTGTGTGGATGTGTGAGGGAGGTGTGGATGTGTGAGGGAGGCGTGGTTGAGTGTTGGATATGCGGGTGGGTGAAGGATGTGTGTGGGTGGGGGATGTGTTTGGCTGGGTTGTTGGGGTGTGTGAATGTGGGTGTGTAGATTGGAGATATATGTGTTGATGGGTGGGTGGTGGATGTGGGGGTGTGAGTGGCTGAGCGATGAGTGCGTGAGTGGGGGATGTGTGAGGGGGTGAGTGTATGGTGGGGGATGTGTGTGTGGTGGGTGGGGAGATGTGTGTGGTTAGTGGATGTGTGTGGGCGGGGTATGTGTTGGTGAGGACTATGACTCACACTGACCAGTATCAGGAATATGACTCACACTGACCAGTACCAGTACCATGACTTACACTGACCAGTACCAGGACCATGACTCATACTGACCAGTATCAGGACTATGACTTACACTGACCAGTACCAGAACCATGACTCATACTGACCAGTATCAGGACTATGACTCACACTGACCAGTACCAGGTCCATGACTCACACTGACCACTACCAGGACCATGACTCACACTCACCAGTACCAGTACCATGACTCACACTGAACAGTACCAGGACCATAACTCAAACTGACCAGTACCAGGAGCACGACTCACACTGACCAGCACCAGGACTATGACTCACACTGACCAGCACCAGGACTATGACTCACACTGACCAGCACCAGGACTATGACTCACACTGACCAGCACCAGGACCATGACTCACACTGACCAATACCAGTACGAATTCTACAAGACAGTCCCATGTAGATACACGTCGAGTAGGGAGTGTCCTTGTGTATTGGCCTCTTATTTGGATATGTCTTAGGAACTGTCCATAGGAATTCTTGTTTCTTAATGTTTCTTTTTTAACGTTTATTTCGTACAAAAATGTGTGTATTTATGGTGTGTGTGTGTTTTAAATGTGCCAATACAACATATACAATTATATACACGTGATAATATTACATTTACGGCATGGTGTAATTACCTACATATTACTTGCTGACGGTAATGGTTGAGCAGTCATTTGCTCTCATGCATACGAAACCTTTCAATAGAAATTCTTTCATACTTCAAGTATTCTCATTCACACTGAGTTTTATTTAAGCCAGTTTAATGGTACCGCTGAATCTTTCATACTCCAAATATTCTCATTCATTTTTGGTTTCTGAAAAATGGTAAACCTTGAATGTATCTACAAAATCTTTCATAAATTAAACATCGCAAAAGGCAACCCATTTTACAAAATGTAAACATGTATATATGGCGTTTACTTGAGCGCGCACGCGAGTGAGAGAGAGAGAGAGAGAGAGAGAGAGAGAGAGAGAGAGAGAGAGAGAGGGGGGGGGGGAGAGAGAGAAAGAGCAACTTCATCACTGGCACAATGAATGTATTCGGAGTGGGCGGGGTTGGGGAATTGTTTCCTTGGTCATGGAACCCGAAAGTAGCTTTTAGTAAAGATAATTTTAACGTTCTTTATTTAGTTAGATATTAGCTAAGAACTGATTCTGTTTATTTTGTGAAAAGTAAGGTATTTTGTATGGCTATGGACTATTTATGTTTGGAAATGAAATATGGACAATTTGACTTTACAGTTTGACATACAATTGTTTACATTTTACAGACATATAATAAAAATTGAACTTGTATAAAAACCAACAAAGGTTGAATGATGAGGTGGCCCTAAAAAGGGCCTTTAGAAAAAAAAAACAAGTAAAAAATATTCAGTTGATCATTTCAAAGGTGCCTGATCTCTTCACCTTCGGCTTCTCCTTCTATCTATCTAATCTATCTACCTAATCTATCTACCTAATCTAATCTACCTAATCTATCTACCTATCTATCATCTATCTATCTATCTATCTATCTATCTATCTATCTATCTAATCTATCTAATCTATCTAATCTATCTAATCTATCGGTCTCGTCTCGTCTCGTCGGTCGGTCGGTCGGTCATTTCTTATTTATTTCCTTCCTTCCTTCCCCACTATTTCATTATCCATTATCCAACACTGAGATCCATACAATACAACACGTCGTGACAATAATCCATACAGTTTTGCATCGCTGATGTCGGTGCCCTTGTCAACCCTGCAAAGGCATCGGTTACATGGTTCCCCCTAAACAACCATATTGTGAACACAGACCTGCAGGCAGTAAGAATGGATGGGGGAATTTTGAGTAGAACCCAGTCAATGACATATCTTGGCGTGAGGCTTGATCGCAGCCTGTCCTTCAGAGATCATGTCGATTGGGTCATAACGAAAGCTCGAAAAGGTTTGTCAGCAAAGAGAGTCATGGCGACTGCCAATATCGAGCAAAGACTGCTAATACTTCTGTTCCAAGGACTGGTGCTTTCACGCATCGAGTATGCCCTGGCCATCCTCACTTTCAGCCCTACACAGATTGGAAGACTTGAAAAGGTACAAAACGAAGCCATGCGCATCATTTTGGGCTGCACGAGAGACACCGGCTGTGAAGCAATGAGATACCTCCTTGACTTCCCGACAATGGAACACAGGATCAAGATCTGGAGAGCTCGTGCATACTTAAAAATAAGTGCAGATGAACAGCACCCTCTGCATGACGCTATATTCAGAGAAAAGGGTGACAGGATAAAGAGGGGCAAATCATGGATGGGTCGGGCTGAAGATGTCGTCAGACAGGTCTGTAGTCTTACCAGTATCAACCCATGCAAGAAATGGGTGCCGATGCCTCCAGCTTTTAAATGCACTTTCTCCTGCATTATCGCACTCGACAGACGGTGCAGAGAACATACCCCTGCCGCTGTCAATGCAGTGGTCAACGCGCTCATCTATGAACACTCATATAGCCCCGAAGTGCTCATCTATACAGATGGGTCTGTTGTAAAGCAGCAGAGAAGTGCGTGGGCATTTGCGGGCCGAACCGTTCAAGAATCCAGTGGTACCCACGACTATGACCACGAGCAGCATGACGATGGAGGTGATGGCAGTTACACAGGCTTTCATATGGCTGGAATCACAGCATTATACCAACGCGTGTGTACTAAGTGATTCAATGAGCATGATTCAGAAGGTCGAAGCTGGATATGTACGTAGACAGTGGACTGAGTCGCTGGGGAAGTCTGTTGTCCGTAAAGTCACCTTCATCTTCGTCCCGAGACATGAGGGAGTCGAGGGAAATGAACAAGCTGATTAACTGGCTGTCTCTGCACCTCCTGTAGATGGTCAGCCCATGGACCCTGCCGATGTTATTAACGTCCTTAAAGATATAGCGAGAACAGAGGACTTTGACGTCAGTGAATCGACATCGCTGTCCAGGATGAAAGACCTTGGGAGTAAGAATCGGCACGGCCAGACGCGAGAGGTACATCGAGAAAACGAGGTGCCTCGTCAACCAACACAGAACCGGCACTGTTAGCCACCGGACGCTGATGCATATGCTGGGGGGAGGATCTGAGCACCTATGGACATGTCCGGAGTGCAATGAAGATACCCCAACTGATAACTGAACTGAACTGAAAAGTTTTGCACCATGCATGTGTTAATACATTCGCTGCAGGGTGCAGGGTGATATGTTTATCATACCCTGGCTATCATCATCGTATATCCGGACCCTTGCAGAACGTAGCTCTCTCTCCTCACGGCCCGGAGGCCAGTTTCTCGCCATTTCTCATGCCGTATGTACCCCTCATGCCGAAGGTGTCTGGAATGTTAAGTGTCCACCTTCGTGCAGGATGACCCCTGCCTCTTGTTGCAGGAACCATGCATTCCTTCAATGTTCATCTATTTAAACACAGGAGCCACGAACAATATGTTGCAAGATTTATTGCCTTATTTTGCTTTATTGTCTTATTTTTGGTTTATTGGCATATTTCGTTGCATCTCCACATTCGCATACTGCCGAGTTATATACCATATGAAAAGAGTAAATGAATAATACTTCAGCTCAAACAATTAAAACACATTGTCGCAGGTACTGTTCGAATGTGGAACATCTGTTATCCCTAAGGTAATTTCAAATGTACAACGAAGTCTTCTTTTACACAAAACCCGTTGGGGATTGCCTGATTTTCAACGCTTCGCTATATTTAAATATCTTTACTTATTTATTACTACCGTTAATTATATGTAGTAATTACTTTTCAAACACCATACAGGATAACCACATAGAACTATTAAACAAATTAATAATAGTATAAATCGTGAACACTTCAAATATCTCAAAGGAAAACGAGACACGCACGCACGCACGCACGCGCGTGCACACACACACATATATAGGGCTGCGACCGATTAATTTAAATTTAATAGTTGACTTTCGAAAAATTAACGATTAATTAACAGTTAATTTCGATTAAAGCAAAACACTTATAGTCACATAACTCACATTATAGTCGTATTTGTCAAAAATCCAAATAGCACTGGATTGTCTTGTTCATATGTCATCTAATAACCAACTATGCAAACAGACGAGTATGTTGACAGTATGTGGTTCAGGTGGCGAGCGCGTCTTATTAACAATATAACCAGCTGTACAATCGTTCACGTGGAACTGAGGTAGCCGGTATGCACAGAATGGTCTTGGCAATGAATGCCAATTTTGGATATCGATGTTCATTAAGTTTCCACCAATGTAAAATGTCAACCTATTCAACAGCTTTCTTCTTCATTTCAGACTCCATTAGCTTAATACGCGTTTCATTTGGTTCACATATAGTTTCATTGTCAATGTCAGTATCATTCGTTGTAGCAGTCTCCTTCTGCTCATCATGCACATCAACTGCTATTTGTTGTTCAATACGTGACCAAGTTCGTTCTTTTGCATCTTTTGACAAACACTTCAGGTATTTGTAGCGTGGATCAAGTGCTGTTGCAATCTGTAGTATTTCAATACTTGTCATATTAGCTACACGTTCACTGAAGTCATTAATACATGCTGCCTTAAATTTAGCTATGTAGCCCGGATCATCATCGTGTACAGTCATATGCTTTGTCAATGATGATAGCAGTGGCAATACACAGCTACATGAAACATAATCTTGACCGCCAAGCAGGACAGTGGTCTGACAGAATAAGTCCAAAACGCTGACATATTTCGAAATCTTCTCCCAATCAGAATCTGACAGTTTTGGAACTTTGTATTGCTTCTTTTCATCTGCCATGTAGACAGCTAATGCTTCTCTGGCCTGTAGAAGACTCTGTAGCATAATAAAAATACCGTTCCATCTTGTTGGTACATCTTGCTGCAGCTTACACAATGATGACTTAGTACAATTTTGCAACTCGGTTGTGTTTTCAGCACTATGTTTAAATGTGCGACAATTTTTCGACATCCGATTCATTTGTATAAGTGATGAGGGAAAAGTTTTCGATTAATCGTTAAAAAAAATAATATTAAAAAAAATTAAAATGTCATAGTCATGTGATAAGTACTGTCCAATGAATAAAAGAGCACGTGCTTATCGTCCCATGATGCAAAGGTTCTGTTTCTGACCGTTGAGAAAATGGCCAGGTTGATCCAAAATTCGTCCAAAGAAGCTCAAAGAGCGGTGATTCAGTATCTTTCATTTGAAGGAAGATCGACCAGTGGGCATTCATCGAAGAATGCAGGCAGTGTACGGTAACAAATGTGTGTCGTAGACAACAGTGACAGACTGGGCACGAATGGTCCAGAAAGGACGTCAGTTCACGACAGATTTTCGACGGCCGGGTCTAGCGCATATTGTTGCACTATCGCCAAAATTGATGCAGCAGTAAAGATGAACCGTTGTTCGCTAGCGAAAGAGTTTGATGTGTCAATTGGGACAATTCAAAAGGTCGTTCGTAAGAAACTGCAATATCGGAAGGTATGTTCACAGTGGGTATCACGGATGTTGACCGACCACCAAAAAGTGGAATGCATGGGATAGTGTATGAACCACTTGCTGCGTTACGGAGTGGAAGGTGGTGCATTTCTCTTCCGCATAGTGGCTGGAGGTGAATCTTGGTGTCACCACTTTGAGTCGAGCAGCAAAAATGAGAGCATGCAATGGAAGCATGCTGGATCCCCAAAAGCCAAAAATTCCAGTTACAGGTTTCCGCTGGTAAGGTTATGCTGAGCGCATTTTTTAGCCATGAAGGTTTATTGTTGGCCGACTTTAAAGAACCTGGAGTAAACATCAACTCTACCCACTATTTGCAAACACTAGACAAGCTGCAAAAATCCATCAAGAATAAACGACCCGGCATGCTTTCTCGCGGTGTGACTGTGTTGCACGATAATGCTCGTCCGCATGTCGCAAAGATTGTGCAGGAAGCATTAGCAAGGAAGAAGTGGGAAATTCTGCAACATTCAGTTTATAGTCCTGATTTGTCACCATGTGATTTTCATTTGTTCGAACCTCTAGAAAAATATCTCAAGGAGCAACGATTTCACACTGATGCAGACGTAATGAACGCGGTAAACATTTGGTTCAGTGAGCAACCACAATCCTTTTTTGCGGACGGCATTCGCCGCCTACCTAAGCATTGGGATGCTTGCCTGAATGCCTATGGCGACTTCTTCTGACCAACCCATGGTGCATAATTCATTCAAATTGAATGCTTTGTTTAATTCTACCACACCTGTTAATTTATCTTTCATGCTTTTGTAATAAAGCCATTGGAACGGGTTTCAAATGAACGTCTCTATATATAAACACTTCAAGCATCCTACAGGATAACCATAAAAAACTAATACACATATTAAAAATAATATACATTGTGAATACGTCAAAGGTAACACAGGAAAACCACATAAAACTAATAAACATATTAATACTAATATATATTGTGAGTCGGCATATGTGACTTAAGGGTGGTAAACACTCTTTCACAATCCCGGAATATCAGGTTCAAATCAACCGCAGAAGATTTGTAAGTAAACCGCTTTGCTCTGATTTTCACAATCACAGGAAAATCAGCCGTTCAGAAAGCACTGACAAATTTCTTCTTCTTATAGTCAATGCCATGTGGCTTTGGTGGTCATATCTGTCCGCACTCTTCTGTCTCTCGTGCTTCTAGTCAGTTCTAATACTGGCGTTCCTTCATGCCATGATGTGAAAATGGCCAGCATCTTCTAGGTTGGTGTCCTCTTTAATGCCCCCCAACCCCCCCCCCTCCCCCCAGTCCCGTTGTGATGACAGTCCCCAGCTTTGACAAACAGAACGTAAAATTGTCTAAACATCACACACAGTCAATAAATGCAAGAGTTGATTGCGAGGTCCCGAAAAGGACATGCTATATATATATATATATATATATATATATATATATATATATATATATATATATATATATATATATATATATAGAGAGAGAGAGAGAGAGAGAGAGAGAGAGAGAGAGAGAGATATGATTGATACAGGCATTGATAATGCACATTGAGAGCAAGTCGCCGCTGAACGTGTTGCATGGAGGGCAGACATCGGAAATGGAATAAAGACAAAGGAGAAAATTATTGCAGATAGGTCACACACTGAGCACGTGAAAGACGGTGCATGATGGTGGAAATGACCACGTGTTCACATGCATCCACTGTGAACGAACATTTACTGCGCGAATTGGCCTTATCAGTCACATTCGCTACCGCCATGGGTAAAAGTTATTATGCCTTTTTGAAGCACAAACTATCGTCTGTCAAGACGGCAAGGTGCCAATGCGATGCGATACGATATATATATATATATATATATATATATATATATATATATATATATATATATATATATATATATATATATATATATATATATATAGTGAACGTGTATACAGACCATACAGCACTTTTTCTTACCATAAAAACTCAAACACTCTATTCCGTTATATTAGAATCATACGTCTGTAACAATCTGTGATCGGCAGGCAATGTGATGACGAAGATGTTGTAAGACAGAGTAAATATAACATCCACAACATACGCACACTTTCGGCAGAAATTTGGAATGCTATTTTAAAAACTACATAAATAGACTCACAAAAACGCGGTTCTTTATCAAAATTAACAACTGTTAACACCAAGTTTGTCGCAGGTTTCCGCCAGCAAAATATAGTGTCGGCTGTAGCTAAATCTGGCAGTCGTGCGCTAACCTGCAACTAGTGTTTACGGCAGTACGTGTGTTTGGAGATATAAGCGAGCAGAATGACGGCAGGAATGCACATCTCACTCCGGGCATTGGTTGATACGTCTTTTTTGTATATAAAGATCGATGTAGCCTGGCATTCAGCTGAAAACAATGCACTAAGTCTGCAGAGGCAGCAGTAAGAGCAAATCTTGCTGCAGTGACGACAAAGGGGGGAAATGAGAAGACTAATCAATGAATACAGATTGGAAGTCTGGCAGAGAGTTATGTGGAGAAAGTCTTGTAAATCTGCCAGCCTTAGAAAATATCACTATCTACATCATTACATCGACTGTCAGCCTGTCTGTACTTGAGGAGGTTGAGGATTCACAACTAAGCAAATAAACGACAGTCAGAGTGGGAGTACATCATTATCTCTGGCAGCACTTCTTTTTGACCTGCAGAAGTATTGAGATGTTGAAGATTCATAACCCATTGTATGTCAATTAAAGACAGAATGGTGGTGAATGTTTATGCTTGGCAACAAGACGTTTGAAATACCACAATGTAATATATGGGTGTCGGTCTCCCTGTCCTAGGGATTAACGTCTTTCTCCGTAATCCCGTATATCCACATGAGGAACGTAACCTGCGCGAGAATCGGTAGCGGTTCTAGCCGCGTTGGTAACTTACGGGGCATGTGAGCTGGTCGCTCAGAAAGCAGTGGCAAACTACAGAGCGTAATCTTGTTAAGAAATCAACAATCAGCTGAAAGATGCTCATGTTGACAACGATGTCATGTAAAGGATATGCGAACTCTCTTTCTCTGTCTGTCTGTCTGTCTGTCTGTCTGTCTGTCTGTCTGTCTGTGTGTGTGTGTGTGTGTGTGTGTGTGTGTGTGTGTGTGAGAGAGAGAGAGAGAGAGAGAGAGAGAGAGAGAGAGAGAGAATGTTCTTAAACAAGTGAATCGGTACAACTATCTCGAACAGTCATAACATCTGATGGGAGGTGTCTTGAAGAGATAAGAACAAGAATCGCTATTGCAAAGGATGCCTTTTGCGAGATGGAAAACATACTGACCAATTCAAAATAGTCAACTGCAGTGAGAAAAGGCGTTCTGAAGTGCTACGTAGAACCTGTACATTTGTATGAATGCCAAACGTGGACCAATGAACAGAAATGTGGTTTCCGAGGAAAATGCGAAAAATAACATGGACAGATAGAAAAACCAATTAGCACATCCTACAAGAAACAAATGAAAACCGTAAACTGATTAGAGAAATTAAATGTAAGCAGTCAAGATTTTTAGACACGTTATGAGAAGAAATAAACTAGAGAACTTGGTGACAACTGGCGTGATTGAGGGGAGAAGGACAAGAATAGGGCAAAGAAGTAAATATCTGGATAACTTGGCCACATGTCATGAGCTGGACAAGAAAACAAAACTAATTAACGACTCTGGTGATCGTATAAAATGGCGAAACTTGACCAACCATGCTTATCGACATGGCAGATGATGATGATGACCAGCCGTTTAGAGTTGTAAACGTATTTGGAGTTTGATTCACAACTGAGCAAACAATCTAAGCTCAGAGTTGGAGTACATCATTATGTTTGACTGCAGGTTTTTTTTTTTTTTAACTACAGCTGTACTTGGATTATGAAGATTCACAATTGAACAAATAAGCCAGTCATACTGGGAGTACATTATTATGTTTGACTGCAGGACGTTTTGAAAAGCAGAAGCATTCCTCAGGTGTCTCCGAGAATATTTGCACCCACGAACCTAATGAAGGAGCCCTTAAACGAACCACCAACCTTTGGAGCGCGAGGCGAGTGGTTTAACTACTTCGCCACATAAACCTAACCCCTCTAGCTAATTACTGTAAATATCGCACCTAACTACACCCACGATATCATCATCAGCATGTGTCATGCCGGTAAGCATGGGCGCCCATTTTTCGCCATCTCAAGAGTCGATCATCAAGAGTTGTGGATCAGATCTGTGTTTTTGTTTTAATTACGCCATGTGGCCATGTTATCAAGATATTTGTTTCTTTGCCTTCCCAACGTTCTTTTCCCCCTAATCTTGCCATTTGTCGCCAAGTTCTTCAGTTTATTTCTACATTACACAATATGGTTATCCTAACACTAACAGTATTTTAGATTGCCGTTAAAAAAAAAAAAAAAAAACGAAAAGAATTAAACAGTGAAACTAAAAGCGAATTAACCAGTATGGGTGGTAAAGAGAATTAATCAAACGCATCCCAGTACAGTCGAAGGTCATAAAACACTAAGCTCGGCCATCCCTCAAAATCTGCTGCTTTGCGGGATAAAGTAAACAAAGAAAAGGTGTGTCGTATATTGTATTCAACGAACAATAAATGATTACTCTTATATACCGAGACGTTGGCAATTAGGCGATTCCAACCAATTTTGTGCAGGCAGAAATATTTCCTGTTAAATTTGCGGTTACCGTGGAGATAACAAATGCCCCGAAGGGGGCTGAGTGGTCTCGAAATATGGGGTCCGCCTCGAGTGTTGGAGATCCCGGACCGGGATATTTTCACTTGGACTTCTAGTAACACAATTTCCCCTGGTTTCTGGGTAGTGAGATCGGACGTCCGTGTGTATTGCTGCGCACGTAAAACATCCCTTGGCAGTTGGAAATCGAAAAAAAGAGTAGCCTAACGGCACCACCCGGGCAAAATTTTCAGTTAAAAATCTACCCAAAGTATTTCAGGATCCTCGCCAGGGGTACGGAGTTCGTGCACTGAGCTGAGTTTTTCCGGATTCAGGCTTGAGTTAGGAGTAGAACGGAGCACTTATGGGTTACACCCGTGTGCCGTGATGTTGATCTGTCGACTAAACTATGCTAAACTAAACTAACAAATGCCACACACTCGAACACTATCAGTGTGATCGACATTCAAGTATTTCAGCCAAACAATAATTCATTTAATCATTTCATATGATATATAACTTTGCAGTAGGCACCTGACGAGAGGCAGTGAAATATGACAGACAATAAATCGTGCAACCTTTTGTCCGTGGCTTCTGTGTTCAAACAGCAATTCATGATAAAGCAACGAAACACGTGTTGTTGTTTTTTTTTCTTCTTGTTTTTTTAATCAGAGGGAATTATTCATTTTATAATTATCAACAGTGTCCAAACAAATCTCCTAGGCTGATTTACATAATTGAGTCAATTGAAATAGCATTTCTCATGCATTTGTCATGTTATTTCTCTTGCTTGTCAACAAGGGATAGGTTGTTATAACCAAATTATCTTTGCCGTTACTAAACCAGATCTCTCTCTCTCTCTCTCTCTCTGTCTCTCTCTCTCTCTCTCTCTCTCTCTCTCTCTCTCCATTCCCTCTTTCTCTCTCGACTTTGCATTGCTATATTTATTCATTATCTACTTACGTACCTACCTATTTACCTATCTCTGAAACACCTCTCTCTCTCTTCTCTCCCTCTCTCGTATTCTTTCTCACCTATCTATAGCGCACTCTTTTATCTCTCCCAACATCTCGTTTTCGCTATGCATGTCGCTCATTTCTGCTGACCCCTCTCATTCTCCTTTTACGCCCACTCTCTCCCACGTTCTGGTGCGTTCTTTCCCAGTCTCTCTCTCTCTCTCTCACTCCATCTCCAACTCTATCTCTTCTCTCCATGTTTCTCTTTCTTGTCCATCCCTCTCTCTCTCTCTCTCTTCTTCTTCTTCTTCTTGTTGTCTCTAACCCCCCCCCCCCCTCTCTGATTAATAGTCACTTTTTCTCGCTTCCCCTGTATCACGCGCTCTCTCGCTCACCTCCAACTCTCTCGCTCACCTCCAACTCTCTCGCTCACCTCCAACTCTCTCGCTCACCTCCAACTCTCTCGCTCACCTCCAACTCTCTCGCTCACCTCCAACTCTCTCGCTCACCTCCAACTCTCTCGCTCACCTCCAACTCTCTCGCTCACCTCCAACTCTCTCGCTCACCTCCAACTCTCTCGCTCACCTCCAACTCTCTCGCTCACCTCCAACTCTCTCGCTCACCTCCAACTCTCTCGCTCACCTCCAACTCTCTCGCTCACCTCCAACTCTCTCGCTCACCTCCAACTCTCTCGCTCACCTCCAACTCTCTCGCTCACCTCCAACTCTCTCACCATCTCTCTGGCTCTCTCAATTCTACATATGCCTGTCTCTCTCTCCGTCGCTCTTTCTCTCCCCCTCTGTTTATCGCACTCTCTTTATCTGTAGTTCTTCTTCTTCTTCTTCTTCTTCTTCTTCTTCTTCTTCTTCTTCTTCTTCTTCTCTCTCTCTCTCTCTCTCTCTCTCTCTCGCTCTCTATCTTACTCAGCGGCTCTTTCCCATCCTCTTTCTCTATCTCCATCTCTCTTGCTCATTCAATTCCCCACCTGCATTTTTCTTTCTCTCTCGCCCATCTCCCGCTCTCTCTCTCTCTCGCCCACTCTCGCTCAGTCAGTCTGTCTGTTTCTCCCCGACTCTCTATTCAGTAGGTAATGACAGCAACAATATACGTATAATTACCAACGCAGCAAAGACAATTGTGTTTGTTGAAAGCTATCCAAATTAACCATAACTTTATCAAACTAGAACTATGGCCCGCACCACCTTTCGTTTCCAAATCTCCATGTCCCTAAACCTTTCTTTCTCTTAGGACTCTTTATTTAGTTCTCCCTCTCTCTCTCTCTCTCTCTCTCTCTCTCTCTCTCTCTCTCTCTCTCTCTCTCTCTCTTCTCTCTCGCCCACACTGTCTCTCGCGATCAATTTAACTGTAGTTTTCTCCTTCTCTCTCTCTCTCTCTCTCTCTCTCTCTCTCTCTCTCTCTCTCTCTCTCTCTCTCTCTCTCTCTCTCTCTCTCTCACTTTTATATACAATCAATGTCTCACAAATGGTCACTTCCAATCAGCCTTTAAAATCGCTAAAGTGTATCCTCATTTAAAGCTTGTTCATTAGACGATTGTATCATGAGTAATTATAGGCCAATTTCCATATTATCCTCTTTATCCAAACCGCTAGAAAAGCACATCCACAAAACAACACTAGAGCACTTAGTTCGCCACAAACTAATAGCTGACAGTCAGTCAGGATTTCGGCCAAAATATTCCTGCCATATGGCCGGCCATAACAAACATGATAGAAAACTGGCATCAAAATGTGGAACGATGTTTATAGACTTTAAAAAAGCATTCGATATGATAGATCATACTATCCTAATTAAAAAACTAGAAACAATGAAAGTAAGCTTTAATATAGTGACATTAATAAACTCATTCTTATTAGACAGAAAGCAAGTAGTATCACACAATAAATCTCTATCCCAAGCTATTACCATTAATACTGGAGTACCGCAGAGGGGTCTATACTTGGCCCTCTGTTATTTGCCATTTATATAAATGATCTTCCCTTATATCTGTCATCGTCCTGCGATCTATTTGCAGACGACTGCACAGTATATACAAACGCGATTGATCGTAATGTGCTAGAATTATCCTTGCAACAGGAAATAAATAGTGTAGTTAACTGGAGTCATGCAAACCGCATGCAAATTAACATTTCTAAAACTAAATCTATGTTAATAGGAACGAGGCAAAAACTTCACACTCTAAACTCGCAGGGAACTCTTCAGTTGCACATTGGTAGCACACCTACAGAAAGTGTAACCGAGCACAAGACACTTTATCTTATCATAGATCAAAATCTATCCTTTAATTCCCATGTTCATGCTCTAGTTAAACAAATAGCCAAAAAAGTATACCAACTTGCCAAAATTAAAATCTTCCTCTAAGAAAACACAAGAAAGATATTCTATACTTCCCACATACAAACACATATTGATTATTGCTCCACAATCTGGGATGGATGCTCCAAATCAATAACAAAACGACTTTATTCGCTCCAGAAAAGGGCAGTGCGTCTAATCAATGGTGATATGATATGTTTACAGACAATCCTAACCTACATGAAAGTCTTCAGTTACTGCCACTCCACAAACGCCTACTTTTTAATAAGGCTAAACTAACTCACAAAATCCTATTTCAAAATGCCCCAAGCTACCTTTGGCCATTGTTTAAATATAACGCAAGACATAGTGAACGACTAAATACTTCATGTCCCTAAACCTAGGATAGACTTATATAAAACAAGCTTAGCATACTCTGCCACTCAGTTGTGGAATAATCTTCCACAAGAAATCAAAGACACCACCAATCATTATACATACAGTCGCAACCTGTTTGAACACTACCTCAAAACAGACTACATGCCCCCTTAAAAAAAAAAAAAAAGCAACAAAGACAATAATAATGGTAAATTATCTCGAACGACAACTAGCCACACAAAAAAAAAAAAAACATTCCTATATGTGTGGCACGTTACACCCGCCTTGGGTATTTATGATGCCCGTGTTAAACATTGCCTCAATGAGTCATGTATTATTGATTATTTTTCATGTGTTTTAATGCTTATTGTTCTTTTGTTGTCAAAGAATTGCTTCATAATAGATGTTGAATGAAAGAATGTATGAGAGGAAATAGAGAAGAAGGGCAGAATGTCAGACGAGCCTGCGTGCCCAATTCTTAACCCTTTGAAAATAAAAATTTTCGTTCGTTCGTTCGTTCGTTCTCTCTCGTCCCCACTGTCTCTCGCGATCAGTTTAACTGTAGTTCTCTCCTCTCTCTCTCTCTCTCTCTCTCTCTCTCGTCCCCACTGTCTCTCGCGATCAATTTAACTGTAGTTCTCTCTCTCTCTCTCTCTCTCTCTCTCTCGTCCCACTGTCTCTCGCGATCAGTTTAACTGTAGTTCTCTCTCTCGTCCCCACTGTCTCTCGTGATCAGTTTAACTGTAGTTCTCTCTCTCTCTCTCTCTCTCTCTCTGTGTCTCTCTCTCTCTCTCGTCCCCACTGCCTCTCGCGATCAGTTTAACTGTAGTTTTCTCTCTCTCTCTCTCTCGTCCCCACTGTCTCTCGCGATCAGTTTAACTGTAGTTCTCTCTCTCTCTCTCTCTCTCTCTCTCTCTCTCTCTCTCTCCCCCCTCGCCCCTGTCTTTCACGCTCTGTATCTGTGGTTCTCATCGTCCATCGCTACGCCTGCCTCTCAAGCTGTCTGTATCTGTAGTTCTTACTCTCTCTCTAGCACCCCCTGTCTCTCGCGCTCTCTTTATCTGTAGTTCTCCCTCATATCTCTCTCTCTCTCTCTCTCTCTCTCTCTCTCGACCCTTGTATCTTGCACTCTCTTCCCTCTCTCTTGAGCTCTCTATCTGACCCACTCTCTTCCACTCCACCTTTTTCTCTCTCTCTCAATGAAAGATGGAGAGAGTGAGTGAATGAGGGAAATAGTGAGTGCGAGAGAGAGAGAGAGAGAAAGAGAGAGAGAGAGAGAGAGAGAGACGAGAGAGAGAGGATGTGGGGGTGTGAGTGACTGAGCGATGAATGCGTGAGTGGGGGATGTGTGTGGGGGTGAGTGTATGGTGGGGGATGTGTGTGTGGTTGGGTGGGGAGAGAGAGAGACAGAGTGAGACTGTGGGAGAATGGATGTGTATGTGTGAGCGCATGCTTGTGTGTGTGTGTGAGAGAGAGAGAGAAAGAGAGAGAGAGAGAAAATAGAGAGAGAGAGAGAGAGAGAGAGAGAGAGTTGAGAGCACGCATGTTGTGTAACATGCTATTCCATATGTTTTGTGTACTCTCATCTTTATATTATCATTTTGAATGCCACTTGATTTTATCATGTATACTATGAATACATGTACATTACTGTAGAGTGAGTGAGAGAGTTAGTGATTGTGAGTGAGAGTGAATGAGTGTGAGTGTGTGTCTGTGTCTGTGTAAGAAAAGAGACAGAGAGAAAGAAAGAGAGAGAGAGAGAGAGAGAGAGAGAGTTGCGCGCACGCATGTCATGTAACATGCTATTCCATATTTGTTGTGTATTCTCATCTTTCATATTATCATTTTTTATGCCACTTTATTTTATCATGTATAATATGAACACATGCTCATTACTGTAGAGAGAGTGAGAGAGCTAGTGAGTGTGAGTGAGAGAGAGAGAGAGTGAGTGAGTGTGAGAGAGTGTGTGTGTGTGCAAGAAAAAAAACAAAGAGAGAGAGAGAGAGAGAGAGAGAGAGAGAGAGAGAGAGAGAGAGAGAGAGAGAGAGAGAGAGAGAGAGAGAGAGAGAGAGAGAGAGAGAGAGAGGGTTGAATTGCATCACAAACTTTTACGTTACACAATGTATATGTACAATTTTTTCTCAATTTTTTTTTTTTACAATCTTTGCGAGAATGATCACGACAATCGTAAGTGTATGTGTGTGTGAAGTGTGGGAGTTTGTTCATACTAGTTTCAGTGATTATGTGAGACATCATATCTGTGTCTAGATGTGAGGATGTTTTTGTGGGTGTGTATGTGGGGGATGAGTATGTGTGTGTGATGATGCATGTGTGTAGGGGATGTATGTGTGGAGGGATTTGTGGGGGATGTGTGTGGGTGGAAGGGGATGTATGGGTGGGTGAAGGGACGTGTGGTAGGTGAAGGGACGTGTGGTGGGTGAGGTGTGTGTGTGGGTGAGAGGTGTGTGTGGCTGGGGGAAGTTTGGGTGGATGGTTGGAAGTGTGTGGGGGTTGGTGGGTGGGGAGTGGTTGTGTAAGTGAGACATGTGTGTGTGGATGGGTGAGGGATGTGTGGATGAATGGGTGTGTGGAGTGTGGGATTTGTGTGCGTTGAGGGATGTGTGTGTGGCGGATGTGGGGGATGGGTGTGGGGATGTGTGTGTGGGTCGGGGATATGTCTGTGTGGGTGTGTGTGGGTGAGGTAAGTGTGGATGGGTGGAGGATGTATGTGTTGGTGGTGAGGGTTTTGTAGGTGGGGTGGGAGGGAGATTTGTGTAGGGGATGTTTGTGTGGGTGGGGAATGTGTTTATGGGTGCGGTGTTGTGTGGGAGGGGAGATATGTGAGGGTGAGGGATGTTGTGTGGATGTGTGAGGGAGGTGTGGATGTGTGAGGGAGGAGTGGTTGAGTGTTGGATGTGCGGGTGGGTGAAGGATGTGTGTGGGTGGGGGATGTGTGTTTGGCTGGGTTGTTGGGGTGTGTGAATGTGGGTGTGTAGATTGGAGATATATGTGTTGATGGGTGGGTGGTGGATGTGGGGGTGTGAGTGGCTGAGCGATGAGTGCGTGAGTGGGGGATGTGTGAGGGGGTGAGTGTATGGTGGGGGATGTGTGTGTGGTGGGTGGGGAGATGTGTGTGGTTAGTGGATGTGTGTGGGCGGGGTATGTGTTGGTAGTGGGGTATGTGTGGGGGAGAGAGGTGTGTCTTTATGGATGATGGGGGAATGTGTTGATGTTTTGGGATGTGTGTGGGGGATATATGTATGAGTGGGAAGATGTGTGGGTGTGGATGCAGTGTGTGGATGGGTATGTGTGGGTGGGGGTGTGCGGTTAAGGAATGTGAGGTTGGGGATGGGTGATTGGGTGGGGGCGTGGATGGAGGATGTGTGGGTGGGTGCGGGATGTGTGGGTTGGCGCAGAGATGTTTGGGTGAGGCATGTGTCTGTGGGTGGGGCATGTGTGTTTGGCTAGGTGGTTGGGGTGTGTGGGTGGGTGGTGGAGGGTTTGTGGATGAGTGAGTGTTGGTGGGGGTATGGGGTGGGTGGAGGATGTGTGTGTGGGTGGGGCGAAGTGTGTAGGTGGGGGGGGTGTGCGTGGGTGGGGGATTGTGGGTGGGTGCATGTACGTGTGCCTGGGTGTGTGCGTGGGTGGGGGACGTGTGTGTGGGGGATGTGTGGTGGGTGGGAAAATATGTTTAGGTGGGGGATGTGTGTGTGGGGGAATGGTGGATGGGTGGGGGAATGTATGTGTATTTGGTGGTGTGTGTGTGGTTGGGTGGGGGATGTGTGGGTGGGTGGATGTTGTGTATCATATCATGGAATAAGCATTGTTTATGTCTACAACATTCAACTGACAATGTTTTTTCCCTATGTGAATGTATTATGCACTATTGATGAACGAAAGATGAGTGATGGGAAGGGCCGATTGTAAGACCAATTTGTTACCCTTTGAAAATAAAGTCCGTTCGTTGGTTCGTTCATTCTCTGGTTCTTTCAAGTAAACACCCACATTTTTCTGTCTCTCTCGCGCCCACTAGTCTGTCTGTCTGTCTGTCTGTCTGTCTGTCTGGCTCTCCCCGTCTCTCTACTCAGTAGGTAATGACAGCAACATTATACGTATAATTATCAGCGCAACAAGGAAAAACGTGTTTGTTGAAAGCTATCCAAATTACCCCTACCGTTAGCAAACTGGAACTCTCGTCTGCACACCTTTCATGTTCCGCTTTTTTTTTTTTTTGTTGATTAATTTCATTCTAATTGTTATTTTCTTATTATTAATTAACAGTTTTTCACTAACGATCAAAGGTTCTGCTACGTTTAATTTGGCTGTTTTTTTTTCTTTGGTTTTAAAGATATACGGAACGCCAAGGACAGGCCTAATCAATAATTGCAGAGGCGCCAGGGGTAGAAAATAACTACAGGATGATAAAAAAACTACAGGGCTAATAAAAAAATCAACATTCTGATCAAGTATGATGATATTTTTGTCTGGCAAGAAACATCAATAACCATCTCGTCTTCTTCCTCTCGTGTCTTGGTGTTTACTTCTGTCGTGCATGTCTGCATTTTGTTTTTGTAAAGTTACATAGTTATGCCCGGTTAAGTATTCAATGTATCTATTAGCCACCTACTAACCTTATAATAAATAAATTAGACGTAGACAGTCACAAGTTTTGGGACATATTATAATCAGAAATACTAGGGGAAGTCATTAAGTAAGTCTCTCTCTCTCTCTCTCTCTCTCTCTCTCTCTCTCTCTCTCTCTCTCTCTCTCTCTCTCTCTCTCTCTCTCTCTTTCAATCTACGTTGCAATTTTATATGTAATAATTGTCTATTTGCCCACATATCTCTCTATATATTTGTCTATCTCCGAAACATCTCTCTCTCTCTCTCTCTCTCTCTCTCTCTCTCTCTCTCTCTCTCTCCATTGTATTTTTATATTTAATAATTGTCTTTTTACCTACATAGCTATCTATATTCTCTCTCTCTCTCTCTCTCTCTCTCTCTCTCTCTCTCTCTCTCTCTCTCTCTCTACTTGTATTGCTATATTTAAACATTATCTATTTATCTACTTACCTATCTATATATTTGTCTATCTCCGAAATCTCTCTCTCTCTCTCTCTCTCTCTCTCTCTCTCTCTCTCTCTCTCTCTCTCTCTCTCTCTCTCTCCCCCTCTCTACTCACTAGGTAATGCAAATAATTGAAGAAAGGGAAAAAAAAAAATAAAACTGCAGCTCTATTGTATCTCTGTTGTTTTTTTATGTACAGGGTGTATTTGTTATGACTGCAGTTTTTGAAAATATTGCCGTTCCAAATTTTGTATTTACCTACTGTGGAGCTCATGCAACACAATTACAACATAATATGTAAATACAAAACTTGGAATGGCAATATTTTCAAAAACTGCATAGTCATTAAAAATACACCCTGTACAAGTGTACATATAAAACAAAACAACAACACGCAACTCCCCAACCATATCAACCAGGGACTCCTAAAGTGGACAATAAAGACCCCTCGAAGAAAAATATCTGCCATCATGTCTCATAATGAGTGGTCCAGTCTCTCTGAGGAAAATTTTCTTGTCTTGTGTACCAGTGATTCCCAAAGTTGATAGCAATGTCCACTGAAGACAACAATCCGGAACCATGTGCGCCAGTGATTCCTAATGCTGATAGTGCCGTCATTATTCTTATTCTATTAAAAATGTAACATATACAGCCATGTGCACAAGTAATTCCTGAAGTAGGCTGCCTTAAGAAACAAAGAGGGGGGGGGGGGGGAAGAGAAACTCCGTCAACAATAGGCCATAATGATTCTTAAAATTGGCAGTACAGTACTACTGGGGGAAATATCCGCCAGTCATGCCTACCGGTGATTCCCAAAGTTGACATTACCGTTACCGTGGGAATAGATCCTTGAGGCAAAGAAGCTTTAAATGCACAGACGGATTAACTTTTTCTATCCACAATGTAGCTTTTAGCGTGTGTGCGTGTGCATGTGTGTGTGTGTTTGTGTGTGTGTGTGTGGGGGGTGGGGGGTGGGGGGGGGCTACGTTTGCTTTGAACCCAAGCCTAGTCCATTTACATGCTATATTTTCTAGGGCACTGGACTAATTTTTGCGTGTGGATTATCTTTCCCTGTAACCAGTGTCCCTCGCCATCAGGCGAACCCACTCCTGAGATAATTCTGAGATAATTGTAATTTTCGTCCCCAAGTCAAAAACGAGAATTCAACATTTTAGTCCAGCTGATTTAACTTCTTCTGTACTACGTGCAAGGGGACAGCGAGTCGAAAGGGTTTGGGAATCACTGATACACATCAAATGGCAGTTTCTGAAGCCGGTCGGTCAATACTGGCAACGATGCCGTTATCGAGGCTATGGCGGCAATTAACTTCGTTACTGGGTAACATATACTTATCGAAATCCCGTGGGTATACAGTGTAACGTCCTTTTTCTTCTGCCGGCATTGATCCAGCTAATATACCGACTGGGGTTCTTTTTGTGCGTGGCTATATACCTCAGCTTGATTTCTCTGTCGACTTCTCTGGTTTTGTGTTCTTGCTGTCAGGTTACTTAGTTATGTATTTGGTTTTTGGAGGTGCTGCTTCATCTATCATCACAAGTGTACATGTTTTCCCCCTTTATATCTCACAGATATATTCTCTCTCTCTCTCTCTCTCTCTCTCTCTCTCTCTCTCTCTCGCTCTCTCTCCCTCCCTCTGCCCCTCCTTCCCCATCACACAATCTCGCTCTCTCCCCCTCTACCCCCCTCTCTCTGCTATACAATACAAATCATAGATGCTTTTCCACACGTGGAAAATATAAATCTGTATACACGCAATGTCTCTGGCGCAAATTACCGCATGTACTTTCGCCTCTGTTGTCAATGTATAGGGTGTATTTTTAATGACTGTGCAGCGTTTGAAAATATTGCCCAAGTTTAGTATTCACCCTTTGTAAAATTCGTGCAACATAATAGGTAAATACAAAACTTGGACCGGCAGTATTTTCATACACTGCACAGTCATTAAAACTACCCCCTGTATTACCAATTATTTGAGTTTCTGCCAGGGTTTTTCCTGTCCATTTGTGCAGTGTTGCCCATAATTCACTCATTATTATCTATAGTTAACTATGTTGAATTATATATAAAGTATGTAAAAAAAAAAAAATAAAAACTCTTTATACACGCTTGAAAGCTTATTGGATTTATCGGGGTAATGGGTAATTTTTTCATTACCCCTACCCCGTTCAACCTCATAAACAGTTAGTTGCATATTATTTACAGGACGTCGCAACCAACACCAGCATTTGATGTCTGTGTGAAATTTCTTGGCAAGTTTTACGTCTATTAGCTTGCCACTTTTTTTCTGAACGACCGGCACTCATAACATTGTATTAAAACCACCGCAAAACAGTCTGCTGCCAAATCGTCCGCAGTTGTGTTTCGAATGCGGTATGCGGGATTAAGAACTGCGTCCGTAACCCCTTCGCCACAGAATCGTTCAACCTCAAAAGAGAAGTGATAATTAGGGCCCACCCCAGCATCAGATTAATAATACTGTGAGCACATCAGCCATATGTCGGACATTAATTTGTAAGGGATTGTTGTCCATGGACAACGATACAAGTGGGAAGATAACATCAAGAGATGGACGAACATCAATCTGACAGAAAGTACAGTCAAAGCGAGAGATAGACAGTGTTGGAGATGCATTGCAGCCAACCTTCATTGTGGAGACAGCACCTGATTGATTGATTGATTGATTGATTGATTGATTGATTGAATGTTGTCCATGAGAGGTAAAGGCTGGATTGTCGTGCTAGCCTCACATTTGTATAGACAAGTCGTCACTCGAGGGTGATTTGTCCAATGTCACACCGATCGCCTTCATTTCCCAAACTATTTTGGTGTACCCATTTTGTGACGCGAGATCTGGGACGCCAGACAAATTTTAAAAATTCACCCCGGTGCGAATTCGAACCAATGAACTCCATGCCGGCAGACAAGCGTGATAACTTCTACACTATCATTGCTACCTCTTTTTAGTTATAATCAATCCTGTTTGTTGAGTTACTCCAGTACAAAAACCCCAATTACATCATATTATAATTGCAGTTGTTTTTTCTAGATCAGTGGGTCTCAACCGGTGGGGAATTCCCCCCAAACGGGGGGGGGGGGGCGAATTTTAGGGTTGCCAAGGGGGAATTAAGATTATTTCAAGATCTCGTTAATGCACGAACCGATTACTTGATATTATTTTTCCTTCCATACTTTACGGTTCTGTACTTCTCGCCCTTCTGAAGTTCGTTTTATAACATAAGTAGACCTGCAAATCACGTTTTATGTAGACGTCTAAACTTGTTCTAGTATGTATTATTACATTTAGCTTCCATTTTTCCGTAATACTGTGTTAAAAAGAAAGGGGGAGGGATTTATAGGGACGAAATATGAAAAGGGGGTGGGAGATGACGTTCTGAACATATGGTGAAGGGGTGCATGGGCCAAAAAAGGTTGAGAATCACTGTTCTTGAGTGTTGTATAATTGCACGCAGTCGCTTTCCTCGCTTCAGAGGTCACAGACTGTGAGAATTGTTTGGATTTGTTGCCCTGGTCATTCGGGATTGCGGGGGAATGAACAGTCTGATAGGCTGGCAGGGAATGCACCTCTTGGTGGTAGAGTACCTATTGACAAGAGAAAGGTGATCGAACGTCTGTGGGACCAGGTGGGGTAGGCGGGGGAGCAGATTGAGAACCCGTTTGTGGAAAGAATGATATTTCGGGGTATCGGCTGGGGTTCTGGAAGAATCTCAAAACTGAGAGGTAATACCAGAAGAACTTGTAATCAGATAGTGGTGGGAACGATTAGTAGTATGACTCTTCGCTGGCTGTTGAACGAGGGGACGAAGTGCGTATCGGAATGTCATGAGTGCAGTGATGTAAGTTCTTAGCTCAACTTAACTCAGCTAAACTCAATTTCACCCAGTCTTAACGCTACGAGCATTGTCTTCATTAAACCCCGGTGAAGAATCGAACCACGGATCTCAACGAAAAGTAGACGAGAGCACGACCCTTCTACCGCGAAGACCCACAGGCTTATGCTGTCAACAACTGTAAGTTATTGCCAGCTATGCACATCTCCCGTGTTGACGTTATAATTACGAGGTTTGGGCGACAGTTGCGGTGTTCTATGCTATTATCTCAATGATGTCTGACAAACAGCTGCCAGTTTGTAAATTCTGCGTCAAACTATTTACATTTGTTGAATGTCAATTTTACGTAGCAAGACTTGCGTAACAGAAAAATCTGTTTGTGTATTGGCTGTTGATTTGAACAAATATGCGCGTAATATCTTGTGCTATTATTTAAACCTTTTATGTTTATTTTCAACTTTGTGTATTTAAAGAGAAATTGAGTACATAAATATCATATCGATTCGGTTCTACTGTACAGCTTTACATCTTACAATGTCATAAAGAAATTAGAGAAAGGGAAAGGGGGGGGGGGCGTAGGAGGCAGCATAGATGTAGTTTCCCTCACTAACATATCATCATCATCAAGTGCCCTGCCAGCTGGCGTAGGCGTTCATGTCTCTCCACAGATCTCGGTCGTTGATGTTCTGGATCAACTCTGCTGATGATATTCCCCCATGTCACCATCTCAGTCATTTCTCTTGGTCGGCCTCTGCCACTCTTCCCCTTGATCCTTCCAGTTGTAACGATGTTCTCCAATGCGTATGTTCGTGTGTGTGCGTGCGCGTGTGTGTGTGTGCGCGTGAGTGTGCGCGCGCATGTGTGTGTGTGTCACCAGCTGAATATTGGTTCATATAATCGCTGCGTGGGAGACAACAGCCTACGACGGCCGGTTATTTTCGACAGCCATGTCAAACTTACAGCATTGAACAAAAACAAATATGGCATCAGACGTCATTCCACGCACACAAAACTGCACGAGAATTCATTAACCTGAAATCAACTACCCTTTTTTATGTAGCTACATTAACGTGGAAGTCTTAATGTGAACGAGGAACAAGAAGCAGAAGACTTCATTAACTACTCAGACCCTTAATCACCCTATTCCCTAACCACCCAGTCCCCCCAACTATTAAGTCCCCTAACCACTCAAACCACTGTACAGTAACCATAACAAAGCAGTAGCATATACATTAGCCATCAATGTCAGTAATTTTACAAGTAGCGTTTTCCTGACCCAGTGTTTAATAGTCATTATACATTCGCTCCCAGAATGTCAACTGTTATCAAGTGCAGTTAGGATCAAGCTGGGTAATGATGGCGGCTTCTGCAATGTCTATAGGTCAAGGAACTATTGAAAAATCTGGCGCTCGCTGCAGTTTGCATTCTGGTTTAGGAAACAGCGCACAATCTGGACAGAAGTTATTTCGGTTACCGATCAAGGTCTTTTATGACACAAGATGAAACTGTAAATTCACAGTAGATGCAGCAGTAGAAATGAGAAATTAACAAGAATGTGAGATCCGGGTTTGTTAATAAGGTTGGAATTACTTGAGGAAAATCATCATCATCATCATCATCATGTTCTTTGCCGAATGGCGTAAACCTTCAGGTCTCTCCAAAGAGGTCAGTCATTGGGGCTTAATTCTTTTTTTTTTTTTGCGCTCGCTAGCTTTGAACTCAATCGTAGTGCATACATACTACTTCTAGTAGTGCTAGACTGAATTTTGTGTGTGGATTAGCGTTCCCTATTAGAAGTGTCCCTCGCCATCTTGCGAACCCACTCCGACTTCAGAGGTACTTGTAGTTTACGTCCCCAAATCTAGGACGAGAGGTCAACATGTTAGTCCAACTGTTCCTTGTAGGGGTTGAACCCCTTACCACGGCATCAGCGCACCGGCTGTTTAAGAACACGTGTTCTTATCCATTCTGCCATGCTGACCTCCGATTAATTCTTTTGATTATATTCATCCATGCCACAGTCTGAGACCATCCATTTCTCTTGGTCTGCCTCTGTCTCTTCTAACATTGATCATTCCAGTTACCACGATATTTTCCAATGCCTCCTTTCTCATTGACCTTTCCAGTTGCTAAGATGTTTTCCAAGGTCTCCCTTCTAATTGATCTTTCCAGTTGCCACGATGATTTTCAATGCATAACTTCTCATTGATCTTTCCAGTTGCTACGATGTTTTCCAATGTCTCACTTCTCATCGATCTCAGTTGCCGCGATGTTTTTCAATACTTCCCTTCTCATTCATCTTTCTAGTTGCCACGATGTTTTCCAATGCTTCTCTTCTCATTTTATGACCAAATAGCACTTTGTTTTATCTAAAACTTGAAATTCAACAACAACAACAACAACAACAACAACAACAACAACAACAACAACAACAACAACAACAACAACAACAAATAATAAAGAAATAAAAAAAAAAAAATCCCACAAACGTCTCAATGGCCGGGCCACTGATCTTCAATTTTGGGAGAACATTTCTGCTCATCGCTCTGTCTGGAACAGTCACATTTCTAAATAAACTGGGATTATGTAGAAGTTCAAAATTAAGGAAGCTTCAAAAATTAATAGCATAGTTAAATCCTTCTGTTTTACAGGCGACACTCGGGTTGCTCCTAAACATACTGATACGTCAGGTTCAGACTGCTCTAATCATCTAGCTTCGATTGACGGTGTCTCTAATGCTAGCATATACCATATACGGTGTTATTTGAGGATTAATCTATAGTCACTGAATGAATGAGACGAAGATAATCAATACACACTTCTTGCATTTTCGTACCTTCCTAATAATTGATTTCTAATTACCACGATGCAACATCTATAAACACATATTTTTCTAAATACCACGGATTTTAGTTTCACTGCTAACATATACGTTACAAATACCCATGAATATTAATAGTTTATGGATTCTCTAGAGATAAACATTTTGACATATATATCAGGAATATAACCAGGAATTGATAAATTGAGAAATTAAAGACAGCTGGTGACGTAGAAGTATGACATATAGGCCTGCACGTCATGGCATATTGAGGTGGGTGACTAATTAGTTTCCTATCCAAACTTTACTTTTCAATAAATCGATGCTAACTTTCTATCATGTAAGATTCCGTATCGTATTGGTCAGAATAAGCAATTCAACCCTGAGACGATGTTTTGCTTTGAACTATGGAAAGCTGTGTTGGTAGGTTAGTGGACTGACTGCCGGGTTACAAAAGCGTTCTACTTGTATAGTAATAAGCATTTGAAAAGGCGTCAATATGTTTTTTTTTAAGTTGTCAGTTTAAGGTATTTGTCTTTTTTTATCTTCTTCTTGAAGGAAGGACGAGGGAATAAAGAGAAGGACGAAGGGAGGAGAGGAATATAGGGAAGAATGGAGGGATGAGGTGGAGGACAAGAAGAAGAAGAAGAAGAAGAAGAAGAAGAAGAAGAAGAAGAAGAAGAAGAAGAAGAAGAAGAAGAAGAAGAAGAAGAAGAAGAAGAAGAAGAACTGACATAACATATTAATATATACGAAAACAAAACGTGACAAACGTGGCATATAATGACAAATCACATAATGACATCCTCACCCAAATAGGCCCGCTGCAGCAGGTAGTAGGGTCACATTTGTCCGCCAACATTTTGGCGCCAATACTGATCTCGGCCACATTTTTGTTCGGTTTCTCCATTATAATGAGCTGAATTATCCGACCATTGTACAGATGTGCGTCAAAACAGGAGTTCCACTTTGGGTACAACGTCTTCTTTTTCTGTACCAACTGTACCCCTTTGCCTGAAATTGTTCGTGCAATGGCAATTAATAGAGAGAGTATTGTATCTGTACTTAATAAGTTAAATCGTCGTTGTCTGCATCCTCATCATCATCATCATCATCATCATCATCATCATCATCATCATCATCATCATCATCATCATCATTATAATCTAAACACAGAAACAACAAACAATATATTGCATTATTCACTGATTATTGTGTTAATCCAGAGCATTAGATCTTTCTGTATGCATAAAGCTGACTGGAATCGCCTACTTTCTAATGCCTTGATTTACTTCAGCAATCGTTTATTGTTCGTCGAATACAACAGTGTTTGTGGTTTCCGTGTTAACATTCACTAAGCGAATTCATTGATTAAGATCATCACCACCACCACCAATAGTAACACCACCACCACCATCATCATCATCATAATCATCATTATCAGTGGCGGACTGGATGTAAGCATATAAACTGTCAGGAGACAGCTACTAAAATGAATAAAAGTTTTTAGCATATTGTCTGATACAGTGGTTCTCAACCCTTTTTTGGCCCATGCCCCCCTTTTCCATATGTTCAGAACCTCATTCCCCCCATTTCCATATGTTCAGAACGTCATTCCCCCCTTTCGTATTTCCTCCCTATAAATCAACAGCCCCCCCCCCCCCGGCCACCCTTACACAGTATACATAAAAATGGAAGCTAAATTTAATAACACATACTAGAACAAGTCTAGACATCTACATAAAAAGTGATTTGCTGGTCTACTTATGTTATAAAACGAACTTCATTAGGGCGAGAAGTACAGAACCGTAAAATATAGAGGGAAAAACAATATCACCCCCCCCCCCCAGGGCCCCCACTTTATTAAGGTCCAAAGGGCTCACAATGATTCATCAGCATCATCATTATCATCATCATCATCATCATCATCATTATCATGACCATTATCATCATCATCCACTGGCTCTGTGCTGAACGTTGCCAGTTTACCTGACTTCAAGCATTGACGTACACATGACGTCAATCCCATGTGTTCATCGTCGTTATCGTCCACCCATACCTCTTCTTCCAGGAATTATTCATACCATTTATATTGTTTCTAAGCCACTGTTGTGTGCAATATGGAGAAAGTATTTCAGTTTTCAAGATTGTATGCTGTTTAAGAACCAGTTCTCTTCAATTTTCAGAAGCTCTCTCCATTGTTCCTGCAAAATGTCAGTATTGTTACATATATCGGGACACAGCATATTGACGTAGTGCTTTGGTTCTCTTCTCCGTCACTGCATCGAATGTATTTCCCCTGAATAACTCCCAGACTGCTCTGGAAATACCCGGTACTCGGGTGAAGCAACCAGTTACCCTCTCGACAAAGATACAGTGAAACCATGTTAGCAGGTCGTTGGTGGAGCTGGGAAGCATTCAGCAGATAACATTTAGTTACAGTGTTAAGTTTAACAACCTTAGACAGCGGATCTCTTTATAGAGACAATGGCTACAGTCAACTCCCATTATGGTCACTGCCAAGAAGGAAAGCAATGGCACATACCATCTTTTCAGATGCCTAGCGCATCATGTCTGAACACGACAATCAGATGCTGAACAGTTATGCACGGGGAAACATCAGTATCAGAAATTAGTCACAGCACACGAGAAAGAAGGCTGTGGACAGAAATGATCACCAAAGCCGCATGCCAAGGACTAGATGACAGAATGACCCGGCATTCATTTTACGAGGCTGGGTAGACTCCAGAGTAGACTCCTATTCAGAAAATAAAATCCGACCGCTGATAGGGCTTGAACCCATACCACAATGAATGTAAGAAAGTCCACTAACTACTGTGCAAACGTGATACATAAGGTATGAAGAAGAAACTAAATAATACTATATCATAATCGCAACACTGAATACACACTAGCCCAAATAGACGTTAACAAGATAACTGTTGAGTTGAGATTAAGTCAAGAACCAGTTGTTGGGTTCAATACCCATCAGTTGTAGTTCCCAACCTCAACAGTTGTAGTTCCCATCCCCATCAATTGTAGTTCCCATCCCCATCAGTTGTACTTTCCAATCCCTACCAGTTGCAGGGTCCAATCTCCAGGAGGGGCAGAATTATTTGTTGTCGACCAAGCCTCATAAATTGGCTAGCAGATAACTGACGGAATTGTCTGGGAATTGTCCGGGAACTGTCTATGAATTGTCCGGGAATTGTATGGAATTGTCTGGAAAGGAACAGAGGCAAGGAAGGTAACTGGTCACCTCACCTCATTATGGCCCGGCCAAGAATGTGTGAGGGCCTAAAACTTCACACTGCAACAACAGTAGCTTGCCATGTGACCACATTAAACCCTTAAATAGATAAATGCACTCACCAGGGATATCCACCGCTTCCTTGACATTGATGGCCACAAAAGGGTCATCAGGATCTGACCCGTACTGTAAATCTGACCGCAGAATCTTGACCCTGATAAAACCTGTGCCTGGTACGCCGCTGTTCTTGCGACTTAATTCTCCAGGGCTGGGTTGATTTCTGGACTGGTTGCTGACCGCCCGTCGGCTGGTCGGCGTTCTGCTCTGTGAAAGAGAGTAAACAGAATATGTAGGTCACTCTTTGTTACGCAACTTGACATTTTCAGAAATTGATAATTTACGCACCTACTCTTGTCAAGAGGACAACTCTGCAGCTGAGCAGAGCAGGGCACTCACTTGTCCTGACAGCCGGAAATGGCTGTCAAAGGCAGAGGTAAAATACCCCCATGTGGAAGTTAATGGGAAACCACCACATTATCTTCCAAAGATTTCATGAATAGTTGTGATGAGAAGAGAGGCATTGGAGAACATGGTGACGACTGGAAAGATCGAGGGGAAGAGAAGTAGAGGGCGACAAAGAGAAATGATGCTGGGTGGAATGAGATGGTGTCATGGAGGAATATCATCAGCAGAGTTGATCCAGAACATCAAAGATCGAGATATGTGGAGAGACATGAACGCCTACGCCAGCTGACAGGACACTTGATGATGGCGATATATCTTGTCATAAGACTTCGGTGTGAGAGAATGGATGAGAGAGCTCTAGCGCTTAACTGATTCAGAACCAATCAGGCGTCGTTTCCACGATGAAATGTAAACCAAAAGAAACACTACGCAGTAAGCTAAAGAAGATTAATAAGCCAACACAGAACTGGTGTCGTGTGCCGCTACACGCTGCGGGATTTACCGAGGAGGGGATCCGAGCACTTGGACTGAATGGTTCGATGTGCAATGAGGATTATCTGTTGACTAACTAACTTCGACGGTGAAGATTGGCTAGAATTGATCTTCAACACTCCCTGTTTGTCGCATCACTGTCTACCTCTTGTTTGTCTGCCTTCAATTCTTCCCGCCAGTAAGGTTGTTTTTTTTTTTTTAAATACAAAAGTAGTGTCTTTTAACGTGGCGGGAATATTCAACTTGCCCAGTATTTTTCAATTTTTTCATCAACGCTCTTTTCATGCCCAGCCTATATAGAACCCCAGTATGCGATTACCTTTCCTTCCATGAAAAACGGCATATTCTTTTGTACACCCACATCTCCAGGGATTCAGTTCGACTTTCCAATTGCTTGTCCTTTGTTCAGGTTTCTGAGCCAAATATTGTGTTGAATATCCATATTGGACAATGCTGATATTTAGTCTATTATTCATTTCTACACCGGCGCTGTTGCTTATGGGATCGTTTCATAATTCCCCGTCACACCGAGTCGAGAGTTCGAAATCCGCAGCGGGCGATTTGTAAGCAGGCCAGCTTTGCGTTGATTTCGATGGTTTAGACGTCGGCCGTTACAATGGGAAACTAACACTGGCTAGTGAATCATAAACAGTCAATATATACTGGGGTTGATTGCAAGGTCGTGTAAAGGACATGCACCTTACTAACTATTTCTCTCTCATTGTATTTTTTAAACAAATTAGATTGAAGATGTGTTTTGTCATTCCTATTCTCTTCATGATCGGCGTCTTTGGGTTGAGATTAATGAACACAGTTTCAAAATCCTGGCACACCAGGTTCGAAGTCTGCCGCAGACGATTTAGGTGAAGAACGCTTCGCGTTGAATTTAATAATGTTATAAATACTTCTTGTCCAATATGGAGGATAGGCGGTTGAGCTGTTAAGGCTTGGGGAGTGTTTATCCTTGTGGCTATGGTTTTGCTTGTGCATTTTACTCATATTGGACTGGTAGTGCATGGTTCTGTCGCTAAGCTACTGAGGTGAGTGCGTGGAGCGACACTGTGAGTTGTTGATTTCGTGTGGAGTGCTTTTACATCTGTCCGTGGTTGTTTGTATCGCGAACGGCATGTTCAGAAAAATGGCGGCAGGCCGGTTGCTGAAGTAAATGAGTTTTCCTTATGCAGTAATGTGTGGCTGCTGATTTTCAAGTGACTGCAGCTTCCATCAACAATCAACTGTATTCGACGTGGTTAGGACTAGTTGACGTTTCAGCGCCAGATGGGTTGCACTGGATAGTACCATTCTGTGTGATTGTATTTGATGTCATCAATCCATTTTCTCCTCGGGTTCCCTCTCTTACTTTCATATCAGATCTTTTTTCTTTTGTTTTGGTGTAGCGTTAGTGCTGGTAACTGATGGTGTTACATTCTAACGAGATGACGGAACCATTTGATCTTCTGCTTTTTAATATATGTGGCACAATGTCCCGATAATACTGCCTATCTGATAAAATCATGTTTGTCAGTCTTGAATAGTTAATCTCACAGGTGTTGATTTTGCGTAAGTTTAGTTTAGTTTAATCCACGGATCAACATCATGGCACACGGGTGTAACCCTAAGTGCTCCGTTCTACTCCTAACTCAAGCCTGAGTCCGGATAAACTCAGCTCAGTGCACGAACTCCGTAACACAGGCGACGATCCTGACATACTTTAGTAGATTTTTAACTTGAAATTTTGCCCGGGCAGCGCCGTTAGGCGACTCTTTTCCGATTTCCAACTGCCAAGGGATCTTTTACGTGCGCAACAATAGATACGGGCGTCTGATCTCACTACCCAGAGACCAGGGGAAATTTTATTACTAGAAGTCCACGTGAAAATATCCTGGTCCTCACCAGAACTTGAACCCGGGACCTCCAGCACTAGAGGCGGACATTATACATCGAAACCACTCAACTCCCCCCCCCCCCCCACATGATTTGCGAGTGTGAAGATTTGATCTTCTTTTGCGTAAGTTTGATTTGGACAATGTTCAAGTTTAACACTGGTAGCATAGGATCGTCTCTCTGGCCGAGGGGTTACACCACTTTCTCCGTAATCCCGTTTATCACGCAGAGTTTCGTAGCGGGCGAGAACTGGAAGCGGTTCGTCCCCCGCTAGTGACTTGCGGGATAACTGAGCCGGCCGCTCAGAAAGCAATGGCAAACTACTGAGCGTAATCTTGCCAAGAAATCAACAGACAGCTGAAAGATGCTGCTGTTGACAGCGATGTCCTGTAAAAGGATATGCGAATTTAAATTTAAAAAAAAACTTAGGATTGGTGTAAATATGCTATTTATTATCTGTCGTTTGCGGACATAAATCTATTTTGATGTTTCAGCATGGGTGACAGATGACATATAAGCGCACTTGCTTTTTGACATCTGCTTTCGATTTCGGTGACTAATCTGCGACCCTCTGTGATCATTCTTCCTAGAATTGTAACATTCTTTAACTTTCTTCAGAGGTTTGTCTGTGCATGCAGTGAACCACGAGATCTGCAAATTAGTTCCGCTTTCTGTACTTCTATGTCCTTCTGCCAACATCCTGAAATACAATGATGGCTCTTCTGGTGTGGCTGTTTAAAAACATTTTAAACACGCATAGTAGGTCAGCATGGACAAGAACGCGTGTTCTTAAACATCCGGCGTGCTGATGCCGAGGTTAGAGGCTCAGCCCCTACACAGGAGAGTTGGACTAAAATATTGACCTGTCGTTCTTGACTTACGGACGTAAATTACAAGTACCTCTGAAGTCGGGGTGGGTTCGCCTGGTGGCGAGGGACACTTTTAATAGGTAAAGCTAATCTACACGCAAAATTCAGTTCAGCACTAATAGAAGTAATGTGTATGGACTACGCTTGAGTTCAAAGCGGGCGAGAGCACGACAGTAAAACAAAACAAACACACACACACACACATGCGCCCGCTCATACACGCACACACAGCATCCATCGTAACAAACAAACAGCTTCCGTTTATGTGCGTACAGAAAGACATAGACAGACAATTTGAAGAATACGACAATTCTCGCATATATTCTAGCCAACGGGAAGATGCCATGTCAACAAATGATGACGTCAAAACGTCAGGTTCAAGCCAAACTTGGGTCATGCCTGCAATCCCTTACTACGTGCGTCTTACCTTTCGATTGCGCATAAATTGAACTCTACGCGAAACACTTTTTACAAATCTAGTTGCGCTATTTTTGGCCGCTCAGTGAGTCGTATGGTCACGACACAAGACATTTATGACTACAAATAAATTAAATTGAACTGGGTGGCACGCAGACTTAGATACGGGACAAAACTGACAGTTATAGGTTTAGCAGCTGAAATAAAGTCAGCCTCGAGAATCATAAAGTGACACGCCAATAACTGACACACTTCCCGCCTTTCTTCTTCTTCTTCTTCTTCTTCTTCTTCTTCTTCTTCTTCTTCTTCTTCTTCTTCTTCTTCTGCTGCTGCTGCTGCTGCTGCTGTGCTTCTTCATTTTCATCATTCTTTTCCCGTCGTCTTCTCCTTTTCCTCATCTTATTCTCTTTCGCCTCCTTCTCTTCCTCCTCTCCTCTTTCTCCTCATTCTTCTCCTACTCCTCCCCCTGCCATCTTCCTCCTTCTCATTCCCCTCCCCCTCAGGGTGACATCTCGGTGGATTAAATTCCCCCCGCCCCCTTCTCTTTGTATTCGCTGTTAATGATTATGCATACATTAGTAAAGGTACTGTGTGTGTGTGTGTGTGTGTGTGTGTGTGTGTGTGTGTGTGTGTGTGTGTTTATGTCTACACGCATACAAATTTTTTTTTAAAAATTCGCATATCCTTTACAGGACATCGCTGTCAACAGCAGCATCTTTCAGCTGTATGTTGATCTCTTTTCAAGATTACGCTCAGTAGTTTGCCATTGCTTTCTGAGCGGCCGGCTCAGTTATCCCGCAAGTCACCAGAGGGGGTCGAACCGCTCCCAGCTCTCGCCCGCCACGAGACTCTGCGTGATAAACGGGATTACGGAGAGAAAGTGTTGTAACCCCTCGGCCAGAGAGACCGGCATACAGACACATACACACACAAAATTCCCCCCGCCCCCTTCTCTTTGTATTCGCTGTTAATGATTATGCATACATTAGTAAAGGTACTGTGTGTATGTGTGTGTTTATGTCTACACGCACACAGACACACACACACACACACACGCACATACACACATTATATATATATATATATATATATATATATATATATATATATATATATATATATATATATAATAGACAGGTGACCTAGATAATTTTACTATCTATTGCTTTTCTTCCTGGGGAATTCCAAAGAGCTGGGAGGGGCATATCCCAGTTAAGAAAATGTAGCTGATTGGAATGGTTTAGAGACAGTCAGCGATGTCAGTCTTCTTTGAACACGTATTACACATCAATAGAATATATTAGCAAATCCTGCGGTAGGCGCGATAGAGAAAATATTTAGGCAAATAAGAGAAAATATTTAGGCCCATAATAGATAGGAACACTGAGCTGATCCACGACACTGGTGATCGAGTGAAATGGCGAGTCATGACCGCCCACGCTTACGGCATGGCACATGATTGATTGATTGATTGAATAGATACAGTTGTAGGCTTCTGAATTTGTTTTCTTTTTACATATCCGGCATTGGGGAATTTAGTGGCCAGTTTTTGTTTCTTCTACCCTCTTTTTTTTTTTTGCATATCCCTTATAGGAAGTTGCAGTCAACATCAGCATTTTTCAGCTGCTGTTGATATACTAGGCATGATTACGCTCACTAGTTTGCCATTGCCTTCTGAGCGACCGGCTCACACCCCGTAAGTTACCAACGCGATGAGAACCGCTACCAATTCTCGCGCAGGTTACGTTACTCACGAGAATATACGGGATTACAGAGAAAGACGTTGACCTCTGGGCCAGGGAGACCGGCCTTCTATCCTACTTGTTCATATGAATTTTTCCCCAAAAATGTGTGAGGTGAATCATATACTTATTGGATGTGGGAGGCGGACTGGTTAGAAAACATCCGGTTTTGAGGTTAATAGACAGACAAGCATACAGACAGGCATGCAGACACGGATAGGAAGAAAGACAGACAATACATTCGGGCAAGCAGACTTTCACATAGATAGGCAGGCAGACTGACAGACAGACACGTGGATGCCCCGCAGACGAATCTATATATTTACAAACAGATAGACATATAATCATACACAGACAGACAGACGGTTAGACAGAGAGACAGATTGGTATATACGTAGGTACATATCTAGGTAGGAAGAAAACTAGACAGACAGACAGCCGGATGGATGGATGGATGGATGGATGCGGGGGTGGGAGAGTGGTTCGGCCCGGCCCAGACAGACAGACAGACAGACAGACAGGGATGGAGGGAGGGAGGGAGGGAGGGAGGGACGGACGGACGGACGGTCGGACGGGCGGGCGGGCGGGCGGGCGGGCGGGCAGACGGACGGACAGACGGACGGACGGACGGACGGACGGACGGACGGACGGACGGACGGACGGACGGACGGACGGACGGACGGACGGACGGACGGACGGACGGACGGACAGACAGACAGACAGACAGACAGACAGACAGACAGACAGACAGATAGATAGATAGATAGATAGATAGATAGATAGATAGATAGATAGATAGATAGTTTGACAGACACACTGACTGACAGTGAACAACGAGGCAGGATGTAACAATCGCATGACTGACATTGTCTGACACGCGTGACCGTGTCGATAGTGACTCACGTTTCCTTTCATCTTTCGGGTACAAACAGACAGACCGCTGACAGGGCAGACATTCCGATTACAAGATTACACACTGATACGTCATCATGTGGCGGTCTCGGCGCAGAACGTCGCTCTTTGCGTGGCCCCGCAGATAACATTCTTGATTCTTTGCCATGTCCCTCGTGTGATGCACTTGACTACCCAAACTGTTATTACGAGGGGGCTTCAAATAGAAACCTTAGAGAGAGAGAGAGAGAGAGAGAGAGAGAGAGAGAGAGAGAGAGAGAGAGAGAGAGAGAGAGAGAGCCTGACTGAGTGAGTGAGTGTGTGTATCCGTGAGAGTGAGTTAGTGAGTGGGTGAGAGAGAGAGAGAGTGTGTGAGTGAGTGAGTGAGTGAGCGAGTGAGTGAGTGAGTGAGTGAGTGAGAGTGAGTGAGTTAGTGAGTGAGTGTGTGTGTATGAGAGAGAGAAAGAGAGAGTGTGTGTGAGAGAGTGAGAGAGAGAGAGAGAGAGAGAGAGAGAGAGAGAGAGAGAGAGAGAGAGAGAGAGAATATATTCTGAAAACAAACTACAGAACAAATGTTTTATTCTTCGAAGTAGTCACCATTGAGTTCAACACAAATCCTCCAGCGCCGATAAAGTGCATGGATTCCTGCAGAAAAAGATGCTCTTGGTCGCGTGTGTAACTCATGCACCACCTGATGTACTACCTCTTCGTCACACCGAACAAAAGTCATCGCTTCTAAATACTCTCTGAGTTGTCCAAACAGGTAGAAATTACCTGGATATAGGTCTGGCGAGTACGGGGGATGTGGTACACACTGAAAGTGGAGTTCATTGATCACAAAACGTATAACAGAACGCTGCTCCACTTTGATGCATATCAAAAGTGGAGCGACCATCTCTAAACTGTCCTTAGGACGTCAATGTGTTATTCTTCACCGTAATGTCGGGTTCACAACCACTTGACAACCTTAACAATAATATTGACAGGTTGAAAGACAATGATAAGGTTATTTGTAATGTCTATCACACTTTTAAGTTTTCATTTGAAGCTCCGTCGTATGTATTAATAGCGCAAAGGTCATCGTTTCCGAATAGATAGGAGCCCCACTTAAACTTCCGTTTCGCTGAGTGGGTAGCGGGATCATTCTCTACACCGGTTAGTTAGACTTAAGTGTTGACTTCTCGTTCAGAAAGCAATGGCAAACTACTGAACGTAAAGTTAGTTAGTTGCTTAACCTTTACTGGAAGTCGCAGTCAACACCAGCATTGTTTGCTGTTGTGATCTCTTGGCAAGTTTACGTCCAGTAGTTTGCCATTGCTTTCTGAACGACGGCTATCCATAACATTTCGTTTAAAAACACCTACACAAGGTGGTCTGCTGACAAATCGCCCGCAGCTGTGTTTCGAACGCGGGTATGCGGGATTAAGAATTGCGTCCGTAATCCCTCCGCCATGGAACTGAACGTAAAATTTCCTACAAAACCGGGTTGGGATTGATCACAACGTCCTGCATGGGAGATGCAACAGTTATAGGGCAGAGAAACCTGTCCATGACTAACTCAAGTCAGGTTAATGAAGGGTTTCTCGGCCCAAAGTCAATCAATCCATCCATCAATCAAGTGGCGTCTTCCCAAGGTTGGCCGCAAGAGATACCTATCACGTTTTCGCTCTAATCGTGCGCGCTGACAGACTGTCGCGACCTAATATATGTGAAAGGCTAACACTTCACACCCCGATAGCAGTACCTGACATGTGACTCATAGTTATTTGCGTGATTTTTACAGGACGTCGCAATCAACCCCTGCATTTGTTTGGCTACACTGTGATTTACTAAGCAAGTTTTACGTTTAGTAGTTTGCCACTGATGTTACGACCGACTTTCATACTATCGAAATCCACGCAAAGGCGGCCTACTTCCAAATCGACTGCGGCTATTTCGAACCATGTCATGCGACTACCTTGAGTATATCTAAGTTGTTTTCCCCTGCTCATCATAATCTCTCTCTCTCTCTCTCTCTCTCTCTCTCTCTCTCTCTCTCTCTCTCTCTCTCTCTCTCTCTCTCTCTCTCTTCTCTCTCTCGCCCTCTCTTTCTCCCTCTCCCTCTCCATCTCTCTCTCTTTCTCTCTCTCTCTCTCTCTCTCTATCTCCATTTTCTCTCTCTCTCTCTCGCCATATTCTTTCCGACATACCGCTAATGACAATCACTGAGGTATTCACTTACCTCAGTAACCTAAAAAACACAACCTCATCTGGGTTAGATGGAATCAGCAACCGGATTCTCCGTTGTGCTGCGCCAGTGATCTGTATATCACTAACCTATGTATATAATCAGTGTCTCACCAAAGGTCACTTTCCATCAGCTCTCAAAATCGCTAAAGTGTACCCTCTTCTTAAATCTGGTTCATTGGACAATGATCTCCCGAACAATTACAGACCCATTTCCTTACTATCATCACTATTTAAGCCACTAGAAAAACACATCCATAAAGTAACATTACAGTATTTAGTTCGCAACAAGCTTATTGTTGACAACCAATCAGGATTTCGACCAAAATATTCTTGATAGAAAATTGGCACCAGAATATAAACAACAACAGTCTATGTGGAACTGTGTTTATTGATTTCAAGAAAGCATTTGATATGATAGACCATGTTATTTTAATTAAAAAACTTCAGACAATGAAAATTGGCCCTAATGTAGTCACTCTAATATCATCTTTTCTATCAAACAGAAAGCAAGTAGTATCACATAATAAATGTCTGTCTCATACCACTACCTTCAATATTGGAGTACCGCAAGGCTCTATTCTTGGCCCTCTATTGTTTGCCATATATATTAACGATCTACCTTTACATCTTTCGTCGTCCTGCGATCTATTTGCAGACGACTGTACAGTGTACACAAATGCTGAAAACTGTATTTTATTGGAGTCGTCTTTACAACAAGAATTAAATAATGTAGTTAGGTGGAGCTATTCAAACCGTATGCAAATTAACATCACTAAAACAAAATCAATGTTACTAACAACCAGAAAAAGACTTCAAACTCTAAGCTCACACACATCACTTCAACTTCACATCGATAACATGCCAGTAGACAGTGTAATTGAGCACAAAACATTAGGCATAATCATTGATAGAAACCTAACCTTTAATTCCCACGTTCAAGCGCTTATTAAACAAACAGCGAAAAAAGTCTACCAACTCGCCAAAATTAAAAACTTCCTTGATGAGGACACAAGGAAACTATTCTATACTTCTCATATACAGACACACTTTGACTACTGCTCTACTATCTGGGACGGTTGTTCTAATTCAAACACCAAGCGACTTTACTCACTCCAGAAACGGGCCATGAGTCTAATTTATAACAAACATTTATCTGACAATCCTAGCCTGTATAAACGCCCTCAGTTACTACCACTCCGCAAACGCCTGCTTTTCAATAATGCTAAACTAATTCACAAAATCCTGCATCGGAATGCCCCAAATTACCTTTGGCCATTGTTTAAATATAATGCTAGACACAGTAAACGTTTAAATATATTACACATTCCGAAGCCTAGGATTGACTTATACAAAACAAGCTTAACGCACTCTGCAGCTCAGCTGTGGAACAATCTTCCACAAGAAATCAAAGACATCACCAATCCCTATTCATATAATCGCAAATTACTCGAACACTATCTCAGTACGGATTATCTTCCCCCTTAATAATAGAGATAATAATAATAATAACAAAACCCTAGTATAACAGCCAGTCCCCTTTTGTTAGGCCAGTATATTCCACATGGCTAATAACAAGTGTCAGACCATTATCTAATTTACCTGTGTCGTGTAGTTTTGATGTTCGCATTTTGCCCATGCCTTTATAATGCATATCTTTTTTTATTGTTGCTGTTCTCTGTTAGCCTTGAATGATGTGTGAATGAAATAATGTATGAAAGAGAGTGATAGAAGGGCAGAATGTTAGACGGGCCTGCGTGCCCAATTCTTAACCCTTTGAAAATAAAGTTTGTTCGTTCGTTCGTTCGTTCGTTCTCTCTCTCTCTCACCTACATTTCACCGTTGGCCAAATCCCTTTCCACTATCCACCCGTCGTGTTATTTCTATTTGAAGAAAATATTTAAAAACTATGGTCGATTTCACTGCACGGGGTTTTATCTCATAGGGCTCGGTCTCTTTCCTCCGAGCGGCCTGCCTAAAGCTTGGCTCGGAGCACGAACTCCGCAGCTTCAGCGAGGCTCTTCAGGATTCTCATCTCAGAGAAAAGAACTCCCATAAACCAAATGACGGAGACCGGAAATGAACCCAAAACATATGGAACGTTTGGCAGCGGCTTACTCACTTCGCGACGGATACTTTAATTTTACGTTGTTACTTTAGTAAAAAAGAAGAGCAGTAGGCCGACTGGCTATGAATTCTGTGTTCTCTTTCATGAGACCCGGGTTCGAATTCTCAGTAAGGTGATAGATTTTTGTTTCTGTAAAAGAAAGGGGGAGGGGGTGCGGGAAGGGGAAATCCATAACCTGCACAGTTCACGACGACTGCACTAGCCAGGCGGCCTTAATTCATCAAGCTAAAGACCTCCCCATTTACCCGACCTAAACTGCAAGGTATCATAGGCAGTGGTTGGCAGATAACAGTTACTTCTGAAAAAAAAAAAAAATAAATAAAAGTAACAGCTATGTTAATATCGTAACATATTATTCTGCTAGAGTTGTACAGTTGTAAGAAATATCTTCTAACGACAATTGATCATCTAGTTTTTTTTTTAGCTGAGCCAGTTAATAAACTCTGGGATGCATCCATCCAGCTGGAATCAATACTGTTGTGGATGCCACTATATAATCATGCTGTCTTCCCTCTATATATTCATATCGGACTGTTTACACACCTTTGGCCACACATATCCGATCTGACACTTTGGCAGGCGAACGGTGCTTAACCTTTGTAGCAAAAGAGCGCCGTTCAAAACCGGATTGAATCCCATTTCTGTGCCTTCTCAGCAACAGAGGAGTTGTTTTTATCGTATTATTGTGTGTGTGTGTGTGTGTGTGTGTGTGTGTGTGTGTGTGTGTGTGTGCGCGCGCGCGCGCGCGCGTGCGTATTTTTTTTTTTTATCGGTTTGTGTTGTCGTGTCCTTGAAAAAAATTCTTAGAATCGAAACGTCGGTTGTCCTCTGTGTCCTATAATACTTATTTTTAAATGTTATTACTTAATTATTATATATTTTTTGATTGTCTCTGATTGTTTGGATGATTGTCACTCTTTTTCACCGTTATGGAGTCCTTTATAAAGTATGTACACTGTGTCTCATCTTTTCGCAGGAGCTAAATATACATGACTGTTTGCAATCCATATTGTTATATTTTGCTTCTTTTGTTCAATAGCTTTTTCGAAGTGTTAAAGTGTCAATACTACATGGACCTATTAAGCAATAGTCACAGATTATGTAACGGCTATGACAGATGAGGTGACCATCTGCATGTCAGAACCTCGCCCAAGTCTTTCCTCCAAATCTGAGCAAAATCTGTTAAGCTTGTCTCAGAAAACTTTCTTGTGGCTTTGTCGCAACATCTTCACGTCGTTACACCGGAGAAGCTACGAACAACGCCCAGGGACAAGTGGGGTGATGCCGATGAAGACGTCTTCATCAACTTGACAGCTCAAGCACAGACACTTCATCGCCGAACAGACACGGCCTTGATCACACGGATCTGTAAACAAGGCAACCATTTATCATGGCGGCAGGCACGATAGCTGTCAGGTCATGACACGGACAGGCGGGCAATGGATGAGTTCTGTCAACATATGATTGTCAGACACTACTTACTGTAGTAGCTTCCAGCTGGCCTTGCGTATTAGTTTTCTTCAGCCGGGCTGTGTCGTCATATGGAGGTGACAGGTTTGAATCCCGGTTACCGCATAACATTTATGTGTGTGTGTGTGGGGGGGGGGGAGTGGAGGGGGGGGGGAGTGGAGAGGGGGGGAATCCCCTGCCTCGCAACCCGAAGGTCGTGTGTTCGATTCTGGACTCTGTCATTTGATTCATGAGTGCAGTTTCGCGGAGACTCCTGGGGGTCTTCGTGGGGCTACTCGTGCTTTGTGCGACGCTTTGGGCTAGCAGCCAACGGACAGAGCCACGTGGGATAAAACCCGGTGCAATGAAGTCTATGAGCACTGACAAGTATATTGTTGTGTCTTCTATGAGCACGGATAAAAATATGATTGTTGCGTCTATCAGCACGGATAAGTATATTGTGTCTTCTATGAGCACGGATAAATATATTATTGTGTCTTCTATGAGCATGGACAAGTATATTGTTGTGTCTTCTATGAGCACGGACAAGTATACTGTTGTATCTTCTATGAGCAAGGATAAATATATTTTTGTGTTTTCTATGAGCACGGACAAGTATATTGTTGTGTCTTCTATGAGCACGGACAAGTATATTGTTGTGTCTTCTATGAGCACGGACAAGTATACTGTTGTATCTTCTATGAGCAAGGATAAATATATTGTTGTGTTTTCTATGAGCACGGACAAGTATATTCTTGTGTCTTTTATAAGCACTGTCAAGTATATTGTTGTGTCTTCTATGAGCACGGATAAATATATTATTGTTGCTTCTATGAGCACGGATCAGTATATTCGTGTGTCTTCGTGTGAAAGATTGAAGTATGTAAATGTAAACTCAATTATCACTCATCTATCTGTTTAATCGCAGACGAGTTAGTGTAATCGCTGGGAGGATATGCTGATAATGCGATGGGTCCTGTGGGACGAGGGTTCGGCATATATATATATATATATATATATATATATATATATATATATATATATATATATATGTGTGTGTGTGTGTGTGTGTATGTGTGTGTGTGTGTGTATGTGTGTGTGTGTGTGTGTATTTGTGTGTTTGATATGTGGGTGTGGATGGACTGAAACAGTGTCAAGGAACAATATCATCAGCAGAGTTGATCCAGGGTACCAAAAACCGAGATCTGTGATGAGACATGAACGCCTGCGCCAGCCGACAGGATACACGATGGTCAATACAAAACACATACAATGAACAGTATGACACTTACCCAACATTTGGAGCAAAATATCCAGGCTTTCGAACACAAACCGTAAACTAAACTTCTGCACATTTCGTCTTCAGAACAACACGTCAATGCTTCTTTACAGAAGAAATACATACACATATTACCAAAAACAGCCGTTGGTAACGAGAAGACGACACCAAGATTTCTAGTTGGAGACAGATTTCGTACGGTACGTTTGAAGACTATTTGTGGCTAATAATATGGGAGGATATACCGCGTGCGACTTTGATATAGTTACAGGTATGTGGCACCTTAATGATTAACCGTCGAGGTAAAAGAATCTAGTATACATACACATATACCGGGTGTTTGTAAAGTCGCACTACACTTTGTATGTAGAACAAATTTTAAAAAATAAATGAAGTACATGATGTCTTCAAAATTCTTTCTTCCGTTGATAACACCATTCTGTTTGGAGTGCAAAGAATTACTCCAGCAGACGACAGCCATTCGCTGCATATTGCTTCACTATGGACTTTGGAACACATTTTTGATGACATCATGTTCTACATACAAAGTGTGGTGAGACTTTACAAACACCTTCTACATATATACACACAAACATACGTATATAATTAAACTAGCTAGCTGCGTATCTTTTACGGAACGTAGCAATCAGCCTCTGCATTTATTAGCTATGTGTGATTTACTCGGCAAATTTACGTGCAGTAGCTTGTCATTGTTTTCTGAACAGCCGACGTTCATGTCATAAAATTCAACACAAAGCAGTCTATTGCAATTTGCCGGCGTCTGATTTCGCACCCTCGATTCAGAATGTCTGAGAATTCTGAAACTGCGGTCTCTAACCCGTAAGCTGATCATTAACACAGCAGGTAAAAGAACCTTGCAAACACAAACAAACAAACAAACAAACAAACACAGAGAGAGAGAGAGAGAGAGAGAGAGAGAGAGAGAGAGAGAGAGAGAGAGAGAGAGAGAGAGAGAGAGAGAGAGAGAGAGAGGGAAAAAGAGAGATAGAGAACAGTTACTCATAAAGTGTATCTTCACAGCAGAAAATTAAATCACCACAGATAGCACACACAATGGTATCCAATAATTCCAAGCGTGTTTCAAATATATTCTAACCACACGAATTAGCCACAAATCGACGGTAATACCGGAATAATCTGTTATCATTAACATCATCGAAGCACTATACACAGAAGCCCGCAAGAACAGTGATTTTGCATAATGACATAGCAAAAACTATTTTCAAATCAACAGTAGTTTGTCAGCAACGCTATTCCTTTCTCGACAGCTCACTCTACGCTTGCTATAGTGTACAAAGCAGTGTCCGTGATTAGTTTCTTTACACTGTTTTGTAAGTAGGGCCAACCATGTTTCTTTTAGCGATTGATGATAGAAAAACAAGAAGTGAAGCAAAGGGTTAGCTTCAAAGGAACACGATCACACATTATGGTTGATGACATTACGGCTGTAAGCCGTCATTTGCAAACGAAAATAATAGATGAAGACAGAAAAGTATCTACATTAAAACGTTATACACCAACAGTACATGTAGAGTTTCTACATTAAAACGTTATACATCTCCAGGACCAAAACGTTATATATCTCCAAGAGCATGTGTAGCGTGTCTACATTAAAACGTTATACACCCCCAAGAGCATGTTAAAAGTAGCTATATTTTAATGTAGATATTTTGCACATGTTTCTGTATAAAGCTTTAATGTAGACAATTTACGCATGCTATTGAAGTATAACGTTTTAATATAGACACAATACACATGCTGTTGGAGATGTATGACGTTTTAATGTCCATCCACCATCATGTGCCATGCCGATAAGCGTGGGCGGTCATGTTGTGCCATCTCACTCGATCACCAGAGTCGTGGATCAGCTATGTGCTCCTGTCTCGACCATGCCACGTGGCCAAGCCATACAGGTATTTGCTTCTAGGTCTTTCCCTTGGTCTCTTCCCTTCGATCTTGCCAGTTGTCACCAAGTTCTCCAATCCATTTCTTCTCATAACATGCCCAAAAAATTTTGACTGTCTACGTCTAATTTCTCTAATCAGTTTACGATGTTCATTTGTCTCCTGTAGTACTTGGTCATTGGTTTTTCTGTCTGTCCATGGTATTCTTTGCATTTTCCTCAGAAACCACATTTCCACAGCCATCAGATGTTTTTCAGCTTGACTGCCCATTGTCCAAGTTTCACATCCATACAAAAGAACAGGCTCTATGTATCCCCTCAACACTCTTTTTCTCGTTTCAATTGACATCTTTTTATTGGTCAGAATGTTTCTCATCTTGCTAAAGGCTACTTTCGCCATGGCGATTCTTGTTCTAATCTCTTCAAGGCATCTCCCATTATGACTGTTCCAAGATAATTGTACCGATTCACTTGTTGAAGAATATTTCCATTTACTTGTATATTACATTGTGGCACTTCTTCCGTCCTAGTGACGACCATAACCTGAGTCTTTTTACAATTTAATTATAACCCCAGTTGCTCACTGTGTACAACAACCGCATCTACTAATTGTTGCAGGTCCTGCGCATTGTCTGCAATTAATACTGTATCATCTGCATATCTAATGTTATTGATGTTTCGTCCTCCAATGCTGATTCCATTTATATCCTCTACATTTCTGAAAATATTTTCACTGTACAGGGAAAAAAGATCTGGAGACATCACACATCCCTGCCTAACACCTCTTTTAATTGGCTGATACTGTGCCACTTCATTATCAATCCTTATTGCAGCTTGTTGTTTCCAATATATGTTTTTATAAGTCTAATGTCTTTCTCATTAATTTGTAGATCTGCAAGCATATCTACCACGTTGACATGTCTAACTCTATCAAAAGCCTTTGTATAGTCAATAAAGCAAAGATGTATATCCTTGTTTACTTCTATAGCACGTTCAATAACTGTTCGCAGCATATACACAGCATTTACTTTACCCTTTCCTTCTACAAACCCACATTGTTATTCCCCTATTTCAGGTTGTATCTTCTTCCTCACTCTTTGCATGATAATTCTTAGCAAAATCTTCGTGATGTGACTCATTATACTAATTGTTCTATGTTGATCACATTCCAAGGTTCCTGATTTCTTTGTTATTGCAATAAATACAGAGTTACATAATTCAGGAGGTATATCTACACGCTCCATATATCTACAAGCCCCATATATCTACACGCTCCATATATCTACACGCTACATATATCTACACACTCTATATATCTACACAGCCCATATACCTACACACTCCATGCATCTACACATTCCATACATCTACACACTCCATATATCTACACACCCCATATATCTACACGCTCCATATATCTATACGCTACATATATCTACACGCTACATATATCTACACACTCCATATATCTACACACCCCATATATCTACACACCCCACATATCTATACACCACATAAATATACATACTCCATATATCTACATACTCCATATATCTACACACCTCATAACCACAAACCATACTATAACCACACAGGCCCTCGGTGTATCAGCCATTCAGTTATCTATCCGGACATCTGTCCGTCAGTCACCTTCCAGTACACAAACATGTTAAATTAAATATTACGCGATCAAACAAGTTGATGCACTTTTAATACATCAGCTTTATGGGTGTGTACACGTCATCGTAGTCTCAGTGTAAAACCTGGAGTCACTTCCCCTTGTTTGAACTCTTATCTCCCTTTTTCTCTGTGTAATAGCTATCAATCCTTTAATTGGTATATCCATTTCACCAACCGACCTGCTGTTGATAACTATATTAAATTAGACGTGATGACACTGTATCCCATAAGGCTCGGTGTCATTCTGAAGGGAGGCCTGCCTAAAGTGTCGCAAAAAAAGCACGAACTTCGTAGCTCCAGCGACGTCCCCCAGGAGTCTCCGAGAAATCTGCACCCTTGAACCGAATGCCGGTGTGCAGAAACGAACCCAGAACCTTCAGAGAGCAAAACATGTGGTTTATCCACTTGGCCATGGAGACTCTCGCAGATAATGTTATTGATGTTGTCTAAGATTAATTGATTGGAGAAGTTAGACGTAGACAGTCAAAGTTGTGTTTTTTTTGCGGGGGAGGGAGGGGGGGGGGCGGCACGTTATAAGGGGAAAAAATGAACTAGAGAACTTGGTGACAACTGGTAAGATTAAGGGAAAAAGAAAAAGAGGATGATAGAGAAGTAAATATTAGATGGCTTGGCCAGATGGGATGGTCGAGACAAAAACACAGAGCTGATCCATGACTCTGGTGACCGTGTGTGATGGTGAAACATGACAGCGCACGCTTATCGGCTGGCACATGGTGATTATGAAGATTAACCTTATGAGTGACGTGTGAATGAAATAATGTACAAAAGCTAAACGAACGAACGAAAATTATTTTCAAAGGGTCACAAACTGAAGACTCAGGCGCGTCTTACATTCGGCCCTTCTTATCATTCATCTTTCGTACATCAGTTACACATTATGCATGTGGAATAAGAAGAGCAGAGTGTTAGACGGACCTACATGCCCAAATCTTAACCCTCTGAACATAAAGTTCGTTTGTGCATTCCTTTGAACTCTTGTTACCCATCTGTACTTGTTTGTAATGTCTGACTAAATAGTTTGTGTTTATAAGGGACGCGCTTACCATGATCGTATTTATCTCCCCTCAATTTGGCTTTGCTCTGGTGAAAACCACACCTGCCAGTGTTTGACAAATAGACAGGTAATAATATTAACATGCAGCCAACATAAATAGTGGCTCACGGACACGAACAGCGGTTAGTCAAGATCACGGGACACCATGACGAAATACAAAATGCGTAGCTGGCGTCATAAAGTGAATTGCGTTGCAGTTTCGTCATGCCTGCAGGTCAGTACATCCGACGTCGACAATAATTTTTTCAGGTACGTTTTCCTTGGCCTTTGACTGTCCCCAGTCTACCTATAAGGCAGCAGGTTTGTGTGTCTCCTCGTCTGATTCTTATCCCTTGACCTGTCCGACATGGGAGACCCTACCAGTAGGTGTGCTACCGTCGGTATAGCTCTTGGTGTCATAGGGACACGCAAACTCATGTGCCACTGTAAAGTGAAGACACGGTATGTGTGTATGTGTGTGTGTGTGTGGGGGGGGGGGGGCAGGGGGGGCTTGCCCTGAACGATCTTCATCATTTTAAATTCACGAAGATACCACTCCGGTAGGAAGTACACAACACAAAGTAAAATTACGATTTTACAAAATGCACAGAAATAGCAATTAATGGGAAACACTTGAGACCATTGGAGTTCCATAAGAAATAATGTCACAAGTACCATAGCAAGGGAAATCAGAATTATAGATCACAGGTCACCTGGTCACAGTGAAAAAAATAAATAAATAAATAAAAATTATAGTGTGAGAACCCCGGGATTCAAATCTGACCTGCAAATGACGACAGCGTCTCACTTAAGGGACAAATGTAATTTGGCGCACTTTTTTTTTTCTTTTAAATTTGCATAAACTTAACAGGACGTCGCAGTCAACTCCATCATTTTTTGGCTGTTTGTGATTTCCTGGCAAGTTTACGTTCAGTGGTTTTCCATTGCTTTCTGAACGACGGTACTTATACCTTTGTATGGGTAAACCAACGTATGGTGGTCTGCTTCCAAATCGCCCGGAGCTGTATCGAACGTAGTATACGATATTACGAATTGCATTCGTAACCCCTTCGTGAGAGAGCCGACTATAGTCCAGGCGTCTTCAGTAACCTGGTCTAGTATCCACCGGAACCCACAACAATGAAATAGCCAAATTTAAACAGCACCTTGGGTCTCGGAAGGTTATATTAACCAAGCATTCATCTGTGACTTATGGGTTGTGAACATAATTTCACAACCCCAACATACCGACTGCAAGCGATTTGGTAGCAGATCGCTTTGCGTTGATTTTCACAATAGTATGAGAGTCGGTCGTTCATAAAGCAATCACAATCTACTGAATGTGAAATTGCCCAGAAAATCGCAAACATCAAATAAATGCGGAGATGACTGCGACGTTCTGTAAAGACAAATAAAAGCATACACACAAAGACATGTAACCGTTATGATCTATCCATCATGTGTCATGCCGATAAGCGTGGACGGGCATTTTTCGCCATCTCACTCGATCACCAGAGTCGTTGATCAGGTCCATATCCTTGTCTCGATCGTGCCACATGGCCAAGACATCCAGGTATTTACTTCTCGGTCTTCCCTTTGGTCTCTTCCCTTCGATCTTGCCCGTTATGCTGGGCCTAGCATATTTCGACAGTTTAAAGATGAGACATGATCGTTTGGTGATACTGCGTTATACGTATTACACAGAAATGGCCAAGATAGAAATGACTAGCTAGTTGAATGGCTGTGTCTGCAGCTCTGGGAGGGGTATTGCTGCATGATATGGCAGACGTGGTCAAGGCCCTTTGTATTGTACGAGGGCTCAGATGACTCATCATGCCCTTGAGGAAATGGTTCGGCAGGCAGTGAGTGACCAGAGGATATGGTCGACACTGACATACTCAGACAGCAACTGCTACCGTTGGTACTGGGACTCTACCTGAAAATCTCCTGACTCTTGTTGAAAATGAGAACGGACCTCATATGTTAATGTTCTGATTACTTTGATGTCGGTTCCTAACTCAATAAACTTAACTCTATCTAGCAATGCACTTATGTCCACTGGTTCCTTCAGTGAGGAGCTGTCGTCATTTAGAGGGGCAGGTTCGAATCTCGATGTCGCTACACAATACCTTTCAATTATCGTATTGTCTAGTGTCCTTTGATCCCTACTTCGGACTTTCACTTCTGCAATTGGTTTCTTCAACATTCTAACACTCATTGTTCTTTTTCTTCATCTCAATACCCGGTGTCTTCAAAATGCGATTACGCATTGTCCAATATTCCTATGTAACTACCTTTGTTGTTGCGTACTAGACGACCTCACTGCATTATTTAGGTTCTCTTTGGTTTCCTGCATTGTCTCGTCCTTTCAAGGAGGAGCGCAACTGGGAGGGTACAAACCTTATCCTAGTTCGAGAAACTGCAACCTAAGGACTAAATGTCACGGCAGGGCAGACCAGGCCCTAAGACTTGGTCGATAACTAGTCTGGGGACGAAGCTCCGACGGTTGGACAGTAGTTGGAGCATTGTTTTACTGATCCAGCAGCTTTTGAAGCTTGTCTTGCTGTCGCCTTTCCTCTGGAGTAAACTAGACAGGCCGAGAGTGGGGTCATGCTGCATGGGCAACACATGGCCTCTACAATTCAGCCCACGCAGTGTTCAGTGAAAAGGTATTATTCCATCCCAGGTTCCCGCCATGAGTTGTAGTTATTATGCCTTTTATAACATAGTCTCTCTGATAGGGGATATAGATGGGTGTGCAAGGGGAAGGGATCTAGTATTCGAAAATGCACGGGTGAGCACCCCAATGGGAGGTAACTAGGGAATGTCACGCAGTGACGTGAGGGTAGTAGACAAGTTAGTTACCACCTACAGCTTGAAGGGACAAGTCGTATGGTTAACATCTGGAGCGAAGGTCATGATAAACTGATAGATTACCAATTGGTCAACTGTATTGAGATAATAAAAAGGAACTCTTGGAAATTACTGCCATGACTTCGTGTTGCTCTATCCACACCACATCATATTAGTCGCCAGTACTGTTACACTTTCTGAAGTACAATGTATCAAACTATCAGCTATCAAGACGCCAAGGCGCCAGTAGCAGCAGCAGTAACAGCAGCAGCAGCAGCAGCAGTAGTAGTAGTAGTAATAGTAGTGGTTGTGGTGGTGGTGTTGGTAGTAGTAGTAGTAGTAGTAGTAGTAGTAGTAGTAGTAGTAGTAGTAGTAGTAGTAGTAGTAGCAGCAGTAGTAGTAGTAATAGTAGTGGTTGTGGTGGTGGTGTTGGTAGTAGTAGTAGTAGTAGTAGTAGTAGTAGTAGTAGTAGTAGTAGTAGTAGCAGTAGTAGTAGTAGTAGCAGTAGTAGTAGTAACAGTAGTAGCAGCAGCAGTAGTAGTAGTAGTAGTAGAGGTAGTAATGGTGGTGGTAGTGGTGGTGGTGGTAGTGGTGTTTGTGGTAGTGGTAGCGGCAGCGGCAGCGGCAGCGGCAGCGGCAGCAGCAGCAGCAGCAGCAGCAGCAGCAGCAGCAGCAGTAGTAGTAGTAGTAGTAGTAGTAGTAGTAGTAGTAGTAGTAGTAGTAGTAGTAGGAGTAGTAGTAGTAGTAGTAGTAGTAGTAGTAGTAGTAGTGGGTTCTCCTGGATAGCAACGATTTTTTCTGTGGGAGGTAGTTTCAACAAAAGAAGAAAGCGCTGAATGGATTGACAGAGTGGCAAGATCAAACAAGGAAACATATTAATAACTTTTATGTACATTTTCATGTACAGGTTTCCATGTAGTTGTATCGGTATGTGTTAGTTGTTTGTGCGTTGGCGAAGGCTTTAGCCGCAAATTCCAGTTGATGACTTAACGATTATTTTTCCCATTTTAGTTAATTCATAAATTGCCAAAAAAGTTACAGATCGATAGCCGAACAGTCTAACTCAGAGGATCGAAGAGCTGGCAGCCAGACAGGTTTACCACGAAATCGAAAAATAACGATTACCACACACCACTTCCCATAGCGATCAACGTTTGCCTCATTCCACCCAGGCTGCCTTCTTTGAATGAATCGTATGAATGCCAGGATTCCTGCGAACTGAGCAAACATTCCATAAATATCACGTGAGATGTCCAGAAAATGATGAGGCTGGCGATGTGAAAGAGTGTAAAAAAAAAAAAAAATAGTATCTGTGACTTGAGTTGATTTGAGTTGAGTTGAGCTGTTTAGAGTTTAGTTAAGAACGGACATGAGTGCAATCGGGAAATTCCCATAAGCACTTCGTCCTCGTCTTTAACAACCAGTGAAGAGTCCAATTACTGATGGTACCACAGTATCTGAGACAGGAGTCTGTTATATATTAGCCATCCATCCATCATGTGCCATGGCGATAAGCGTGGGTGGTCATGTTTTGCATTCCCACACGATCACCAGAGTCGTGGATCAGTTCCGTGTTCCTGTCTCGACCATGCCGGTGGCCAAGCCATCCAGATATTAACTTTTTTGCCTTCCCCTTGGTCTCTTCCCTTCGATCTTGCCAGTTGTCACAAAATTCTCCAAATCATTTTTCTCATAACATGCCCAAAAATGTTGACTGTCTACGTCTAATGTCTCTAATCAATTTACGATCGTCATTTCTTTCTTGAAGGACCTTTTCATTGGTTTTTCTGTCAGTCCATGTATATATATTAGCACCATCACATTATGTAAGCCTGAACGCACGCAGTAATAATCTTTCTCTCTCTTACCGAACGACGAGTGCAGGCGCCGAAACCTCGTCCCACAGGACCCATGACACTATCAGCATATCCTCCTTGCGATTACACTAACGCGTCAGCTATTTAACAGATAGATGAGTGATAACTTGAGTTTACATCCTTCAATCTTTCATCCTTTTCTCTTGTCAGCTAGTTCACCCATTTACTCATTATTCAAATATTCACCCATTCAGAACAATCATGTATGTCCGAATGTTCCTTGTCTGATCTTATATATCACAGATAAGAGAAATCCGACTGCAGCAAGTGACGACAATGTTAAAGGAATTAAAAAGGTGCGTGGAACATGCGGAGAAACAACAAGCACAGACATGTGTACATACCTTGGAATGATCACAGACCAGGGTAAATATAAATCACCGTAAGGACATTGTGTCATAATAATAATATTAATAATAATAATAATAATAATAATAATAATAATAATAATAATAATAATAATAATAGAGCTAAAGCAACATGCAATAAATACGTTCAAGAACAACAATCAAATACGACGGTTCGTTACTAATAACCTTGTTCGAGAACAAAACAAACAAAGCCATCGAAAAATTATTATAGTAACAAATAATACACAATATAAATAATAGGTTACAACCGTATTCAAAACAAGGAAGGATCTGATCTAACCAAATAGCCAATCATACCATCTAGTCCAGTGGTTCTCAACCTTTTTTGGCCCGTGCACCCCTTCACCATATTTTCAGAACGTAATCCCCCCCCCCCCTTTTTTTTCGTATTTACTCCCTATAACCCCCCCTCCCTTTTTTTTACACAGTATACGTAAAAATGGAAGCTAAATTTAATAACACATACAGAACAAGTTTAGACGTCTACATACGACAACATGATTTGCGGGTCTACTTACGTTATAAAATTAATGTCAAAAGGGTAAGACGTACAGAACCGTAAAGTATATAGGTTAAAAAAAGAAAAAAAACAGTATAAAGTAATCGGTTCTTGCATTAACGTGGTCTTGAAATAATCTTACCCCCCCCCCCCCCCCACTTTCGGAAAAACTAAATTCCCACCGTGGGGGGGGGGGGGGGAATTTCCACACCGGTTGAGAACCACCGATCTAGTCTATTTTGTTTATGAAAGCTGTGTGACTGCTGGCCCATTAGATATGTAAGACAGGATGCCAGACATTGCAGACACCTGAAGACAACATGGCTGAATGGATAAGAACGCATGTCCTCGAACATTCGGTGTGCTGACGCCGAGTTAAGAGGTTCAACCCCGACACCGGACAGTTGAACTGACATGTTGACTTCTCTTCCTTGACTTGGGGATGCAAAATTACAAGTACCTCTGAAGTCGGAGTGGGTTTGCCTGATGGCGAGGGACACTGGTAATAGGGAAAGCTAATCCACACGCAAAATCCAGTTCAGTGCTACTAGAAGTAGTGTTTATGGACTACACTTGAGTTTAAAGCGAGCAGGAAAAATTAAAAAAAAAAAATTGCAGACACCTAGGGCATGGCAATGCACGAGACGGGGACACTGGCAAAGGGACGAGGATCTTATCAGCGTGTGGTGATACAGAGCTACGTTCTACAAATGATCTGCCACATGATGATGATGAGTGGTGATAGAACAATTATTTCTTGATTAGTTTTAGCAACCTGCCAGATGAAATGTATGAGAGATGCCAACTTAACCATCGTGACGGACTGAGTATTTGAAGTTATCAAACAGACTGGGATTAACACTTTGTACCGCATATATTGAAAGGCTTATTTATTTTGCCAGAGAAGCGGCATTATGGTCTGCCCATTACATGTGGCAACATTATAGAATTATAATCATGTAATGTAAAAAGCGTTCACACTGGACCTCCTAGTGTCCCAAATAGCTGGATATCACACCCACTACACGGATATCCCTGGAAAATATGACGTCATCGGGTTCTGGATATAGTCTCCGGCCAACATCGTCCTTAATCGAATTTTAATTCGGTACATTTTAAGTTAGAGCCGGACACCGTAATTCAAAACTACTTCGATTGTCCCTCGCAGTTCCTCTAGCCATAAAGGGCAATGGCATGCTGGGCCAACCCCGGGCTTAGGCCATCTATTTATCAACGCCTTTGCTGAGACAGCTCAGACTTCGTTGATGTGATGTGGCCACCATTACAGCAGGCAAACAGCTGAATTCCAGAAGATACACTTCACAGATGGTAGCTGAGTTTTACAAGCGGGAACATCAAAACTGGGGTAGCGGAGCCGGGAAACTCCAGTATTGGTAGAAGTAATCCACTAGAAGATGTAACTTTAAAGATGTGAAATGCTAACAGTGTCACACATGCAAGGTCGCGGCTTGATGGGGTGATGTAACATGTTACGTTCCCTGTAACTATTTTATGATGAGCCTTATTGGTGGTAGAGTCTTGGCTAGCAATTTCCACGACGAACCAGTGTAAAGTGTAAGAATAAGAGCAGGAAGAAGAGAAGGAGAAGGAAGAGAAGTAGAGGGAGGAAGAAGAGGTTGGAGGAAGAAGAGGAAGGAGTAAGAGGATGATGAAGACCACGACGAGGAAGAGGAGAAGGAGAATGAAAAAGAAGAAGAATCAGCAGAAGAACAAGAAGACGAGAAAGAGGATGAAGAAGTAAAAACAACAGTAATAGTAGTAGTAGTAGTAGTAGTAGTAGTAGTAGTAGTAGTAGTAGTAGTAGTAGTAGTAGTAGTAGTAGTAGTAGTAGTAGTAGTAGTAGTAGTAGTAGTAGTAGTAGTAGTAGTAGTAATAGTAGTAGTAGGAGAAGGAGGAGGAGGAGGAGGAGGCGGAGGAGGAGGAAGTGTGGAAGACGAAAAAGAAATAGATGCAGCAGCAGCAGCAGCAGCAGAAGAAGAAGAAGAAGAAGAAGAAGAAGAAGAAGAAGAAGAAGAAGAAGAAGAAGAAGAAGAAGAAGAAGAAGAAGAAGAAGAAGAAGAAGAAGAAGAAGAAGAAGAAGAAGAAGAAGAAGAAGAAGAAGAAGAAGAAGAAGAAGAAGAAGAAGAAGAAGAAGAAGAAGAAGAAGAAGAAGAAGAAGAAGAAGAACAATTCATGTTGTGCTACCACATCCTTGTGCAGTCACCATCTTCGCAATATATGTTGGTAGATATAGAATTAATTATGCCCCAACAAACTATATTATATCACGATAATCTATATTATCGTATATTACTATTGATTAGTCTTGTAGCGGTGGGTATATTATTGCATACTCTAGTGAACTGTTAGCTGCCCTTCTAACGGCGTGTGACCCAGAATACACGCGTCACATGGCCTCATCTGTGGGTATGGAACGTGTCGATTGACATGGACTGATAATTCATAATAAAGATGTTCTTATTATTTTTAATGCTTGTTAGATAACGAATTTATGTTATGCTGTTTGTCTGGCTTGCAATTTATTTGTACGACACGTACGTACGTACACGTGTGTGTGTGTGTGTGTGTGTGTGTGTGTGTGTGTGTGTGTGTGTGTGTGTGTGTGTGTGTGTGTGTGTGTGTGTGTGTCCATGTGTCCGTGTGTGTGTGTGTATACGAGTATATATCTGTCTATCAACACATCTATCCTGTCTATTAACCCATTTATCTGTCTATCTCTTCCTCTCTCTCTTCCCCTCACTTCCTACCGCTCGTCGGTCTACACACATGTGATCATATCTCTGTTTTAAATGTTCTTAAATTGCTTAAATGTACTCTTCCACAAACATTAAGGCGCAGTATGCATGTGGTGTTTTTGTTTTGTTCCAGATGTATTGGTGTTACCTTTCCTCTGGAGTAAACTAGGCAGGCCGAGAGAGGAATCATACTGCATGGTCAACACATGATCTCTACTATCCAGCCCCGGCGTTTTGCTATGGAGAGGTATAACATTCGCCACTCCTATGAGTTGTAGCTTCTGTTCCTCGTGAGAAGCCAAATGTGACAAACTGTCATCTGTCAAGACACTAAGATGTCAGTGACAGTGCATATGGTGTTAGATTCATAACTGTATTGACTAATCGGCACTAGTTTGAGCCCTGTACACCCTGCATCTTAACGCCATCAGTATTATAAGCACTTGCACCCAGCCATCAACATTTATCTTGAAGCATCTAACTTCGTGTTTGGTCCACAAGGATTGGGGTACGAACCATAACCACGACTTTTATTGTCTCATCCTTCAGATGACTCTCATGAGGATGTGAAGGATATGTACAGTTAGTTCCATATCATTTACATGAAGTCGCAAACAACCCCAGCATCTTTTCCACTTTTCACATTGGGCAGTGGGGAGCATTTTGTGCGATATTCACTGGCACAGGAACGGAGCATAATGGGGACAACCCGTTGCTATGAGGTTGGAACTACGACTAACTAACTAACTAACTAACAACCCCAGCATTCTGTGGCTGTTTGGGATTTCTTGGCAAGTTCATGTTCAGTAATTTGCGATTGGTCTCTCTGGTCTAGAGGTTACACGACTTTCTCCGTAATCTTGTATACTCTCGTAAGTAACGTGACGTTGCGCGAGAATTGGTAGCGGTTCTCTCCGCGTCGGTAACTTACGGGGTATTTGAGCCGTTCGCTCAGAAAGCAATGGCAAACTTCTTACCAAGAAATCAACAATCAGCTGAAAGATGCTGATGTTGACAGCGATGTCCTGTAAAGGATATACGAAAAAATAAATTGCGATTGCTTTCTGAACGACCAGCATTCATACAATTGTATGCAAATCAGCGCAAAACGCCTGCTTCCAAATTGCCCGCAGCTGTGTTTCGAACGCAATATACGGGATTACGAACTGCGTTTGTAATACCTTCCTCATAGCGAAGGCGCAAGTCATATACCAAGTTAAAATAATCGATAAGAATTAACTTTAGAGATTGTTAGTCTATCCTCTTTGTTCTTTGCTCAGTCAATTTTCTTGTTCTTCGTTTGCTAGCATTTCATTTTCTTTTCTTATTTTTATTCTCTAATCTTCTCCTTCTACTACTCCTACTGATAATCTGCTACGGGTAATTTGTATTTGATGTCTTTTTGGCCATGCATCGAAGTACACTTGTTGCTGTAGCAAGGCGCTATCGTCATTTGAAAGTGACAGGTTCGAATCCCGATCGGTAACTATAGCTTCCAATTTCTATGTTGTCTAGTGTGTCCTCTAGTCTCTAATTCTTTCTTCTATTTTTACTAGCGTCAAACAATAGACATGTATTTGATTATTTTTTTTTTTTTTCCGCGTTTCCATCCTGTTTCAGGATATTGCGGTCAACACCAGCATCTTTCAGCTGTATGTTGATTCCTAGGCTAGATTACGCTCATCAACACGCCACGACTTTCTGAGCGACCGGCTCCATACTCTCATAAGTCACTTTTGCGATTCGAACCACTGCTAATTCTCGTCGCGTCACGTGACGAGAGTATTCGGGGTTAGCGGAGAAAGCTGCTAACCCCTCGGCATGTATTTGATTATGAGCTAATTTATTTTAGGTAAAGTCGGCGTCACATCGCGAGCTCTCGTGAAGATTCCGAAAGCAATGTGTATTGAATGTAAATAAATAGTGGACAAGAAAAAAATGTACCAGTAAAGCCACCGTAACAGGTAAACGGTAGAGGATGTGACAGATCACGTCCTGATGGCTGGCGCTGCCCTTCCCACCCACCAGACATTGTTCTTGACTGTTCTGTCAACAGTCATCCAGTCTCTCTCGACATTGACTCACCGTTGACTTGGGGTAATGTAACCCATGACTGGGTTCCTTTGATAAGCCTCAGAGAGTACACCACTCGCCACCGGGTTCTACACACCTCATCTCTGGGCTTCCGGGACCCTAGGCCTGTATAGTTCAGGTCAAGCAAGAGACCATATATCCACAGTTTACTACGGGAAAGTGGCATGCTGTTCTAAGACCAGCTGTGGTGGCCTTATAACAAATGCCACGCTTTTCACCGCATGACTAGCTGGCGTTCACCATGACAATTCATAAATACACTCAGCTCACAGAAGTAGACGAAAGAAGCAGACACTAAAGGAAGCACTAGACAACATAACTATTGAAAGTTAGTTACCGACCAGGATTCCAACCTGTGATCTCCAAATAACGGAGGCGCCTCACTGCAGGAACAAGTGTACATCGACGCATGATCAACAAGTCGAATTCCGGTTGGTAACTATAGCTTTCAATTGTTATGTTGTCTAGTGTGGCTTTACTTTTTTCTTCTACTTCCATGAACGCCTAACAATACATGCGTGTTTACGAACTGACTTAGTAGCCTTAAAGGGCTCGCCCATTGATATTTCTGTATTCACGACGACAAGTGTTGTTCACACGACTATCTCATGAAGCAGAACAATACCATATGCTTGACAACGCTCACCTGTGGGGAGACCTGGCTAGGTCACAACTTTCTGGGTGTGTATCTGGTTTCTGCTCGTGCCTGAAGCCAGGCGAGAGCTTTTTTGGCGTAGTGATCAACCATCTGCTTGGCGCAACGAAATACCCGAGTATGTTTATGGACTCGAGGAGCCTCTGGTCAAGTGGCAAGATCTCCGAATTACCTTTCGGAGGATTCCGGGTTCAAATCCTGGCTAAGGTGATGGACTTTTTTCTGTCGGGGAAAAAATAAATCCTAACTAACCCGCACTGTTGGCGGCGACTGCACTAGCCGTAATTCCTCATTCTTAAGACCACCTGTCCCACACCGAAAGATACTAAAGACAGTAATGACAGTTTTCAGACACTATCATTCGGTTCAGCCATACAAATGGTATTTTTCCCGTGGAGACTGGAAATTGGTGGTGGTGGGGCGAGGGGGTGGAATGAGAGGGGGAGGGCGTGGTCGTCAGTGGAGCAAAGGATTACATGGTATGTGCGATACTTTCGAAAGGCCACCCTGCGGAAAGAGACCGAGACATCTGCGATAAATCCGGTGCGATGAAGTCGACTCCTCTCACCTTTAAACCACCTGTGTCATCGTGTAGCGCGGCGCTGTACAATTTGCAGGTGTCCGGTTCGCACTTTGAAGTGTCCATACCGTTAAATTGTTTCTTTAGTTTTTGCAGGTGTCCGGTTCGCATTTTGAAGTGTCCATACCGTTAAAGCGTTTCTTTTGCTTAATGTGACCTGTCGGCGTCTGTGACTTAGGGGTGAGTGAAGGGAGTTTCGGGATTCCTTGACTTACCGGGTCTAGGGCTCGAAGGTATGAGCACCGGCAAACTACTGAACGTAACATTGCTTAGTACATAACAAATGCTGCGGTGACTGCATCGTCATGTAAAGGTCACGTATCTAATTGTAACTAACGTGGCCTCCCACTTCTACTTCTGTCTCCTGACCCTATCATATCAGTCGGTGTATGTGTTAGTGACTTCCTACCACTTAATTCCCCCACATCAATTACCACCACGGACTTTACCTGTTGACAAGGTACAAGTTTAGCTTCCCCCGAAGCTTCAGGCTTAGGGTTATCTTGGCTTGCATGACAATACATTTATAAAACAATGTGAAGATAAGCTGCAAGCAGATACTGCACAATGACACAAAAGATATGATTATGGCAGGAACAAACATAGTGAAGAAACAAGGGACCTTGAGACAAGGTGATAAGAAACGCCACAACACACAGATCTTTACCAGCTACAGTACCGAAAGGTCTGGTTGTTTATGTGAAACTTAAACAAAACTTAAGGATGCATTGTGAGGGAACCTTTGGGGGTCTCTGAAATAAATGGTGGAAAAAAAATGAGAAACATATATACGGGGTGTCATAAGACGCCACAGACACCACAGACAATATATTGCACGATTTCTTGACTTGTATATTTTACTGCATCTGGCCAGGTGCAATCTGCAGAGTTATATACTACAAGAAGTGAATAAATGAATAATCATCATGAAGTGAGATGCCGATAAATGTGGGCGGTCATGTTTCGCCATCTCACGCGATCACCAGAGTCGCGGATCAGTTCCGTGTTCTTGTCTCGACCATGTCACGTGACCCAGCCTGCTAGATATTTACTTCTCTGTCTTCCCCTTGTTCTTTTCCCCTCAATCTTGTCAGTTATCACCAAGTTCTTAAGTTTATTTCTTCTCACAACATAACCAAAATATTAATGTCCTCGGTTTGTGAGTGACAACGTCTAATTTCTCTAATCAGTTGACGGTTTACAGCTGCTTCTTGTTGGACTTGCTCATTGGGTTTTCTGTCTATCCATAGTATTCTTTGCATGTTGCTCAGAAATCACATTTACACTGTCATTATATGTTATTCGGCTAGTCTGCTCACGTGAATAATAGTTTAGCTGAAATACTGAGCGCATAGTCACTGATATTGTTCAAATATGGATTTAGTATTCCACCCAAAATAATCATCGATTCACTTCATAAGATATATAACTCTGCAGTATGCACCTGACGAGATGCAGCCAAATATGCCAGGCAAGAAATGGTGCAATATTTTATTTGTGGTTCCTGTCACATAATGGTCCAACATGATTTAACCAGTGATGAGAATAAAGGGCGATCTGAATTAGCGGTTGTTCGAGGCCAAAGGTTGTTTCAACTAATCTAGGAAATGTAACTGCACGTGTTTACATCTGGTCGACGGATCGGGAACACTCAGTGGTGAGGGAGACGGGTCCCGGCATCGCTTTGACAGTTTGTCAACATTTGAATACAGATGGAACCCGTGGGATCATGGTGGCAATCGGATGTCGGCCATCACATGTCGGGCAAAATTAACAGTTGCAGAGGTGTAGGGAAAGTGAGTGCGCTGAATCATACATAGGGAAAGTGAGTGCGCTGAATCATACATCGCTTTAAAAGTTCATAAACAAGTTGGATTGAGAGCGGAAGTACTCAGCACGGAAGATAACAGTACATCTGTCAATTTATAGTTTCCGGAACATCAAGAAGATTGGCAGCTTGTTGGGGAAAACTGTTGTTGGGATCATACAGTAACTCGTTAGTTTGTTGGGAGAGTCAAAACAAGTGATGACAACTTTGGCAGTGACTAGGCAAGGGAAAATCGATTCTTGACAATGGATGATTGCCCAAATAACACCTGCAGGACAACAACCATGTCACGTGACCAATTTTAGAGGTTTGGCCAAAAACCATGATTGGAGATGGGGAGTTGAACGCAAACCTTGGATTGTAGAAGACGTGCTTCGGCACTGTGGTTCTGATGGGAAAACGTCTACCGTGTGCGAATTAGTGATTTAATTTTACACGTGCCTGTCATGGCAAGAGTGGATGTAATTTGATCTAACTGCAGTGTTGCCTAAGGTAGAACCGATTATAATTAGTTCTAATTAATATAGGCTGTAGCCTTGTTCAAACTATAGTGTGATGATTAGCACTGTTAGTGGAAAACTAACTAGAGTAGGGAAGTGATACTTGGCTTTGTTAGTTGAAAATAGATTAGTGAAGTGTGGATAAGCTTTACTAGTTGAGAATTAAGTAATGAGGGATAATTGGGATATTCCCGTAGTGTCCCTGGTGGGCGGGGTTCCGCATTCTGTTTGTTGATTTTTTTTTCTTGTCTTGGCCTGATGATAACATATGTGTTCAGTCATCTGTCCATGACAGAGTAGGTTCATTATATTTTCTGAGCGAGGCCGATGGCCCACGATCATCTAATAGAGATCAGTGACGGGGAGGCTATCACCAGTTGTTTGATTTATTTCACAGGTTCCTCTGGTTGGAATGAAGAACCTGAAACCAAAGGAAAAATCCGATCCCGGATAAAGTTTGGCGCCGGAAGATTGGCCAGCAACTTTACAACAGAGATTATGCTAGAGGAAGATGATCATGATTGCTCAGTGGAGCTGAATGGTATCCTACCGGATAAATACCGAATGAGTTTAGGTCATACTAGTTTTAACACACCAGTAGTGATGGATATTCAGTTCACTTATGACTAGAACAAAAATAAAGGACTCTATTGGAGTATAGACAATAACTGTTTAATAGTGAGAACTAGTGAACATTTATCAAGAGACAAAAAGTCTTGTTCATAGGACAGTGTTCCATGTTTGTTTTCACCGCGCCGGAATTATGAAGCCGGAGTTTCTATAAACTGTTAGGAACAGTTGTGTTAGGAACAATAACAGTTTTTTTCCACGGATTATACATTTACATGGGATTCAGATCTCATGGTCATCAGAGTTCCTGGAGGAGGACATGTCTGGAGAGAAGGATACGACTTCGGTGAGGTTTATCGTACTGACTCGAATGATGTCGTGTGATCCTTGCCATGATGTGTACACTATGATCCTGAACTTTGAAGGCTGACACATACATTTATGTTATAATACACGACACACATTGTCTTCGCATACACGTCTCATATACGTTACACTTTTCTTTTAATAAATTAATCTTTATTAATTTTTAGAAGCAAGAGTTGTGGAGTATGTTGCGTTGGGTAAGTATGAGAGGGGGCATAGTACGACAGTAAGAGAGTGATAGGAAGGTGTCCACGGGCTGATGGGGTGTGTTGGACGGAAGCTGGTGGATTCTCCATGATATTGAAAAAAGGAAGAAAAATATTATGATGTGGGTGTTGACTCTCTTCACTCCAGGGACGACACTTTAAAGGAGGACACGACAGTTCCTTTGTTTAAATTCACAAAGGGAATACATTGTTTTGATAGGCATTGCTGGTCACGGATAAATTCACTATCGCTAAAGAAGAATATCGAGGCTTCTGAACTTTAAGAATATTTCTAAGAGCCTGTGGATCAAGAAGAAGAAACAATACTGACATTATAAAAGAGCTGAACATGGAAGAAACCTGGCCCATGAAAAACATCGTGTCTCGGAAAGGTAAATACTTTGGCCATAATGAGTGGTACAGTGGTTTAGAAGGGAATAGTAATTTATGGCACGGTTTGCCCTGACGTTCATACAAGAGACAACATTGCATATATTGATACATTTCAAACGGACGAAAGAAGCAGCAGCAGCAGCAGCAACAGCAGCAGCAGCAGCAAGAAGAAGAAGAAGAAGAAGAAGAAGAAGAAGAAGAAGAAGAAGAAGAAGAAGAAGAAGAAGAAGAAGAAGAAGAAGAAGAAGAAGAAGAGGAGGAAAAGAAGAAGAAAAAGAAGAAGAAGAAGAAGAAGAAGAAGAAGAAGAAGAAGAAGAAGAAGAAGAAGAAGAAGAAGAAGAAGAAGAAGAAGAAGAAGAAGAAGAAGAAGAAGAAGAAGAAGAAGAATGCATGATTCCTGAAGCGTAGGCCGGGATCGACCAGCACGAAGATGGACAGAGGACAATAAAGACACCCCAGGCATGACATTCCACGAGGTAGGGAATCTGGCAAAAGATCGATACTATATCGGGCGGGTTGTGAAGACAGCGACGTTTAGTAAATGACCTGCTCCACGATGATTGATAACCTTAGATAGAAGCAAAAGAAAGAAGAGCGAATCGGCGTATACCCGAGATAATATAATAGAAGCAAAAGAAAGAAGAGCGAATCGGCGTATACCCGAGATAATATAATAGAAGCAAAAGAAAGAAGAGCGAATCGGCGTATACCCGAGATAATATAATAGAAGCAAAAGAAAGAAGAGCGAATCGGCGTATACCCGAGACAATATAATAGAAGCAAAAGAAAGAAGGACACATCGGAGGACACCCGAGACAGTATAATCAATAACCTTTATAGGCACACCGGAATTCACACATGCCTCCTTAAACGATGACAGATGACAGCTCGTTGATGAAAGAACATGTGTTCTTCAGCATACCGACATTTAGACACTCCTGTACACGGTGTCATCATCACCCTGTTCTCCCAATCACTAGAACCCACAACAGGGGGTTCAGCGTGGCGAAGATGTCAACCCGGGTGCCTCGCGCTTCGAAGATCGTGAGTTCCTTACTCTGTCATTCAGTTCGCGGGTGTAATTGTTTCGTAGCCTGTAGGGTTTCGTCTGCAAAGCTTTTAATTTGTCTATTTTAACATTCCATTACGCAAAATTCAGTCCCATACTACTTTAAACAGTGTGTAAGGACTACACTTGAGTTTAAGCGAGCGAACAAAAAAGAAAGAAACAATTCAAATGCTTTTTTATTTTGAGTGGGTGTTTTCACTGTCCTGCATTGCTGCGTCATTATGAATGCTCAATGTCTATATTCTTAATTAATAAAGCCTTCTCTTCCCCCTCCTCCTTCTCATCCTTCTTCTTCTTCTTCTTCTTCTTCTTCTTCTTCTTCTTCTTCTTCTTCTTCTTCTTCTTCTTCTTCTTCTTCTCTCACTCCCTCCCACTTTCTCTCTCTCTTCATCTCTCTCTACCTCCCTCCTACTCCCCCCTCTCTCTCCCCCCTCTCTCTCTCTCTTTCTCTCTCTCTCTCTCTCTCTCTCTCTCTCTCTCTCTCTCTCTGTCACTCTCCTCCTTCCTCCCTCTCTCTGCAATGGCTATAATATCATTGACACCATAAACTGGACAAGGCAGAAAGCGACATACAACAAGGATTTAGTTGATGGATTGATGGACTGACTATCCATCCTCACTGTACATCGAACCATTCAGTACAAAAGTGCTCAAACACACGCAACAGCTTGCAGTGTTAATATTCTTGGCTTCCCATTAGAGTCCCGTTAACACACATCAAGAGTATCCTGTTAGCCTATTACGACATTATGGTAGGTTGCAGTGTCGTTATTCCATACACCCCTTAGTTCAGATAGCATGGTATTTAGTGCCAGTTCCCCGCTGTGTTACCTGACATAGACACCAAGTACTTTATCTTCAGAACCGCTGTTGTTCTTTGCTTCCCAATAGAGTCATTTTAACACACAGCTGGAGCTCCCATAGTAGCTTCTTACGTCATGCATAACAGGTTACAATGTTAACAGGCTACAGTGTTAGTGTTACTATTCCTTGCTTCCCCTTTGGATCCCGGTAACATATAAGGGTGGGAGTGGGGTGGAGGTGAGGGGTCCAGATTGCAGGGTATCTAATACCAACTCCCGGCTGTGTTACCTGAGATGGAGACGCAAGTAATTTGTCTTCAGAACGACTGATATTCTTATCCAGAGTATATTAGGTAAAGCTGGTTCGTCGGTGTAAGGGTTAGGATGTGAGGCTGACAACAAAAGCACGAACCCACGCACCAGGGCCAGCTCTGGTCGTTTGCTACGAGAGGAGAAAAGACCGAAAACCTCCGGTTCATCCGTGTGCCCCGCCTACAGCAATGTGACGGCCCTACGCTTCACATAGCCACAACAGATCGCTGCTACAGGACTTGTTAAGTTTAAGTTGGGTTGTTCCGTAGCGGGTGCGTTAACGAAGCTGTCAGGGAACTGCGCCGATAATGTCATAAACATGGTCGGACGGTGGGGGGGGGGGGGAAGGGGGTGGTTTAGATTCCTGGGCTCGCCGCCTGATAAGTGAGGGCTGGATTGACCGTCTATTCCCCTATGAATTCAGGCCTGCATCAGGTGATTGTTCTATCACATCCCAGACGAATAGTAGAAAACTGTTTCAGGACAAATTAGTACAATTATTATTGTTGGCCTGTTATGTATTGTGAAACTCAACTCAACAACTAAACAGCTCAACTCAACTCTGTGAAACTACTTTACAACCAGGACGTATTTGCTATTGTTTGTTACGCTTTGTCTTTGCTCGGTCTGTCGAAATCTATCTCTATAACAAAGAAGGAAGAATAATGGCTACAGCAGGATATTATAATATGCGATTGGTATTATTATTATTTTTTTTAGGGGGGGGGGGCGGCGTTCGCTCGCTTTGAACTCAAGCGTAGTCCCTAGATGTGCTACTATTTCTAGTACACTGGACTGATTTTTGCATGTGGATTAACTTTCCTTATTACCAGTGTCCCTCGCCATCAGGCGAACCCACTCTGGTTTCTGAGGTACTTGTGATTTATGACCCAAAGTCAAGGACGAGAAGTCAATATTAAGTACAACTGACCGTGTAGGGGTTGAATCCGCTACCTCGACATCATAACACCGGAAGTTTAAGAACGAGAGCTCTTATATGTGTGAAACAGGCATGTGTGACTGCCAACAAGAGAGATATAACAAACACAGTCACGTGTCGTTTAAACTACAATAGCTTTCATTATATCAGGACAGTTCTCCATCACGTGACCACATCCTGTGGTCTGGCTGTCTGACAGCAGACAGTGAGTTCCCGCGGAAATCATCACTTAAAAGACACTTTCAAATGTTTATTAAACTTCCCAACAGCACGTCCAAATGCTATAACATGCCTATTTTCCTACATGATGCGATAGTCACGAATATAGTGGTGATCATAGACAGCTTTGCGTTGATTTTGACAATGGTATGAACAATCGGCTTTTCAGAGGGCAATGTGGTATTAAAATTAATAATTGCCCATATTTCATAAGCATACAGCCGTCTATGTACTATACAGTATTTTAGCACTCTTCAGTACGACAAATTAAACAAGAGAAAAGTTGAAAGCTATAAGTACGAGTACATGATTGTTCTGGTCATGTGTGAAAGTACACTTGCTATTTCAGGCAGGTGTTGTCATGATGCGGGGGTGTCAGGCTTGAATCCCGGTGAGCCTATAGCATTCAAGTTGTATACTGTCCGTGTCTTCTCATCTCAATTTCTCTTCTTTTTTTTCATGCTATGAATCATAATCAATACCTATGATTTTCTTGCTCGAATAACTTGATGAATTGGAATGGAAGTCCTTCACCCTATCTCATAATGGTATGATATAGTGCAGTGGTTCTCAACCTTTTTTGGCCCATGCCCCTCTTTACCATATGCTCAGAACGTCACCCCCTTACAGTATACATAAAAATGGAAGCTAAATTTAATAACACATACTAGAACAAGTCTAGACATGTACATAAAACGTGATTTGCGGGTCTACTTACTTTATAAAACGAATTTCATTAGGGCGAGAAGTACAGAACTGTAGAATTTAGAGGAAAAAACAATATCAAGTAACTGGTTCTTGTATTAATGCGATCTTGAAATAATCTTAATTCCCCCCCCCCCGTAAACCCTAAAATTCCCCCCGGGGGGGGGGGGGATTCCCCACCGGTTTAGAACCACTGACATAGTGTATGCAATAAACATTGAAGCCCCTCTTACACGCTCATGGCCCATTTGCCATATGCAGTCAGGCCCACATTGTTATAGACCAAACGGCACTGAGCGGGTGCTGTGGTCGTATCACTTTTACTTCCCAAGACATATCCGGGTACCAATTTTAGACTGGGTAGACCCATTTTAAAAATTCGAAACCGCCAAAAAGGAATCTTCACCATATTCCATAATGACATGACCCAGTATATGAATCGTGAGTCGGCTCCGTGGCGTAGGTGTTACAGGCGCAGCTCGTAACCCCGTATACCAGCGTTCGAAACACAGCCGTGTCGGTTTTTTATGACATGATATGGGTAAAGGTCGTTCAGAAAGCAATGGCAAACTACTGAACGTAAACTTTCCTAGGAATCACGAACAGCCAAAAAATGCTGGGGTTGACTGCTTCGTCATGTAAAATTCATGCAACTAGCATTAACTTAGTATATGAATAGACCTAACAATGCTCACATCCACAGCAGAGCCTGCCATAGGAAGACCTTGTTAAATGTGATTATTGTGTGAATGTTACGCATAAATAAATCACAGGACAGCAAAAACATTTCCACGCAGTCTCATAAATATTTACGTTCAGTGTGAGTTGAACTATGACATCACTAGCAGACAGGTAGAAGGTAAAGTGGCAGGCGGCCAGACATTTATTGTGCAAGGTAGCAGCCGTCAAGGTCGGAATGCAGACAGGCAGGGAGTTGCCACGAGTGCTTGGAAGTAAGAAAGACACACGACTTGTCTTCCGCAGTTACACGCTGAATGATGTGATTCTGAGGGAGGGAACTCAGAACTTTTGGACTGAATGGTTCGTGGGCAGTGAGGATGAAAGGGGTTTGCTGTTGACGAGTGTATACTGGAATAGGAGAAAACACACAAGTGTGGCTATGAAGTTTGAGGGATTAAAAACACACATACAGGCGAGCATTTCGATCGAACTCTTTGTCAACGGAACAAGGACGAAACAATGAAAATGTTTCATCTAACAACTAACTCCCTGTTTGTTGTTTTCTGTCTGATCTATTTCCTGGCGCAGTTCGATGAAGTAGGGCATATTACATAGAATCACTGTTAGCGACACATAGAATCAGTGTTAAAAACACATAGAACCTGTGTTAACAACACATATAACCATTATTAATAACACATATAATCATTTTTATCAACACATAGAACCAGTCTTAACAAAGTATAGAGCCAGTGTTAACAACACATAGGACCAGTGTTAACAAACCATAGAACTAGTGTTAACACATAGAATCAGTGTCACCAATACATAGAATTAATGTTAACAACGTATAGAAATAGTGTTAACAACACATTGAACCTGTGTTAATAACACATAGAACTAGTGTTAACAACACATAGAACAACTAATAACAACACATAGAACCTTCGGTTAACAACACACAGACCCTGTGTTAGCAACAAATAGAATCAGCGTTAACAACACATAGAATTAGTGTTAACAATACATAGAACCCATGATAACAACACATAGAACCTGTAGCAACACACAGAACCTGTGTTAAGACATAGAACCAGTGTTAGCAACACATAGACCTGGTGTCAGCAACACAAATAACCAGTGTTAACAACGCATAGTACCAATGTTAACATATATAATACGTGTTAAAAACATAGAACCAGTTTTAACAACACATAGGACCAGTGTTAACAACAACCAGTAACACATAGAACCAGTGTTAGCAACATGGAACCAGTGTTAACAACACATAGAACCAGTGTTAACAACAACCAGTAACACATAGAACCAGTGTTAGCAACACGGAACCAGTGTTAACAACACATAGAACCAGCGTTAGCAACACATAGAACCAGTGTTAACAACGCATAGAACCAGTGTTAACAACACATATAACCAGTACAACATACAGAACCAGTGTTAACAATATACAGAATCAGTGTTAACAACACACAGAATCAGTTTTAACAAGACATAGAACAATTGTAAACAACAAATAGAACATCTAATATTCCCATGCGAGCTTAGTCCTCCCATGCAGAAGCGCACCCCCCCCCCCCCCACACACACACACACACAGAGTATGCCGGCTTATATTTCCCATGAGAAGTTCGTTAATTATAAATGAGCCATACAAGTGATGCTTTCTTTCTCGATCACTGTCATTTACTGCCAACATAGTACCTTGCGGTGTATGGCAGAAGGGTCTTTGAGCCTGAGGAATTAAGGCAGCCTGGCTAGTGCAGTCGCCACGAACTGTGCAGATTAGGATTTTCTTTTTGCCCTCGACAGAAATAAATCTCACACCTTACCGAGGGATCGAACCCGAGTCTCCCAAAGGAGAGTCCGGCGTTCTAGCCACTCGGCCAGCCAGCTGTAAAGGCAAAATTATTATATCTTATTCAAATGATGTAGATCAGTGGTCAGTACGCCTGCCTGCCGATACGGTAGTCGTCTGTTCGAATCCCTATCGCAGAGGGTTATTTATCTGACTTCAGCTACCAGGTCGAGCCTGCCTTTAATGGGGACCAGGACATATCTTGGGAAGCAAATGCGGCCGGCGGGGTACTGACTACACCAGCCGTCGAGTGACTATTGTTGTATACAAATGCGGTGGGATACTGACTACACCAGCCGTAAAGTGACTATTGGTGTATATAATAAATACGGCGGGATACTGACAACACCAGCCGTCGAGTGACTATTGTTGTATACAAATACGGCGGGATACTGACTACACCAGCCGTCGAGTGACTATTGGTGTATACAAATACGGCGGGATACTGACTATACTAGCCGTCGAGTGACTATTGTTGTATACAAATACGGCGGGATACTGACTACACCAGCCGTCGAGTGACTATTGGTGTATATAATAAATACGGCGGGATACCGACTACACAAGCCGTCGAGTGACTATTGGTGTGTTCAAATACGGCGGAATACTGACTACACCAGCCGTCGAGTGACTATAGGTGTATATAAATATGGGGGGGGGGGGGGGGCTAGAACCGTATACCCTATACACTTTAAGGCGCATATGTGGGGCCTTGATATTTTTATAAGTTGAAACACGGCTCTCTAGAAAAATTAGCGTAGCAGGAAACTGTTGTCGGTATATGAAGTGTTTTTATCCTCCGATATTTCGGCAGGAGTATTAGTCTTTCCCTCCCATAGCGGACGACGGGTGCAGGCTTCGAATTCTTATCCGATCGCACTCACGCCTTTGCCAGTGTAACACTTTAACGGGTCGGCTTTTAAAGGAATCGCTGGACTAAACAGGGAAAGCAAAATAACGATGATTTATCAGAACATGATGTAAAGGCCGACCATATAATTGTATAAACGATGGACAGAGAATAACAGTCCTTGGGAATCTCGATATATGAAGCCCATAAACGGACACTCTCCCGCTGTCTTTGCTTCACCTCGACACCGCAAGGTACAAACAAGAGGAACAAGATGAGATGAAATACGCACACAACACACTTTAGACCCAGTAATACATACAAAGACGTTAATGAACACTTTTTTAAACACAGAACTATAGCGACAAATTAAGAAGCTGATATAACGAAAACAACTAGAAATGAATCTGTGTCTTTAATTTATGACGACGATGATAGGAATAATAATAAAATTTATAAATAATGTAAATGAAGAAGGTGATAACATCCACAACACAACAAGCACTTACCATTTTCAGGCAACGTAGTTTACAAAATCACTGAAAAACTTTTCAGTCACCAATGCTAAATCGTCCTTGTCTTCTCCTTTCCTTTAACGGCCCTAAACTACAGTTCAAAAGTCTTAAAACACCATCTAAACTATGAATAACATAGCTTATAAATTACCATGAACTCAAATACAATCTATATATCCATATTTATTTACTTCCTCTAAAGAACATCTGACGAAATTTGTGCTTACGCCTGTGTCACGTCACGAAGTAGATCACAGCTTAACGCGTGTAGTATCAAGCGGGATAATAAATAAGGTCACAACACAACGAATACATCCGTGTATTAAGTAGCCAACCAAATAATGCATTCGTCAGACCGTTAACAACGTATCCGTTTGTCGAGAACAAACAGCACGGCTATCGTTAATCTAACTCTAGACAGAGTTCAATTTGCTACACACTCCTAAACTAGCATAACTGTTCTAAGGTGTTTGAACTTCAACGGTTCGTGCTTTTCGTTATGCACACACGCACATTCAGCACATTATGACTTTAAGGAGATATTTTTGAAAGCGAAGAATGGGTACGATCCCGGATGATGGAGAACTACCGTCAGGTTATCTTAAAATAGACTATAGGGGCCTATGACACGCTCAGTGTGGGTTTTCCCTGTGAGGATTTCTCCGCTATTGAAATAAGTGGTTTTTTGTGGCACGATTGTAGGCTACTGTTCCTAGACACGCCTACATAAATAACAAATTAAGTAAATGAATATCTGTCTGTCTGTCTGTCTGTCTGTCTGTCTGTCTGTCTGTCTGTCTGTCTGTCTGTCTCTCTCTCTCTCTCTCTCTCTCTCTCTCTCTCTCTCTCTCTCGCTACCTACCTATTTACCTACCTACCTACCTACCTACCTACCTACTTATCTATCTATCTATCTATCTATCTATCTATCTATCTATCTATCTATCTATCTATCTATCTATCTATCTATCTATCTGCCTGCCTGCCTGCCTGTCTGTCTGTCTGTCTGTCTGTCTGTCTGTCTGTCTGTCTGTCCGTCCGTCCGTGTCGCTTGTATATATTATGTTATCGGCAATTACATGTTTGACTTGCAGAGATTGCCTATTGGTTCCGAACTATCTTATTGGTAGGAAGTGTATTATTGTTTCTAAGCTATTTAAATTAGATGGATTGTACGTTGCTTTTGAACTATCATTTTAGTAGGGATTGTATGATATTTGTGGACTGTCTCTTTTGGTGGCATTGTATAATCGATTGTGGACTGTCTTGTTGGTAGGGATTGTATAACCGATTGTGAACTGTCTTGTTGGTAGCAATGTATGATCGATTGTGGACTGTCTGTTTAGTGGTTATTGTATGATCGTGATCGATCGTCGACGGTCTTATTGAAAAGCATTGTATGATCGGTTGTGAATGTCTTGCTAGTAAGGACTGTATGGTTGATTGTGAACTGTCTTCTTGGTAAATATTGTGTTATCATTATCTATTAAGAACTGTCTTCTTGGCAGGGATTATTTGATCAAATGGGTACAGTCATATTGTTAAAGATTGACTGATCGACTGTGAACTATTTTATTTGTCGGGTTTGTATGATCGACAGTGGACAGTTTTATTTGCAGCGACTGCACGATCGATAGTGAACTATCTTGTGGCGGGGGACTATGATCAACTATGAGCTATCTTACTGGCAGAGTCTGTATGACAGGCTGTGAACTATCCTACTAGTTCAGCGGTTTCTGTATAACTTCCACTTCAAGAGTGGCTCTGTTCCTGTGACATTCACCTCTAGAGATGACCCAGTCTCGTCATACGGTTACCGCGGAATATTTGGAATGTATCACCATCATCATGTGCCATGTCGATAAGCGTGGGCGGTCATGGTTCGCCATCTCACACGGTCACTAGTCTTGGATAAGCTCTTTGTTTTGGTTTCGATTATGCCGTGTGGCCATGTCATCTAGATATTTATATCTCAGCCTTCCCCTGGCTCTTTTCCCATCAATCTTGAAAGTTGTCACTAAGCCTTCCAATGTGTTTCTCATTATAACATGCCCAGAAAATCGTGACTGTCTAAGTCTAATATTATGAATCAATTTACTGGTTTCATTTGTTTCTCGTGGGACTCTCTCATTGTTTTTACTGTCCGACAATGTTTCTGGAATACATAAGCTATTAGTAATGGGATTAGTCTTCTCTAGTACATCTCGGTTTTAGTCAGATATGACTGAGCTACCGTATGACAGTAGACGGTACTACCTTTTCTCTTTTAGTGTCGAATATTGGGTGGCGCTCACCAAACCCGACACCTAACATTGTGCCAGGGGCTTCGGGTGCAGTGGTGTAATTGAGAAGGTATAAGCCTTATCCTATTGTGAGGAAATGCAACCTTAAGGCTAAACGTCATGGCAAGGCAGACCAGGTCGAAAACCTTGGTCAGCAACTGGTTTAGGATCAAAGCTCCGACAAGCGGACAATACGAGCGTTGCTTTATTGATCCGACAGCTTCTGTGGCTTGTCTTGTTCCAGACGTTTTGGTGTTACCTTTCATCTGGAGTAAATTAGGCCAAGAGAGTGGTCATGCTGCATGGGCAACACATAGTCTCTATAATTCAGCCCGAGCTTTGTGTTCTTGAGAGGTATAACTCCAAGCTGATTCCTCCGAAGCCGGAGAGTATCTGCCTGCATGGCGAGGGACCACCAGTCTGTACACCAATAAGCCAGACATGGGACAACGGATACTCACGCAAACCTCAGGTCCGGTATGACATCACATTGATGTTGGACAACAGGATGTCTTCATCCGACATACAGGACTTCACGCTGCAGTTCACAGCGAGCGAACACAAGCAAGCAAGCAAGCACTCCAAGCTTGGTCCCAGCCATGGGGTTTAACCTTCTATTTTTTTTTAAAGCAGATTATAATAATAACCTATCGTCTGTCACGACGGCAAGGTGTCAGTACTACACACTAGGGACTATCACGGCACACTCCGCAATGTGTGCCTTGAGGCTACTGTGAGAATGTATGCACTTGAAGAAACAATTTACCCCGATTTTTAACAACAGGATATACATACGCCTGCGAAGCGAAAGTTAACCTCTAACAACAAGTCACGCAACACTCATGACAAGGAATTAGATACGCATTCCATGAATAACATGTTTTTTACTGTAACCTTGAAGTTTTTCCTTCCTGTGGCAGGCATTAATTTCTTGACGTTGCTAACACTGTGGGTCATCATCATCATCAGCTGTCAAGGTTATGATATGAACGAAGATTAGGATAAAATGGTTTGGCAACCTGGAAAGAATACATACCGACTAAACGACAACGAATGTATTTAATGAGCAAATACAATGTATGTAACTAGATCGACAAGAACTGAATGTTTTCCGCTAAGCAACATCATCATGAATGGAAAGAATTTTACAGATATAGTGCATGCAGCCGCTGATACAATTGTTGTTTCTCCACTCTTATTATCCTCATTCTTCTTCTTCTTCTTCTTCTTCTTCTTCTTCTTCTTCTTCTTCTTCTTCTTCTTCTTCTTCTTCTTCTTCTTCTTCTTCTTCTTCTTCTTCTTCTTCTTCTGCTGCTGCTGCTGCTGCTGCTGCTGATGCTGCTGATGCTGCTGATGCTGCTGCTGCTGCTCCTCCTCCTCCTCCTCTTCCACCTCGTCTATCTTCCTTCTCATAATCGTCATCATAAACCTCCTTATACTCCTACTTCTGCTTCTTCATTATTCTCCATATTCTCCTCTTCTTCTTCTCCCTCTTGCCCTTTCACTTTATCATGTCGCCTTTACTTTCTAGGACAATCCTAGAAGAAGAGGAAGAGTAAGAGAAAGAAGAATAAGACGAAGTAGACGAAGACGACGAAGACGACGACGAAGAAGGAGAAGATGAAAACGAAGACCGAGGAGCAGGAGCACGAGGAAAATTAGGGGGAGGAGGAGGGGAGGAGGAAGGGGAGGAGAAGCAGAAGAACTAATATGTCAGTAATACTGTATCCCAACCATTAACCTAACACGGTTTTCTAAGCCGTAAATTGTAGTCTACCCTTGATCTGAAGAAGAGCATGCGTGCGATACAGTTAGCAACTTATTCAACGCTGCCAGTTTTACTCGGTCAGGTCATATTCCCTGGCCTACAAATTCCCCTTTATTCTGCTTACCGCCCACAAATGTTCACGGATTGATTTTTAAAGCGAAACTGTCAGCTTAACGGGGTTAGCGTTAATATTAAAACACATCCTGGCTGTAGAACCGTGAAAACAAACGTACAGAAAGACTACACAGTTCTTCACGCAGATCTATGGAGATTATTGCCTTGTTTGTATAAAGTTAGCTTTCAAAAGGCAGTAAGGTCATCATTATCTGGTTAGTCTGTCTGTCCGTAGAGCGTCTCATCAAATTTCTTCATTGTTCGGCAATTCTACGAGTCAGCTCAGCGAAAGTGAGCACAAAAGTCATGGTTCTTTTCTTTTTCCTTTTCATATCCGTTTTACAGGACATCGCAGTCAACACCAGCATTTCTGCAGCTGTGATCTCTAGGTAAGTTTACGTTCAGTAGTTTGCCATTGCATTCTGAACGGCCGGCACCGATACCAACGCAAAACCAACGCTACGCGGTTTACTGCCAAATAGTGCGCAGCTGTTTCGAACGCGGGTATACGGATTTTATGGTTGGTATCATATGCGTATGCGAGGGAGAGGGGGGGAGGGGAGGGCTAAGACAGTATCGCCTGGCCTCATTTATGATACCCAGTTAATGATTGACTGAGAAGATGAGAAGGTCGTCGAGGACTTATTAAGCGACTTCTGCTCTGATAAGGTTGGCGACTGACTTCTGCCTAAATAACAATAGTTGTAGGAATTTGGTGAGTGAATGCTTAGACAAGAAGGTTTTCTGAGAAAATGTCGTTGGGGACTGATTGACTGCATCCTGCTTAGATGAGATGATTGTCTGGGGACTGACTGCGTGACCTATGCCTAGGTTAGAAGGTCGTTCAGGACTAATTGAATATCATCTGTCTAGACAAGAAGGTCGTACGGGAGTGAGTGAGTGATTTCTGCTTACACAAGAAGTTCACTGGGAATTGGCGAGCGACTCCTGCCTAAAGAAGAAGATACTTGGGGATCGTGTGAGTGGCTGCTGATTAGACAAGATGCTTTTCTGGGAACTGACTGAGTCAGTTCTACCTAGGCAAGAAGGTCATTAGGGACTGAGTGAGTGCCTTTAGTCTAGACTTTTTAGTCTAGGTCGTTGGAAACTAAGTGACTTATGTTCTGGAAAAGAAGGTCGTTGGGAAATGAGTGACTTCTGCTAGACAAGAAACCATTTTGAATTTACCGACTAACTTCTCCTTAGAGATAAACACCTAGACTAGGAGATATATGAAGATTAACTAAGTGAATTTGCCTAGACTAGGTGGTCGATGGAGATTAACTAAGTAAATTTGCCTAGACTATGACTTTGGGAACTGACTTATACCTAGGCTAGAAAGCATATAAAGGTACACACTGCTGGAAAATCCGAAAGTTATTTACTGTGTAAAACACAACGTTTCGTCTTTAAAGCAGCATCTGTCTTAATTAATTTATTTGCATGTCCTTTAGAGGACGTACCAGTCAACCCCAATATTTTGGCTGTTCGTGATTCATGGGCAAGTTTTACGCTCCGTAGTTTGCTATTACTTTCTGAACGACTGGCACCAACACCTTTTTTCAAAAAAAAAAGAAAAAAAAAAACCCAGCTCCACAGTGTTTCGAACCCGAGTATACGGGATTACGAATTTATCTTACAGAGTCCATTGAACAAACTTTATTTTAAAAGTGGTGAGAATTGGTCATGCATGCTTCTCTTATATTGTGTCATTCTTAACACTCACCTTTCATACATTAATTGATTCAGTGCCAAACAAAATCTAGGTTTGGACCAAATATGGTACACAATCAAATAAACAAGCATTATAATGTAAGTTTACGTTCACTGCCGGTCTCTGTGGCTGAAGGGCTTGCGAACGCGGTTTGTGAGCCCGTATACCCGGGTTCGAAACACGGCGGTGCTGGTTTTTTCGAAAAAGGTATAGAGGCCGGTCGTTCAGAAAGCAATGGCAAACTACTGAACGTAACACTTGCCTAGTACATCAACAGCAGCTGAAAATGCTGGTGTTGACTGCAACGTCCCGTAAGGGATACGCAACACAATTTTTTTTTTACGTTCACTGAGGATTGAAATTGCGGAAGCTACAACGACGCAAACCGAACGACACGATGACCTTTGTAGGGCGATATATCGCCCATCTGTCCAAAAGGGTGGTCACATTAGTTGATATATTATCCCTCGGCACTGAATCAGTTAATTACATATTTAACATTATGTATGTTAAATCCGGGAGCCGCGGTATCGTAGTAACTAGCGCACTTGCCCGTAGACCCGGTAGTCATGTATTCAACTACCTATCGAGGTGGGTGGTTTTAATTGAACTAGGCTCTTATGCAGTTTCAGCTAAACATGGGTACAACGAATATTCTGGGAAGTAAAGGCAGCGGTGTGATATTGACCTATAGAATGCAGATTTGTCTTTATGAATATTGGGCTACCACCATATACCAACAGACCTAGAAACGCCCAAAAAGGTACCTTACGTTTACTTATTTCTGTTAAATCAATTAGTTATTATACGAATATGGACAATGACAGAAATAGAGGAAAGAAAAATTACAACAGAAATGAGATTCCTGGGAAGAATACTCAATGTATCAAGAAGAGAAAAAAGTCAGAATTTAAGAAATCCGGATAAAAGTGGGAGTTAAAAGCAGCGCTATATTTCATTAAAAAAAAAAAAAAAAAAAACAAGTTAAATGATTTGACCATATAACTAGGCTACCTGCTTATAGTATACCACAACCTCCCCCGATGTGTCTCCACCTTGACGTGGTGGGGGAGCTTGCGTGTCCCATCGACCCCATTTGCTCGCTGATGGATGAAAAACTACATATCGGACAGCTTATGGGATAGGGACCAGACTAAGAGAGACACAACCTGCAGCTCTGCAGGTAAGACTGAGGATAGCAGTCTAAAATTTAAATCAGGCGCACGAAGGCAGAAGTTCTTGGTCCGGACAAAACACTAAAGGCTCCCTGTCGAGGGCTGTGGCTGAACGCCTCTAAGCCACAAACCCTCAGACCTGAGAGCTGGGCCGATTCCCACCCTTCGAAAAATAAAGGCGTGATACTGAGCAAGCTACATGCTCAGGTCTGATATGAGAGATTCCCGGATGAGAGGGCCAGGCCGTTTCTCGTTCACCGCTGCACGAAGGTAAGGTGCTGAGCCGGCAGCACAAGTAGCCTACCTCGTGAGCGAGTACAAAAAGTCAAAAAAGTGCCCCAGTCGAAGAAAATGGCTGCGAAAACTGTATCTAACTCATAGAGAGTGTAGACAAAAGTGGAAGAACGTTTCAATGACGCAAAATGGAACGCACGGCGAGCGAACCTATTGCGTGGTCCGAAGTCAAAAGCAAAAGCTTACCGAGTGGGTGTCGCTTGCAGTCTGACCGTCCCTGGTGTGTGCTTGAGCGATCAGTGACAAACGAGTTGCCCAACACATGGAAGTGAGGAACTAAAGCAGCCATGAGCAGGACGTGGCAACTCCTCGGGTGAGCCCAGTCACAGAGCAATATGTGCCGGCTCTGCAATTATGGAAGCCTCCTTGGATAGCGAGGGAATCTTCATGGTCTGCCCCTGCCTTCCCCTGAGGGCCGACCACGATGTCGTTCGTCGTTCTATCTTGACCAGCTGAGATGTTAGCGACATCACAACAGTCCAACGTGCCTCGAAACCAGAGGAAGGTTAACCTCATTAAAAAATGCCCTTGAGTTTAAGAGAGCGAACAAAAAAGAAAGAAAAAATGTAAATGCCCTTTTATATTGAGTGGGTGTTTTAACTGTCCTGCATTGCTGCATCATTATGAATGCTCAATTTCCATATTCTTAATTAATAAAGCCTCCTCCTCCCCCTCCCGCATCTCATCCTCCTCCTCCTCCTCCTTCTTCGTCTTCTTCTTGTTCTTCTTCTTCTTCTTCTTCTTCTTCTTCTTCTTCTTCTTCTTCTTCTTCTTCTTCTTCTTCTTCTTCTTCTTCTTCTTCTTCTTCTTCTTCTTCTTCTTCTTCTTCTCCCCCTCCTCCTCCTCCTCCTCCTCCTCCTTCTTCTTCTTCTTCTTCTTCTTCTTCTTCTTCTTCTTCTTCTTCTTCTTCTTCTTCTTCTTCTTCTTCTTCTTCTTCTTCTTCTTCTCCTCTTTCTCCTTCTCTCACTCACTCCCACTTTCTCTCTCTTCATCTCTCTCTACCTCCCTCCTACTCTCTCCTTCTCCCTCTCTCTCCTTCCTCCTCTCTCTGTCTCTCTCTGTCTCTCTCTGTCTCTCTCTCTGTCTGTCACTCTCCTCCTTCCTCCCTCTCTCTGCAATGGCTATGATATCATTGGCACCATAAACTGGACAAGGCAGAAAGCGACATAAAACAAGGATTTAGTTGATGGACTGACTATCTATCCTCACTGTACATCGAACCATTCAGTACAAAAGTGCTCAAACACACGCGACAGCTTGCAGTGTTAATATTCTTTGAGTTCCCTTAGAGTCCCGTAAACACACATCAAGAGTCTCCTGTTAGTCTACTACGACATTATGGTAGGTTGCAGTGTCGTTATTCCATACACCCCTTAGTGTCCTCGTAACCCACGGGGGGAGTTCAGATCGCATGGTATTTAGTGACAGTTACCCGCTGTGTTACCTGACATAGACACCAAGTACTTTATCTTCAGAACCGCTGTTGTTCTTTGCTTCCAAATAGTCATTTTAACACACAGCTGGAGCTCCCATAGTAGCTTCTTACGTCATGCATAACAGGTTACAATGTTAACAGGCTACAGTGTCAGTGTTACTATTCCTTGCTTCCCCTTTGGATCCCGGTAACATATAAGGGTGGGAGTGGGGTGGAGGTGAGGGGTCCAGATTGCAGGGTATATAATACCAACTCCCCGCTGTGTTACCTGAGATGGAGACGCAAGTAATTTGTCTTCAGAACGACTGATATTCTTATCCAGAGTATATTAGGTAAAGCTGGTTCGTCGGTGTAAGGGTTAGGATGTGAGGCTGACAACAAAAGCACGAACCCACGCACCAGGGCCAGCTCTGGTCGTTTGCTACGAGAGGAGAAAAGACCGAAAACCTCCGGTTCATCCGTGTGCCCCGCCTACAGCAATGTGACGGTCCTACGCTTCACATAGCCACAACAGATCGCTGCTACAGGACTTGTTAAGTTGAAGTTGGGTTGTTCCGTAGCGGGTGCGTTAACGAAGCTGTCAGGGAACTGCGCCGATAATGTCATAAACATGGTCGGATGGTGGGAGGGGAGGGGGAGGGGGTGGTTTAGATTCCTGGGCTCGCCGCCTGATAAGTGAGGGCTGGATTGACCGTCTATTCCCCTATGAATTCAGGCCTGCATCATGTGATTGTTCTATCACATCCCAGACGAATAGTAGAAAACTGTTTCAGGACAAATTAGTACAATTATTATTGTTGGCCTGTTATGTATTGTGAAACTCAACTCAACAACTAAACAGCTCAACTCAACTCTGTGAAACTACTTTACAACCAGGACGTATTTGCTATTGTTTGTTACGCTTTGTCTTTGCTCGGTCTGTCGAAATCTATCTCTATAACAAAGAAGGAAGAATAATGGCTACAGCAGGATATTATAATATGCGATTTGTATTATTATTATTTTTTTTAGGGGGGGGGGGCGGCGTTCGCTCGCTTTGAACTCAAGCGTAGTCCCTAGATGTGCTACTATTTCTAGTACACTGGACTGATTTTTGCATGTGGATTAACTTTCCTTATTACCAGTGTCCCTCGCCATCAGGCGAACCCACTCTGGTTTCTGAGGTACTTGTGATTTATGACCCAAAGTCAAGGACGAGAAGTCAATATTAAGTACAACTGACCGTGTAGGGGTTGAATCCGCTACCTCGACATCATAACACCGGAAGTTTAAGAACGAGAGCTCTTATATGTGTGAAACAGGCATGTGTGACTGCCAACAAGAGAGATATAACAAACACAGTCACGTGTCGTTTAAACTACAATAGCTTTCATTATATCAGGACAGTTCTCCATCACGTGACCACATCCTGTGGTCTGGCTGTCTGACAGCAGAAAGTGAGTTCCCGCGGAAATCATCACTTAAAAGACACTTTCAAATGTTTATTAAACTTCCCAACAGCACGTCCAAATGCTATAACATGCCTATTTTCCTACATGATGCGATAGTCACGAATATAGTGGTGATCATAGACAGCTTTGCGTTGATTTTGACAATGGTATGAACAATCGGCTTTTCAGAGGGCAATGTGGTATTAAAATTAATAATTGCCCATGTTTCATAAGCATACAGCCGTCTATGTACTATACAGTATTTTAGCACTCTTCAACTCACTGCATTTAACAGTACGACAAATTAAACAAGAGAAAAGTTGAAAGCTATAAGTACGAGTACATGATTGTTCTGGTCATGTGTGAAAGTACACTTGCTATTTCAGGCAGGTGTTGTCATGATGCGGGGGTGTCAGGCTTGAATCCCGGTGAGCCTATAGCATTCAAGTTGTATACTGTCCGTGTCTTCTCATCTCAATTTCTCTTCTTTTTTTTTCATGCTATGAATCATAATCAATACCTATGATTTTCTTGCTCGAATAACTTGATGAATTGGAATGGAAGTCCTTCACCCTATCTCATAATGGTATGATATAGTGCAGTGGTTCTCAACCTTTTTTGGCCCATGCCCCTCTTTACCATATGCTCAGAACGTCATCCGCTTACAGTATACATAAAAATGGAAGCTAAATTTAATAACACATACTAGAACAAGTCTAGACATGTACATAAAACGTGATTTGCGGGTCTACTTACTTTATAAAACGAATTTCATTAGGGCGAGAAGTACAGAACTGTAGAATTTAGAGGAAAAAACAATATCAAGTAACTGGTTCTTGTATTAATGCGATCTTGAAATAATCTTAATCCCCCCCCCCCCCCCGTAAACCCTAAAATTCCCCCCGGGGGGGGGGATTCCCCACCGGTTTAGAACCACTGACATAGTGTATGCAATAGACATTGAAGCCCCTTTTACACGCTCATGGCCCATTTGCCATATGTAGTCAGGCCCACATTGTTATAGACCAAACGGCACTGAGCGGGTGCTGTGGTCGTATCACTTTTACTTCCCAAGACATATCCGGGTACCAATTTTAGACTGGGTCGACCCATTTTAAAAATTCGAAACCGCCAAAAAGGAATCTTCACCATATTCCATAATGACATGACCCAGTATATGAATCGTGAGTCGGCTCCGTGGCGTAGGTGTTACAGGCGCAGCTCGTAACCCCGTATACCAGCGTTCGAAACACAGACGTGTCGGTTTTTTATGAAATGATATGGGTGCCGGTCGTTCAGAAAGCAATGGCAAACTACTGAACGTAAACTTTCCTAGGAATCACGAACAGCCAAAAAATGCTGGGGTTGACTGCTTCGTCATGTAAAATTCATGCAACTAGCATTAACTTAGTATATGAATAGACCTAACAATGCTCACATCCACAGCAGAGCCTGCCATAGGAAGACCTTGTTAAATGTGATTATTGTGTGAATGTTACGCATAAATAAATCACAGGACAGCAAAAACATTTCCACGCAGTCTCATAAATATTTACGTTCAGTGTGAGTTGAACTATGACATCGCTAGCAGACAGGTAGAAGGTAAAGTGGCAAGCGGCCAGACATTTATTGTGCAAGGTAGCAGCCGTCAAGGTCGGAATGCAGACAGGCAGGGAGTTGACACGAGTGCTTGGAAGTAAGAAAGACACACGACTTGTCTTCCGCAGTTACACGCTGAATGATGTGATTCTGAGGGAGGGAACTCAGAACTTTTGGACTGAATGGTTCGTGGGCAGTGAGGATGAAAGGGGTTTGCTGTTGACGAGTGTATACTGGAATAGGAGAAAACACACAAGTGTGGCTATGAAGTTTGAGGGATTAAAAACACACATACAGGCGAGCATTTCGATCGAACTCTTTGTCAACGGAACAAGGACGAAACAATGAAAATGTTTCATCTAACAACTAACTCCCTGTTTGTTGTTTTCTGTCTGATCTATTTCCTGGCGCAGTTCGATGAAGTAGGGCATATTACATATAATCACTGTTAGCGACACATAGAATCAGTGTTAAAAACACATAGAACCTGTGTTAACAACACATAGAACCATTATTAATAACACATATAATCATTTTTATCAACACATAGAACCAGTCTTAACAAAGTATAGAGCCAGTGTTAACAACACATAGGACCAGTGTTAACAAACCATAGAACTAGTGTTAACACATAGAATCAGTGTCACCAATACATAGAATTAATGTTAACAACGTATAGAAATAGTGTTAACAACACATTGAACCTGTGTTAATAACACATAGAACTAGTGTTAACAACACATAGAACAACTAATAACAACACATAGAACCTTCGGTTAACAACACACAGACCCTGTGTTAGCAACAAATAGAATCAGCGTTAACAACACATAGAATTAGTGTTAACAATACATAGAACCCATGATAACAACACATAGAACCTGTAGCAACACACAGAACCTGTGTTAAGACATAGAACCAGTGTTAGCAACACATAGACCTGGTGTCAGCAACACATATAACCAGTGTTAACAACGCATAGTACCAATGTTAACATATATAATACGTGTTAAAAACATAGAACCAGTTTTAACAACACATAGGACCAGTGTTAACAACAACCAGTAACACATAGAACCAGTGTTAGCAACATGGAACCAGTGTTAACAACACATAGAACCAGTGTTAACAACAACCAGTAACACATAGAACCAGCGTTAGCAACACATAGAACCAGTGTTAACAACGCATAGAACCAGTGTTAACAACACATATAACCAGTACAACATACAGAACCAGTGTTAACAATATACAGAATCAGTGTTAACAACACACAGAATCAGTTTTAACAAGATATAGAACTAGTGTTAACAACACATAGAACAATAGAACATGTGTCGAAATTGCATAGAATCAGTGCTAACAACACATAGAAATTGTGTTAAACAACACATAGAACCAATTTTACCAACACATAGAACCAGTGTTAACAACACATAGAACAATTGTAAACAACAAATAGAACATCTAATATTCCCATGCGAGCTTAGTCCTCCCATGCAGAAGCGCACCCCCCCCCCCCCCCCCACACACACACACAGAGTATGCCGGCTTTTATTTCCCATGAGAAGTTCGTTAATTATAAATGAGCCATACAAGTGATGCTTTCTTTCTCGATCACTGTCATTTACTGCCAACATAGTACCTTGCGGTGTATGGCAGAAGGGTCTTTGAGCCTGAGGAATTAAGGCAGCCTGGCTAGTGCAGTCGCCGCGAACTGTGCAGATTAGGATTTTCTTTTTGCCCTCGACAGAAATAAATCTCACACCTTACCGAGGGATCGAACCCGAGTCTCCCAAAGGAGAGTCCGGCGTTCTAGCCACTCGGCCAGCCAGCTGTAAAGGCAAAATTATTATATCTTATTCAAATGATGTAGATCAGTGGTCAGTACGCCTGCCTGCCGATACGGTAGTCGTCTGTTCGAATCCCCATCGCAGAGGGTTATTTATCTGACTTCAGCTACCAGGTCGAGCCTGCCTTTAATGGGGACCAGGACATATCTTGGGAAGCAAATGCGGCCGGCGGGGTACTGACTACACCAGCCGTCGAGTGACTATTGTTGTATACAAATACGGTGGGATACTGACTACACCAGCCGTAAAGTGACTATTGGTGTATATAATAAATACGGCGGGATACTGACAACACCAGCCGTCGAGTGACTATTGTTGTATACAAATACGGCGGGATACTGACTACACCAGCCGTCGAGTGACTATTGGTGTATACAAATACGGCGGGATACTGACTATACTAGCCGTCGAGTGACTATTGTTGTATACAAATACGGCGGGATACTGACTACACCAGCCGTAAAGTGACTATTGGTGTATATAATAAATACGGCGGGATACCGACTACACAAGCCGTCGAGTGACTATTGGTGTGTTCAAATACGGCGGGATACTGACTACACCAGCCGTCGAGTTACTATAGGTGTATATAAATATGGGGGGGGGGGGGGGGCTAGAACCGTATACCCTATACACTTTAAGGCGCATATGTGGGGCCTTGATATTTTTATAAGTTGAAACACGGCTCTCTAGAAAAATTAGCGTAGCAGGAAACTGTTGTCGGTATATGAAGTGTTTTTACCCTCCGATATTTCGGCAGGAGTATTAGTCTTTCCCTCCCATAGCGGACGACGGGTGCAGGCTTCGAATCCTTATCCGATCGCACTCACGCCTTTGCCAGTGTAACACTTTAACGGGTCGGCTTTTAAAGGAATCGCTGGACTAAACAGGGAAAGCAAAATAACGATGATTTATCAGAACATGATGTAAAGGCCGACCATATAATTGTATAAACGATGGACATAGAGAATAACAGAGTCCTTGGGAATCTCGATATATGAAGCCCATAAACGGGCACTCTCCCGCTGTCTTTGCTTCACCTCGACACCGCAAGGTACAAACAAGAGGAACAAGATGAGATGAAATACGCACACAACACACTTTAGACCCAGTAATACATACAAAGACCTTAATGAACACTTTTTTAAACACAGAACTATAGCGACAAAGAAGCTGATATAACGAAAACAACTAGAAATGAATCTGTGTCTTTAATTTATGACGACGATGATAGGAATAATAATAAAATTTATAAATAATGTAAATGAAGAAGGTGATAACATCCACAACACAACAAGCACTTACCATTTTCAGGCAACGTAGTTTACAAAATCACTGAAAAACTTTTCAGTCACCAATGCTAAATCGTCCTTGTCTTCTCCTTTCCTTTAACGGCCCTAAACTACAGTTCAAAAGTCTTAAAACACCATCTAAACTATGAATAACATAACTTATAAATTACCACGAACTCAAATACAATCTATATATCCATATTTATTTACTTCCTCTAAAGAACATCTGACGAAGTTTGAGTTTACGCCAGTGTCACGTCACGAAGTAGATCACAGCTTAATGCGTGTAGTATCAAGCGGGATAATAAATAAGGTCACAACACAACGAATACATCCGTGTATTAAGTAGCCAACCAAATAATGCATTCGTCAGACCGTTAACAACGTATCCGTTTGTCGAGAACAAACAGCACGGCTATCGTTAATCTAACTCTAGACAGAGTTCAATTTGCTACACACTCCTAAACTAGCATAACTGTTCTAAGGTGTTTGAACTACAACGGTTCGTGCTTTTCGTTATGCACACACGCACATTCAGCACATTATGACTTTAAGGAGATATTTTTGAAAGCGAAGAATGGGTACGATCCCGGATGATGGAGAACTACCGTCAGGTTATCTTAAAATAGACTATAGGGGCCTATGACACGCTCAGTGTGGGTTTTCCCTGTGAGGATTTCTCCGCTATTGAAATAAGTGGTTTTTTTGTGGCACGATTGTAGGCTACTGTTTCTAGACACGCCTACATAAATAACAAATTAAGTAAATGAATATCTATCTGTCTGTCAATCTCTCTCTCTCTCTCTCTCTCTCTCTCTCTCTCTCTCTCTCTCTCTCTCTCTCTCTCTCTCTCTACCTACCTAGTTACCTACCTACCTACATACCTATCTATCTATCTATCTATCTATCTATCTATCTATCTATCTATCTATCTATCTATCTATCTATCTATCTATCTATCTATCTGCCTGGCTGCCTGGCTGTCTGCCTGCCTGCCTGACTGCCTGCCTGCCTGTCTGCCTGCCTGCCTGCCTGCCTGCCTGTCTGTCTGTCTGTCTGTCTGTCTGTCTGTCTGTCTGTCTGTCTGTCTGTCTGTCTGTCTGTCTGCCTGCCTGTCTGTCTGTCTGCCTGCCTGCCTGTCTGTCTGTCTGTCTGTCTGGCTGCCTGTCTGGCTGTCTGGCTGCCTATCTGCCTGCCTGCCTGTCTGCCTGCCTGTCCGCCGTCTGCCTGTCTGTCTGTCTGTCTGTCTGTCTGCCTGCCTGCCTGCCTGCCTGCCTGCCTGTCTGCCTGCCTGTCCGCCGTCTGTCTGTCTGTCTGTCTGTCTGTCTGTCTGCCTGCCTGCCTGCCTGCCTGCCTGCCTGTCTGCCTGCCTGTCTGCCTGTCTGTCTGTCTGTCTGTCTGTCTGTCTGTCTGTCTGTCTGTCTTTCTGTCTGTCTGTCTGTCTGTCTGTCTGTCTGTCTGTCTGTGTCGCTTGTATGTATTATGTTATCGGCATTTAAATATTTGACTTGCAGAGATTTCCTATTGGTTCCGAACTATCTTATTGGTAGGAAGCGTATTATTGTTTCTAAGCTATTTAAATTAGATGGATTGTACGTTGCTTTTGAACTATCATATTAGTAGGGATTGTATGATATTTGTGGACTGTCTCTTTTGGTGGCATTGTATAATCGATTGTGGACTGTCTTGTTGGTAGGGATTGTATAATCGATTGTGAACTGTCTTGTTGGTAGGGATTCTATAACCGATTGTGAACTGTCTTGTTGGTAGCAATGTATGATCGATTGTGGACTGTCTTTTTAGTAGTTATTGTATGATCGTGATCGATCGTCGGCGGTCTTATTGAAAAGCATTGTATGATCGGTTGTGAATGTCTTGCTAGTAAGGACTGTATGGTTGATTGTGAACTGTCTTCTTGGTAAATATTGTGTTATCATTATCTATTAAGAACTGTCTTCTTGGCATTGATTATTTGATCAAATGGGTACAATCATATTGTTAAAGATTGACTGATCGACTGTGAACTATTTTATTTGTCGGGCTTGTATGATCGACAGTGGACAGTTTTATTTGTAGCTATTGCACGGTCGATAGTGAACTATCTTGTGGCTGGGGACTATGATCAACTATGAGCTATCTTACTTACTGGCAGTCTGTATGATAGGCTGTGAACTATCTTGAGGCGGGGGACTATGATCAATTATGAGCTCTCTTACTGGCAGAGTCTGTATGATAGGCTGTGAACTATCCTACTAGTTCAGCGGTTTCTGTATAACTTCCACTTCAAGAGTGGCTCTGTTCCTGTGACATTCACCTCTAGAGATGACCCAGTCTCGTCATACGGTTACCGCGGAATATTTGGAATGTATCACCATCATCATGTGCCATGTCGATAAGCGGGGGCGGTCATGGTTCGCCATCTCACACGGTCACTAGTCTTGGATAAGCTCTTTGTTGTGGTTTCGATTATGCCGTGTGGCCATGTCATCTAGATATTTATATCTCAGCCTTCCCCTGGCTCTTTTCCCATCAATCTTGAAAGTTGTCACTAAGCCTTCCAATGTGTTTCTCATTATAACATGCCCAGAAAATCGTGACTGTCTACGTCTAATATTATGAATCAATTTACTGGTTTCATTTGTTTCTCGTGGGACTCTCTCATTGTTTTTACTGTCCGACAATGTTTCTGGAATACATAAGCTATTAGTAATGGGATTAGTCTTCTCTAGTACATCTCGGTTTTAGTCAGATATGACTGAGCTACCGTTTGACAGTAGACGGTACTACCTTTTCTCTTTTAGTGTCGAATATTGGGTGGCGCTCACCAAACCCGACACCTAACATTGTGCCAAAGGCTTCGGGTGCAGTGGTGTAATTGAGAAGGTATAAGCCTTATCCTATTGTGAGGAAATGCAACCTTAAGGCTAAACGTCATGGCAAGGCAGACCAGGTCGAAAACCTTGGTCAGCAACTGGTTTAGGATCAAAGCTCCGACAAGCGGACAATACGAGCGTTGCTTTATTGATCCGACAGCTTCTGTGGCTTGTCTTGTTCCAGACGTTTTGGTGTTACCTTTCATCTGGAGTAAACTAGGCCAAGAGAGTGGTCATGCTGCAAGGACAACACATAGTCTCTATAATTCAGCCCAAGCTTTGTGTTCTAGAGAGGTATAACTCCAAGCTGATTCCTCCGAAGCCGGAGAGTGTCTGCCTGCAAGGCGAGGAACCACCAGTCTGCACACCAATAAGCCAGACATGGGACAACGGATACTCACGCAAACCTCAGGTCCGGTATGACATCACACTGATGTTGGACAACAGGATATCTTCATCCGACATACAGGACTTCACGCTGGAGTTCACAGCCAGCGAACACAAGCAAGCAAGCAAGCACTCCAAAGCTTGGTCCCAGCCATGGGGTTTAACCTTCTATTCTTTTTAAGCAGAATATAACAAACTATCGTCTGTCACGACGGCAAGGTGTCAGTACTACACACTAGGGACTATCACGGCACACTCCACAATGTGTGCCTTGAGGCTACTGTGAGAATGTATGCACTTGAAGAAACAATTTAGCCCGATTTTTAACAACAGGATATACATACGCCTGCGAAGCGAAAGTTAACCTCTATCAACAAGTCACGCAACACTCAGGACAAGGAATTAGATACGCATTCCATGAATAACATATTTTTTACTGTAACCTTGAAGTTTTTCCTTCCTGTGCCTGGCATTAATTTCTTGACGTTGCTAACACTGTGGGTCATCATCATCAGCTGTCAAGGTTATGATATGTGCAAAGATTAGGATAAGATGGTTTGGCAACCTGGAAAGAATACATACCGACTAAACGACAACGAATGTGTTTAATTAGCAAATACAATGTATGTAACTAGATCGACAAGAACTGAATGTTTTCCGCTAAGCAACATCATCATGAATGGAAAGAATTTTACAGATATAGTGCATGCAGCCGCTGATACAGTTGTTGTTTCTCCACTCTTATTATCCTCATTCTTCTTCTTCTTCTTCTTCTTCTTCTTCTTCTTCTTCTTCTTCTTCTTCTTCTTCTTCTTCTTCTTCTTCTTCTTCTTCTTCTTCTTCTTCTTCTTCTTCTTCTTCTGCTGCTGCTGCTGCTGCTGCTGCTGCTGCTGCTGCTGCTCCTCCTCCTCCTCCTCCTCCTCCACCTCATCTATCTTCCTTCTCATAATCGTCATCATAAATCTCCTTATACTCCTACTTCTGCTTCTTCATTATTCTCCATATTCTCCTCTTCTTCTTCTCCCTCTTGCCCTTTCACTTTATCATGTCGCCTTTACTTTCCAGGACAATCCTAGAAGAAGAGGAAGAGTAGGAGAAAGAGGAATAAGACGAAGTAGACGAAGACGACGAAGACGACGACGAAGAAGGAAAAGATGAAAACGAAGACGGAGACGGAGGAACAGGAGCAGGAGGAAGATTAGGGGGAGGAGGAGGGGAGGAGGAAGGGGAGGAGAAGCAGAAGAACTAATATGTCAGTAATACTGTATCCCAACCACTAACCTAACACGGTTTTCTAAGCCGTAAATTGTAGTCTACCCTTGATCTGAAGAAGAGCATGCGTGCGATACAGTTAGCAACTTATTCAACGCTGCCAGTTTTACTCGGTCAGGTCATATTCCCTGGCCCACAAATTCCTCTTTATTCTGCTTACCGCCCACAAATGTTCACGGATTGATTTTTAAAGCGAAACTGTCAGCTTAACGGGGTTAGCGTTAATATTAAAACACATCCTGGCTGTAGAACCGCGAAAACAAACGTACAGAAAGACTACACAGTTCTTCACGCAGATCTATGGAGATTATTGCCTTGTTTGTATAAAGTTAGCTTTCAAAAGGCAGTACGGTCATCATTATCTGGTTAGTCTGTCTGTCCGTAGAGCGTCTCATCAAATTTCTTCATTGTTCGGCAATTCTTCGAGTCAGCTCAGCGAAAGTGAGCACAAAAGTCATGGTTCTGTTCTTTTTCCTTTTCATATCCGTTTTGACAGGACATCGCAGTCAACACCAGCATTTCTGCAGCTGTGATCTATAGGCAAGTTTACGTTCAGTAGTTTGCCATTGCTTTCTGAACGGCCGTTACCGATACCAACGCTAAACCAACGCAACGCGGTTTGCTGCCAAATCGCGCGCAGCTATGTTTCGAACGCGGGTGTACGGCCTTCATGGTTGGTATCATATATTTGTAGTTGGCACAGGATGAGCGTATGCGGGGGAGGGGGGGGGGGCTAAGACAGTGTCGCCCTGGCCTCATTTATGATACCCAGTTAATGATTGACTGAGAAGATGAAAAAGTCGTCGAGGACTTATTAAGCGACTTCTGCTCTGATAAGGTTGGCGACTGACTTCTTCCTAAACAATAATAGTTGTGGGAATTTGGTGAGTGAATGCTTAGACAAGAAGGTTTTCTGAAAAAATGTCGTTGGGGACTGACTGACTGCATCCTGCTTAGATGAGATGATTGTCTGGGGACTGTCTGCGTGACTTATGCCTAGATTAGAAGGTCGTTCAGGACTAACTGAATATCTTCTGTCTAGACAAGAAGGTCATAGGGAGTGAGTGAGAGATTTCTGCTTACACAAGAAGTTCACTGGGGATTGGCGAGCAACTCCTGCCTAAAGAAGAAGATACTTGGGGATCGTGTGTGTGGCTGCTGATTAGACAAGATGCTTTTCTGGGAACTGACTGAGTCAGTTCTACCTAGGCAAGAAGGTCATTAGGGACTGAGTGAGTGCCTTTAGTCTAGACAGGAAGGTCGTTGGAAACTAAGTGACTTATGTCTGGAAATGAAGGTCTTTGGGAAATGAGTGACTTCTCCTAGACAAGAACACAATTTTGAATTTACCGACTAACTTCTCCTTAGAGATAAACACCTAGACTAGGAGACAGATGGAGATTAACTAAGTGAATTTGCCTAGACTAGGTGGTCGATGGATATTAACTAAGTAAATTTGCCTAGACAATGACTTTGGGAACTGACTTATACCTAGGCTAGAAAGTATGTACAGCTACACACTGCTTGAAAATCAGAGAAAGTTATTTACTGTGTAAAAAACAACGTTTCGCCTTTACAGCAGCATCTGTCTTAATTAATGTATTGATTATGTGGTTGTTTCGGGATTTGAAATTTAAATATTGAGCACAACCCACTACTGGCAACGCCGATCGCATTCTGATATGAATGGAAATTCTTGCATTCACTTCATCATCGAGAGGGGCGGCTGGCCGGAGAGGAGCGGCTGGCCGAGAGGCTAGTACGCCGGACTCTCATTCGGGAGGCCCGGGTTCGATCCCTCGGTAAGGTGTCGGATTTTTTTTCTGTTGGGGGCAAAAAGAAAATCCTAACCTGCACAGTTCGTGGCGACTGCACTAGCCAGGCGGCCTTTATTCCTCAGGCTCAAAGACCCCTCTGCCATACACCGCAAGGTACTATATTGGCAGTAAATGACAGTTTTAATGACTTCATCATCAGTTGTGGCAGCTTGTGACACAGTGCTGCCAAGATAGGTGAATTTGTCCACAACACTTAGACTATGACCATTCACTTTGATATTCGGCACAGTGTGATTATTTCCTGGAGCTGGCTGGTACATAACTACAATCTTCTTCAAGTTGATATTGAGCCCAATGTTGGCACAGGCATGTGAGAAAGCTGAAACATTATGTTGCATGTCCGCCTCTGAGTTGGCATATAGAGCGCAATCATCAGCAAACAGAAGCTCTCTAACAGTGTCGCTGTTAGTTTTGGTTTTAGCTTTCAGCCTTCTGAGATTGAATAACTTTCCATCCATGCGGTAGTTGATGTATATATGACGTTGGATGAAGAATGACTTGCGCAATGAATTGGATTAAAGTGAGGAAGAGTTGAATTAGTTATTATACGAACCTGGAGAATTACAGAAAAAGAGGAAAGAAAAATTATAACAACAGAAATGAGATTCTTGTGAAGAATACTCAATGTATCAAGAAGAGAAAAAAGTCGGAATTTAAGAAATCAGGATAAAAGTGGGGGTTAAAAGCAGCGCTATATTTCATCAAAAAACAAGTTAAATGATTTGGCCATATAACTAGGCTACCAGCTAATAGTATACCACAACAAGGAATGATATGCAGGCCACATGTAACCCGTAGAAGAGATCGAACATGTAAACGATGGACAGAAGAAATAAAAAAGTCCGTGGAATTTTGATATATGAAGCCCGTAATCGGGCACTCTCCCACTGTTTATGCTTCGCCTCGAAACTGCAAGGTGCAAGAGGAACAAGATAAGATGAGACGGACCTGTATTACATATCACTGCATTATACATCAGTGAGAACAGGAAAATATACACGAGAATACAAATTCTCGAGGTTCGAGTTAGTGTAATAAATACATAGCTACGATGGACATGTTATGGGCACGATTGAACGAGGGTTCGACCCTAGTGTTCGTTGTCCGCCAACAGAGGGAAAGACTGGTCACCAATTCCTCCGTGATTTAAGGCCTACAAAATGTGATAGCCCTATCACATCATATTCCCGCCATAGCAGGTTACTGCCTAGTTCACACCACCTCAACTGTATGTATGCCTATTGTACTCGTAGTTGGCACAGGGTGGGCGTATGAGGGGGATGGGTCAGTATCTAACCGGCCTCTTTTACGATACCCAGTTAATGATTGACTGAGAAGTTGTGAATGTCGTAACATAGAGGAGGCGGGGGAGAAGAAGACTAATTTCGCTCATGCGCCCATCCTGGGGCAACTACGAGGGTGTTTCAAATGAAAACCTTAAAACTATGATTGAAGTTACAACAACCATGCCATTGTCTGTCAATATTGTTGTTAAGTGTGGTCAAGAGTGTTACGCACTTGACGAGGACAGTTGCGTCATAAGGGCAGTTTAAAGATGGCCGCCCACTTTTGACATTCACCAGAGAAGTATTCCGTTTTTTTTCTAAAAATCATCAGTGAAGGGATTATCCTATAGACATTCATCGTCAAATGAAGGCCCAGTATGGTGATGCATGCCTGTCAGTCCAGCAAAGTGTATGAGTGGAGTAGGAAGTTTCAACACGACGTGACTTCTGTGATAGACTGTTCACGACCGGGTCAAGAACACCGAGTAGTGACCACAGAGTCAATATTTCTATAGGAATCCAAGCACTTTATCGGCGCTGGAGGAATTGCATTGAACGCAGTGGTGACTACATCGAAACATGATATATTTGTTCTTTACTTTTTCTTCGGAATATATTCCCGCACACGCACACGCATACAAACGCGCGTGCACACACAAACACACACACACACATACACACACACACACACACACAAACACACACACACTTACAGTTTCCATTTGAAGTCCTCTTGTGCAACAGGCATACATGCATACATGCACGTATATCGCACATGATATGGTATATTCCATTACGTGTGTGGTGTGTTTCACATCGAAGTGATTCATCTAATAACCCGCCTGCAGATTTCTGGTGCTAAATGTCAGGACAATTACACACACAAACACATACCCGGTCCTGTGCGTTAACAATCACTTTCACAGCACCCGGATATCTCAGTAAGTGAATCAGTCTCATGAAATAGATCACACAGGGAGATACTCTCCCCAGTGCACGAACTCCATAGCATAGGCGAAGGGTCAAATGAGTGAATAATAGAATACTTGTTTAAGTTATTCATACAAAAGTTGGAATCACGGTTGAGGAGAAGTCACAGCGTTTGCCCGCCAGCCTCAATGGCCGCGTGTTCGAATCTCCATCGAGGAGGGATTGATCAAATGGGTCTAGCTCCCAGGTCAAACCAGCCTGAAATGGGTACCAGGGAATAATTTGGGAAGTACAGGCGGCCGATGAGATATTGACTTCATTATTCAACGAGTGCTAACTGGTCTAAAACATACTTGACTAGCACCATATACCCAGTACACATCATCATCATCATCATCATCATCATCATCATCATAATCATCATCATCCAGTGTCTTGTGGGCTGGCGAGGGCGACTATGTCTCTCCACAAATTAAGATCTCCGGTTTCGTAGATCAAGTCATGTTTTTTGTTTTGGTTTTTTTTTTGCGTTCCCTCGCTTTGACCTCAAGCGTAGTCCATACACACTGTTTATAGTAGTGAAGGAATGAATTTTGCGTGTGGATTAGCTTTCCCTATTAACAGTGTCCCTCGCCATCAGGCGAACCCACTTCGACTTCAGAGGCACTTGTAATTTACGTCCCCAAGTCAAGGACAACAGGTCATTTTAGTCCAGCTGTCCGGTATAGGGGCTGAACCGCTCACCTCGGCATCAGCACACCGGATGTTTAAGAGCATACGTTCTTACCCATTCGACCATGATGACCTGCAATTCATGTATTGACTTGACTCCCTTCCGTGCCATGACACAAGACTGTTAAGAATATTCTCATGTTGTCTTTCTCTATCTCTATTTCCGCAAATCTCTCCAGTTGTCACAACATGTTCCAGTTTTTGTCTTCTCACAAAGTGGAAAAAAACAACGATGACTGCCTCTTTCTGATGTTTGTGATAAGTCACTCAGCTTCCCTCAACACTCCTGATTGCTCATTGTGACTGCCCAATCAATTTTCAGCATTCTTCTATAAAACCGCATCTCCAAGGTTTCCAGGGATTTTTTTCGCCTGTTTACTTATTGTCAAGGATTCGCAGCCGTATGTTGAAACTGGTTCTATATAACATGCACGAGTGGGACGCAGAGGTGTTTCCAAGGCACCAGGGCCGGGTTATATACTGGCCAAGACCTAATGACGCGTCCTCGCCGAGCGTCCTGGGCAACAGGTCCCTTCGGGGTCCTGGCTGAAGTCAATAGGATCGCCGATTCCTCCGAAGTCGGAGAGTGTCTGCCTGTATGGCGAGGAACCACCAGTCTGCACACCAATAAGCCAGACATGGGACACTCACGCAAACCTCAGGTCCTGTATGACATCACACTGATGTTGGACAACAGGATGCCTTCATCCGACATACAGGACTGTGCGTTGGAGCTCAAGCCAATGAACACGTGCAAGCAAGCACATGCACGAGTTCTTTTTTTAACTTTCAAGGACAATGGCTGATTGCATAAAATGGTCTTCAAATACACCTCCAGATGCGAAAAGGGGTCCTTTACTTTAAATTGTAAAATATTTATTTAAATTCAGTGGCACAACCCGCAAACCGTTTCACATGTAGCCAGATATGGACAGCACAGAAAAGATCTCAAGTAAATCTATATTCATTAACGTCGTGCGTACACAACAATCGCCAAAACCTCTGTGCAGTATTTACAATGAAATAGGCTGAGTTGCAGTAAAGCTGCGAAAACACATTAAATAAATCAAAAAGGCACGGAGATTTTACCGTATACGTTCATAAGTGTAGGAAGTGTTAGATATCAGCGGATCTGAAGAACTGAGCTGGAAATTACAATTGCAGATCAGTTTTATTAAAGTAATAGAGATATTTAAATATTGAGCACAACCCACTACTGGCAACGCCGATCGCATTCTGGTATGAACCTAAGGCCTATCCACGTCTCTAATAGAGATATGCAATATGATATATGAAAATCGTACACTGATTAGAGAAATTAGACGTAGCCAGTCACATTTTTTTTTCGTTTCGTCACGTTATGAAGATAAATAAACTTGAAAACTTGGTGATAACTGGTAAGATTGAAGAACTGGAAATTACAATTGCAGATCAGTTTTATTAAAGTATTAAAGTACCAGGGATATGAAATATGATATATAAAAATCGTACACTGATCAGAGAAATTTGACGTAGACAGTCAACATTTTTTGGTCATTTTATGAGGAGAAACAGACTAGAAAGCTCGGTGACAACTGGCAAGACTGAGGGGAAAAGAAACTGGGGATGGTAACAGATGTTTAGATATCTTGGCCGCGTGGCATAAACACTGAGCTGATACACGACTCTGGTGATCGAATGAGATGGCGAGACTTGACCGCCCACGCTTATCGGCACGGCACATGATGACAATGAGAGATATGAGAAATCTCAGCATTGTCTCAGACTTAACGATGGAAAATTACATCTACAAGTGGTGGAGGGTTAGCAGTGGACAGTTGTGCGGCAAGCGCTGCTGTATGGTTCTAGTATCCACCTGGATAAGTGGATAACTGCAACTGAACAGAGCAGAGCACTCACGTGTCCTGACAGTTGGAGATCGATGCGAAAGGCAGGGTTAACATACCCCTGGAATTATGTGCTACATTATCGTTCATGTTTTTTGTGTGAATCCATGGGCATCAGAGTCAGAGAACGATAACTGATTTCTTAGGACATTCTCGACAGGACTATCACGACTACGGGTGACACCAGACCATCACCAAGCTACTGCTTGAAACCAAAACCAACAAATTTAGAATATATATTTGAAATGCCAGGACAATAACAGATAAGGAAAGTTCGATGCTGCAGTGAATCATTTAGACAAGAGGAACATTAATATAATAGGAATGAGCCAGATGAAGTGGAAAGGATCTCGTAAAATATTAAGGGGCGTCAACACAAACATATATTTGGGAAGTCATAAGCGTAAATAAGAAGTAAGACACTGCTTGACGATGAAATACGATGGAGTTTCAAATGAAATCATTAACAGTGTGATAGAAATAACAATAGCCATCTCATTATCTTGTAACCTGCCAATATTGGTGTTAAGGATGTCAAGAGTGTTAGGCACGTGACATCATAGTGCAGACGAACATATGACGTCATAAGGACAGTTTTAAGATGGCCGCCCCACTTTTGACAAACACCAAAGAGAAGCAGCATTCTGTTATCCGTTGTTTTTGTTTTTTGTTTTTTGTTAGTGAAGGGGTGAAATCTATAGAAATTCATCGGTGAATGAAGGTCCAGTATGATGATGCATGCCTCTCAGTCCAGCAAGTGTATGACTTGTGTAGGCAGTTTCAACCCGCACTCAAATCCAAAAGACGTAGACTTCTGAGTAAAGGTGTCCTTTTGAAACATGATGATGCTCGACCCCCATACTGCAACTCGTGCAACGGTTGAAACCATCGAAGATCTCCACTTTCAGTGTGTACCCCATTCCCCGTACTCGCCAGACCTAGCCCCAAGTTATTTCCACCTGTTTGGACAACTCAAAAAGTCAAAAAATATTTATTGTTTTCATTTGAAGCAACCTCGTAGATTAGTGGTGTTTGGAGTATGTTAGACCTGGTTATCATGGTTAAAATCAAAGGCAAATCAGTACATATAAATATTATAATAATAGTAGTATAATAATAATAATAATAGTATAAGAAAGCCGCTGTAGAATAGTGCCAAGCATGATTGACTACGGATCTGGTGGCAATGTGCTGGAAGTCCTATTAAGATAAAAGTTTTCAAACTGAACTGTGTTCTCAGGTGCGCCCAGTCTAAAGTGCGTACCACAAAATATCCTGGGAAATAAAGGAGGTCAGTTTGATATTGACCACATCACATATCAAGTACCGATTCATCATCATCAAGTGCCGTGCCGGCTGGCGTAGGCGTTCATGGCTCTCCATAGATCTCGGTCTTTAGTTTTCTGGATCAACTCTGCTGCTGATATTCCTCCATGCCACCGTCTCAATCCATCCAGCATCACTTCTCTTGGTCTACCTCTGCCTCTCTTCCCCTCGATCTTTCCAGTTGTTACGATGTTCTCCAATGCCTCTCTTCTCATCACATGACCGAGGAAAGCTGTTTGTCTCTGTCTTATTGTTGTATATAATGTTCTAGTTTCGTTAGCCTGTTTCAGGCAGTCGTCGTTAGTTACTCTGGCAGTCCAAGGAATTCGCAACATTCGTCTCAGGAACCACATCTCTGTTGCTTCTAATTTCTTCTTAATTTGTTCATTTACATTCCAAGATTCACTGCCATACAGCAAAACTGGTTCTACATAGCATTTCATCACTCTCTTTCTTACATTCAGTGATAGTGACTTATTGCATAAGATACTCTTCATTTTCTGAAATGCGGCTTTTGCCTGCCCTATTCTGCTCCTAATCTCTGTTGTACATCTTCCATCTGATGTTATAAATGCCCCTAGGTATCTAAAATTATCAACTTGGTTAAGGATTTTCCCTTCTATTTCTATGTCACATTTTGGTGTCACCATTTTCTTTGATATTACCATTGTTACTGTTTTCTTGATATTCAAGGAGAGTCCTTTCCTTGCACTCTCTGTTACTACAACGTCTAATAATTGTTGTAGGTCTGTTGAATTATCCGCCACCAATACTGTGTCATCTGCATAGCGTATATTATTTATATTATAACCTCCAACTAGTATTCCTGGCATCTCTTTGATATCTCTTATTATTACTTCGCTATACAGGGAGAAAAGATCTGGTGACAAGACACACCCTTGTCGTACTCCTATCTTTATCTGTTCGTAACTACCCTCTTTATTTCCCATTTTAATTGCTGCTACTTGGTTCCAGTAAATATTCTTTATTATTCTTAAATCTTTTCCATCAGTGTTGATATCTTCCAACATTATAATCAGTTCATCATGTTTTACTTTATCAAATGCCTTAGTATAATCTATGAAGCACAAATATATGTCTCTCTGTTTCTCTATTGACCTTTATATTAGTGTCCGTAATGTATAAATTGCATTGTTTGTGCCCTTTCCTTCCACAAATCCATACTGTTCTTCACTAATTTCCATTTTTATTTTATTTTTGGTTCTTCTCATTATGATTCTGAGTAGAAGCTTAGTGATATGGTTTATAAGGTTAATTGTACGAAAATCTTCACAATCAATTGCTCCTGGTCTTTTTGGTATAGCTATAAATACAGATTTCAGCATATCACTGGGTAAATATCCACTGCTGTAAATATCATTCAACATTTTGGTTAATATATCTACTCCAAATTCTCCCAATACTTCTAATTCTTCTATTGTGATTTCATCTGGCCCAGCTGTTTTTCCTTTCTTCATACGTTTCATAGCGTCAGCGACTTCTTCTTTCAGAATAAGTGGACCTTCTAAGTTACTATCTTCTGTTAATTCTTCCCTTTCTCCTTCATATAATTCTCTTATATGCTCATTCCACCTCTTCATTATAGCATCTTCCTCTAATATTATCTTTCCTGTTTTTGATTTCAAACACCCTGTATTTATTCTTATTTTTCTTCCTGTAAGCTCACTGATTTGTCTGTGCATATTTTTTGTATCTTTAATGGAATTTAATTCATTTTTTTTTTGCATTGCTCGTTTAACCAACTTTCTTTAGCCTTCCCACATTTATCTTTTATTTCTTTATTTATCTTAGCGTATTCTTGTTTGTCATTTTTACTATGTTTTCTTTTGTCCATCAGTTTTAAGATATCTTCATTCATCCATTTTTTCTTAGCTATTTTGCCTCTCTCCGGTAATACTTCTTTGCTAGTTTGATGAATGGAGTCCCTTAACATTTCCCATTGTTCATCTATACTCTGTATTTTAGTTATTGCATTGTACCTATTTTTCACAGTCACTCTGTATTGTTCTTGCATTTCTTTATCTATTTTCAGAACCTCTTTATTAAGTCGCATGTTCTTAACCATTTTTTCCCTCTCTTTAATCTTACTTTTATTTGTCCACATAGTGGTACATGATCACTATTACAGTCAGCACCAGGCATTGTCTTTACATTCATTAAAGCATTTCTAAATCTTTTATTAATTAGTATGTAGTCAATTTGGTTGCGTATTTTCTTATCAGGGCTTATCCATGTGTACAGTCGTCTTTTATGGTGTTTAAACCATGTGTTTCCAATTATCATATCATTGATATTTGCCCATTCTATTAGCTTTTCCCCTCTTTCATTTCTTGTACCTAAACCATAATTCCCCACTACATCGTCCATTTTTTCCCTTTCCTACTTTTGCATTAAAATCACCAAGTATTATCTTTATTTCTTGTGATCCAATTTGAGCCATCGCCATTTCTATTTCGTCGTAAAAGTGTTGTATTTCTTCATCACTACTGCTTGCTGTTGGTGCATATACTTGTATAATATTTATGTCTATTGGTTTGCCTTTGATTTTTACCATAATAACTCTATCTGAAATACACCAGTATCCATTAATTGACTTGGCTGTTTTTTCGTCTAATATTATTCCTACACCTTTTTCACGTGTATCCCCTCCAGAATAAATTATTGTGTGATTGTCAGCTATAATTTTGCCCGATCCCTTCCATCTCATCTCACTAACGCCTAGTATATTCATTTTTACGCTATCCATCCCACTTAGAACATTGGTCAACTTACCAAGCTCATTTAATGTCCTAACATTCCATGTTCCTACTCTAAATTTATTTATTTTAGTTAAGATTTTGCCATCAGTAGCTGGATGACGGTCTGGTGTCACCTGTGGCTCATGACTGTCCCTACCGGACGAGGATGCCCTAAGACAGCCATTAACGTCCTTCACTAACTTTGATATATGTTTTGCCATGAAGTCTTGGGAAGATAATGTGGTGGTTTCCCCTTGCCTTCCACATTCACTTGGTGGTCTTTTTACCTCTGCCTTTGACAGCCATTTCCGACTGTAAGGACAAGTGAGTGCCCTGCTCTGCTCAGCTGCAGAGTTGTCCACTTATTCCGGTGGATACTCGGTCCCCAGAGCTGTGTTAGCCACACCGTAGTGTGTTTCCATCCTCTACCGCGGGGAGGTGCAGTTGGGATTTTCCCTTCATAAAGTTATGGTCTCTGAACAAAACTCTCCAGTACTTTTAGTACCGATTGGTCCATACAAATATCGGGTAAGAATCTTATATCAATTAGCCTCAAATAAAATGGTCCTTGAACTCTACTTTTTTATGTTCCCCAACAACAAGCAGTAGCGGAGAAAAAATACAAAGATGTAATGATAAAATAGAACTGGAGATCTCAAACCAAATCACAAGAAATCAAACTAGTACTTGGAGATTTCAGCACACACATTCCTAAGGAGAAATTGGAAGGTGATGTTGGTGATGACTATAGTTTAGGGATACGAAAAGAAAGAAAATACAAAGTAATAGAATTGGCAAAATTAAATTGACCGGAAATGCCCAGTTTAATCATAATAGACAGTTGCATTTGGGAAAGCCCTGATATGAGACCATTTCTTCCCAGTAATTGTACAAATAAAAATCAGATGGAAGAGGTTAAAAAAAAAAAAAGAGGAGAAACAGTTGAACGAACCAATAAACGAACATCATTTTCGAAGGGTCACAAATTGGACACGCAGGCCCGTCTTACATTCGGCCCTTCAAATCACTCGTCTTTCGTACATCAACAATCTATTGTGCTTGTTTCATTTACATAGAAAAGAAAATTGTTAAATGACTGTTGGGAATATAAACAATGCAAACTGAATGTTATGAGACAAGCAGGCAAGTGGAGAGAGAGAGAGAGAGAGAGAGAGAGAGAGAGAGAGAGAGAGAGAGAGAGAGAGAGAGAGAGAGAGACACACACACACACACACACACACACACACATACGGAGGCACGCTTGCATAAACACATACATACCTACACACACACACTTACATCATTTAGCAGACCAGAGATTTTATTTAGAAAATGAGATTCAACGAAGATATTCTAAGATAAAGACATTTTAAAAATGAGACAGGGTTATTGTGAGGAACAGACAGTTCAGAACTGTAATACAAAACATCAGTGAACAAAGGAAATGCTGACACAATTCCATCCATAAAAGAAGCAAACATATATTACCAGAAAGAAGACAAAGTTCAAAGAAGAAATAGATGAGTTAAGAAATCTTAAAGTTGATGGACAAACTAAAATGCAAACATAACAAAGAAGAATATTTTAAGATAAAGAAATATATAAGGGATACATAAATACAGGTAACATAAATTTGGTGAAACGAAGTCCAAGAAAATTGAATTGAATTATATTCAAGACACAATACACATACATGTTTTAGCAAAGGCAGACAAACAAGATCAAACACACAATATTTGAAATCAAAGGCTTGGCGGTTAGTAATGAAAGATGGTGCTATGATTAACAGATTAAACGAATACATTTGTTGACAACAGACAGAATTAGTTAGTTAGTAGTTAGTTGCGGTTCCAACTTCAAGGCAAAGGGTCGCCCCATAATACTCCGTTCCTGTGCCAGTGAATTTCATACGAAAAGCTCCCCACTGCCACACGTGAAAAGTGGAACTGAGAGGAGTCTCGACAGACCAACAGCCCGCATAGGTATAATATACTATGCCTAATGCCGCTGCCCGAATGTCATCGCAAAAGTCCACCACGGAAATTACAGCTCATCATCGATGGAAGCGGCAGTCACTAGAAAATCTGCAACCATACCGATGCTGTCAAAGAATAGCATTAACAGGCCATATAACTAACAAGGCCCACTTGTTCTAAACAAAGAAGTCACTAAAGATATCAAGCAATTGAAGATAGAAATACGACTGGAACAGATGGAATCCTGGAAGAGGGGTTTGAAATACCGGGAAAACTTGGAACAAAAATGTAACTAAACGACAGAATAGTATGTCTAACAATAAATACACGCATCTCAGTTATGTATCTTTTCTGCAGTGTGATGTATGACAATCACCCATACTGACTATTTCGTAGAGTACAGTATGAGTGAAACGCCGTACGTGTAGACCACCAAAGCGCTCCGCATGCCTCATGTGGGATGTCATAGGCACCTTTCCTCTCTCTATGTCTCTCTCTCTCTCTCTCTCTCTCTCTCTCTCTCGCTCTCCCCCTGTCTCTCTCTGTCTCTCTCTGTCTCTCTCTCTCTCTCTCTCTCTCTCTCTCTCTCTCTCTCTCTTCTTGCATATACTTTGCACATGTCCACATACACTAGCATTTTGTCTGTTGAGGTGTGTCTATGTATGTACGCGTGTTCACCCATATCAGTCCACCCAGACCTTAAGACTCGCCCCTATAATAACACAATGGGGTTTTGGTTAGTACCACCTTCAATTTTACACGCCTCCTACCCCGCCCCTTTCTTTCTATGTGCTCACTGAACCGTAACACCCAGCACCGAACACCACGCCCGATAGTTTCTTAGTTACTTACAGATCCAAACGGTGAGGTGAGTATGCAGTTTTTTTCTCTATTAACATTTTTTCAATTAAACATTTTCTTCAACTAACATTCTTTTCAATTAACATTTTTTTCAATTCTCATTTTCTCTTCATTGCTTCCATTTTTCCACGCTTTTGTTCTTCTCGTCCTGTCATCAACTTCTAATGTAGTCACAGGAGTTCTCCTTGACTGTATGTTGTGTTTGTGAATGTGTTTGTTTGCTGATGAAGGCTAATCGCCGCAACGTGCTGTATGTGTCTTAACTCTGTTATGTAAAGCTGCACTACTATATGTCATATTATATTGTTTATACTATAGTAAGCACGCTAAACATGAACAGTAAGCCGAGAGGCTGAAAACATCTATTGTCAGAGGAAATATAGTTTCTGGGGAAACTGCAAAAAATACTATGGGCGGACGGAAAAACTAATGAGACATTCCTTCAAGAAACAAATGAAAACTTTAAATTTATTACAGAAATTAGATGCAGCCAGTTATTAATTTTTGACCATGTTGTGAAGGGAAATAAATTGGGAAACATAGTGACAAGTGTTAAACTTGAGGATAGAAACATGTCGAGCAACAATTAGCTTAACCCTTTTAAAGTAGTAATTAGTACAGAAACATAGTGAGTAACAACTAGCTGTAAAACACTCCAAGTAACACCAATCACAGAAACACTTAAAGTAACAATTAGCTGATATATATTTAAAATAATAACTAGGAGAGCAATGAAGAGAAAATGAGAATTGGAAAAAAATGTTCATGCCTACCTCAAATTCCGAACTGTGTGTAACCTGTGTAATCTGTGTTACACACAGATCGGAATTGTGAGGTAAGTATGAACATTTTTTTTCCCAAGTCTCATTTTCTCTTCATTGCTTTCATTTTTTCATCCCTTTGTTCTTCTCGTCCTGTCGTCACCTTTTGATGTAGTCACAGGGGATCTCCTTGATTATATGTTGCGTTTGTGAATGTGTTTGTTTGCTGATGAAGGCTAATCGCCGCAAAGTCCTGTATGTGTTGTAATTCTATTATGTGAAGCTGCACTACTTTGTGTCATTTTATATTGTTTACATTTTCACAGCTTTACCCCAGTTCCACCCAATTTTATTCATATTTTTACTAGGAGAGGAACGTTTAAAGTAACAAGTAGCACATACCAATTTACAGTAGCAAGTTGCACACAAACATTTATAGTAACAAGTAGGACAGCAGAAACATGTCGAGTAAATGCTGGCTTTAAAACTGAAAGATTACAAATAACAGCAAGCTTTAAACATATAGGACATAGCTAGAATATGAACATTTAAAGTAATAACTATAACAGGAACATTTAAACTACCAACTATAAGAGAAACGTTTACAGTACAATTATCAGAGAAATATTAACAGTAAAAACTATAAGTGAAACGTTTACAGTACTAACTATAAGAGAAATATTTACAGTATCAACTATAAGAGAAACGTTTACAGTACAATTATCAGAGAAATATTAACAGTAAAAACTATAAGTGAAACGTTTACAGTACTAACTATAAGAGAAATATTTACAGTACCAACTATAAGAGAAATGTTTATACGAGCTAGTACCAACCTATAACAGAGAAAAACTGCAAGACATTACAGTCAAAGAGAAATTTACAGATGAAATAAAATGTAAACTTGAAACTCTGCAAAACCCTTTGGAGGAAAGCATTGACCAAACTTGGTTGAACATCAAGAATACAATTCAGTCTACCGCAGAAGAATGTCTCGGTGTGTTAACCACGCATAGAAAGAACAGATGGTTCAATCAAAAATGTGAAGAAGCAGTCATTAGGAAGAAGAATGCCAGACATGTATGGTTAAATGACATCAATAACATCCAAAAGGAAGAGCATTATAGAAATGAATGTAAAGAGGCTACAAAAATAGTCAGACAGCAGAAGCGAGAATATATGAATAATATAATCAAAGATATGGAAACTAATCACCAGAAAAATGAATCCAGAACATTTTTTAAAGAACTGAAGTCAATGACAAAAATGGGAATATGATAAATACCAATGAGGAAATGTGCAACACATGGAAAGAATATTTTATTGAATTACTAAATTGTGAAGCTCCAAGTAACATTTTCTCACAGGAAGAGGTTCTAACATGCGAACCACAAATTGAAGAACCTACATTTGAAGAAATCCTATATGTAATCACACGACTTAAAAACAATAAGGCAACTGGGACTGATGGAATTGCTGCTGAATTTATAAAGGCAGGTGGCCATGCATTACATCAAAAGCTATACGAACTAATAATAAAAATCTGGAGGACAGAAGAATTACCCCATGACTGGAAAGAGTCATTATTGATACCTATCTTTAAGAAAGGAGACAAGTTCCAATGTGGAAATTATAGAGGAATATCACTACTGTCCACAAGCTATAAGATACTATCTGCAGTATTACTAAATAGACTAAAACCATATTCAGAAGACATATTAGGTGACTACCAGGCGGGGTTTAGACAAAACAGATCAACAATAGATCAGATATTTATCTTACGACAAATAGCCGAGAAACATTGGGAATATAAAAGAGATCTCCATAACATTTTTGTGGATTTTAAAAAGGCTTATGATAGTGTCCATAGGAATAGTCTATGGAATGCTATGCAGGAATTTGGAATACCAAGGAAGTTAATCAACATGACCAGACTATGCATGGAAGATACTTATAATATAGTAACATATAAAGGCAGGAAATCAGACCCCTTCCAAATAACATCTGGCTTGAAACAGGGTGATGCACTATCGCCGCTACTCTTCAATCTGGCTCTAGAGAAAGTTGTAAGGAAGGTAAAGGAGGAATGTGATATTGGAGGAACATCCAAGCTGCTTGGTTATGCAGATGATATAGATATTATAGGGCAAAGTGAACAAAAGACATTGGAAATATTGACTCACTTAAAGGGAAAAGCCCAACAGATGGGGCTGGTTATCAACCAAGATAAGACAGAATATATGGTAATTTCAAGAGACGGAATGGCTAGAAACTCTGGCCACTTACAAATAGATAATATGACCATTAAAAGAACGGAAACATACAAATACCTGGGTACGATCTTCAACTGCTCCAACATCATAAGGGAAGAAATACAAACTAGAATCAACTCTGGAAATAAGATATACTATGCACTACAACATCTACTAAAATCAAAGGCGATATCTCGTAACACCAAAATCACAATATACAAAACACTGATCAGACCAGTTGTGCTGTATGGCTCTGAAACCTGGAGTACAACGAAAGGAGACGAAGCCTTGTTACAAACCTTTGAGAACAAAATTTTAAGACGCATCTTTGGACCCATTAGGGATACACAAAGTGGAGAGTGGAAAAGAAGAAGTAACAAAGACATTTATGATATGTTTAAGTCCCCGCTAATCACTGGTATCATGAAGGCTAATAGACTACAATGGCTGGGGCATATAGAAAGAATGGAAGATAATAGGGAAACAAAACTCGCTTACACTCAGGAAATAAATGACCGTAGACCCCGAGGTAGACCAAGAAGGCGGTGGAGAGATAATACATGTACAGACCTGCAAGCACTTGGAATCAACGACTGGCAAGAGAAGGTCCACCAGAGAGACGAATGGAGACGGATTGTATTTGCAGCAAAGAACCTCAATGGCTCGGAACGCTGAAGAAGAAGAAGAAGTACCAATTATAGGAGATACATTTACAGAACCATCGATCACAACAACATATACAGTAACAATCATAAGGTAAATATTTACAGTACCAACAATCATAACAACATTTAAAGTAATAATCATTAGAGAAACATTTACAGTACTGACAATCACAACATTTAAAATAACATGCGGGATAGCATGCTTAAAGATTAAATCCACTTGGCGCTGAAGTAGTCTCGACAACCGAAGGTTTGAGTGACAAAACAAGTGTAACTGATTATCCTGTTTGCTATTTGTTACAGAATCTGTTGTACTTCCCTTCTTCGTTCTTCTTTGAGGGAAGTGCGTCACACCCAGTTGTGCACCTTAAAGGTTAAAGGTTAGTGTGTCAGACTTCTGCATGCATTTGTGCAAGGTTCACTTCCTCACCGATCTCCGTGGCGAACGTATTACGGACGCGATTCGTAATCCCGTATACCCGGGTTCGAAACACAGCAGTGCTGATATTTTCAAATAAAAAAAAGGTATAAGTGCCGGTCGTTCAGAAAGCAATGGCAACCTACTGAGCGTAAAACTTGCCCAGGAATCACGAACAGCCAAAATGCTGGGGTTGACTGCTACGTCCTGTGAAGGACGTGCAACTAATTTGTTTGTTTTGTTTTTGCTTCCTCAAGACAGATTCCACCCAAGGTTACAAACTCATCTACCCGTTAATTTGAGAAACGACGCGGTTCATAACACGGGGATACCGCAACAACAATAGACACCCGGTTAACACCTGACTAAGGCTAAACAAATACGCTTAAATATATATTTCCACTGCACTCCTAACGACTTGCCAATACAGGTTAGCCTTACGAAACGCTTCACTTTTCACAGCTGAAATAAAAAAAGAACTCTGCATGTAACATTGAACGAACCATATCTTTTTTCACTTTGCTCAGAAAAATAATCACGAAAGTCAGTTTCCCTAGCACTGGCACCCGTGTGTGAAAGTCCCCCAATGCTCTATTGAGTACACTTGAAGCGGATGTTCATTTCTCTCCAGGTCTGATGACTCACCGCACGATTATTATTGATGCATGGAAAGCGTGCCCGCGATATTTGTGACTCATACACTGGGGCCTTTCCTCGACCCCCTTTTCCACCCCCAGCTTTACTTCAACGGTCGCGATCTGTCTACCAATCATATTTCTCCAGGACCTTTTAAACTGTTCTCATTGTTGGATTCCCCGTGATCCTCTTCTATTTTTAGATTTGGGTTCTATTTTTAGACGAGTAGTCCGATTCTAGTCTGTCACGGATGCTTCTTTTTAGTCGTCATCGAATGGTTATTTGTCATCTTCATAGTATCTGAAGTGTCATCTTCTGAATGACAGAAGCGGATCTGTTGAACACGCCGACTGAATGATCTCAGTGTTTTGACGCAAGCGAAAGCTATCAATAGTTTTGGGACTGTTGAAGACAGAACATGCAGAAGAAGAAAGCGCCTGATGGCTGATGGGATACTCAATGAATGCAATGAGATGACATGTAACATTCAACGAACCATATCATTCCAGTTGTTCATTCTTCTACATCATCACTACGTGTCATACCGATAAGCGTGGGCGATCATGCCCCATCTCATCACATGATCACAAGAATCGTGGTTCAGCTCTGTGTTCTTGTCTCGATTACGCTGTGTGGCCTAGCTCTCTAAATGTGTATCTTTCTGCCCTTCAATCTTGGCTAGTTGACATTAAGTTTTCTTCAGTTTACTGTTGTCATTTGCTACTTGTAAGACTTGCTCATGGGGTTTTCTATCCGTTCATTGTAGTCTTTGCATTTTCCCTGGAAAACACATTTCCAGTGCCATTATATCTTTCTCAGCTTGACTGCTTCTGAAACACGAAGCATTTGGAAGAGTGTGGGCACTCTTGCAAGTTTCCTCTATGATTTTCTCTCCAATCCACCCTTTAACACGGAGATGTCTCTCTTTGTATGGCCTATGTACTTATCTTGACCCAATTGAATTGATAGTTCAGACAATAGTACTAAAGCGTTCAAAACTATTCACGGGTTCAGTCGTTCGTCCACATCGGATTCCACTTGTTACTGGTAATAAAAGAACACAGCTAACTGTATCCTGAACGCTTCGGCGAAACAGATACATATTTAGCGTGCTATCTTAACGGATGACCGGGTGACAAGGGCTGTAAAAACAGAACAACTGCTTGTGAATGTAAAAAGACAGCTCTATTGTGTTCTTAAGACATGTGCAGCGAATTTCTGACACTTTGGGCCATGCTTTGCTGAGACAGTTTTCGTTGCCTTGAATCAGCGTATAGGGCTGTTGTCTTCGTTGTTGTTGCTGGTATTGCTGCTGTCGTTGTACGAAACCCGCCTTTCGAGTAGTCTACTCTTCTACAGGGTGTTTGTAAAGTCTCACTACACTTTTCTGTAGAACAAATTTGAAAAAAAAAATCTTTCTTCCGTTGATAACACCATTCTGTTTGGAGTGCATAAGAATTACCCCAGCAGACGACACCCCTTCGCTGCATATTGCTTCACGATGGACTGCGGAGCACTTTTTTATGACATCATTTACTACTAACGTAAACTTGTCAAAAGATCACAAACAAACAAATATGCCCGAGTTGACTGCGACGTCCTGTAAAGGATATGCAACTAACTTCAACAAGTACTTCATTTTTCAAAATTGTTCTACGTACGCATAGTAAAATGAGACTTTACACCCACCTTGTACAACATGAAGCATTTTGTGAGTGGGGAGGACGTAGTTTCCATCCAGGTAGGCACTTGCATACTCAATCACGAGAGTGAAATGTTCAAGCAGAGGAGTGCAAGACTTGGGCGCCGGGTGTCTACCATCATCGTGAGGGTTTACTGTAGCTCTCTTCCATTATTGCAATGTGTGGAGAGGCATAGTCACCCACGCCAGCCAGCAGGGCAATGTATGATGATCCTTAAATCACTGACGCCAGTGTAATCCACAGACAGGGCATAAATATGATGACCCTTAAATCACTGACGCCAGTGTAATCCACAGACAGGGCATAAATATGATGATCCTTAGATCATTGACGCCAGTGTAATCCACAGACAGAGCATAAATATGATGATCCTTAGATCATTGACGCCAGTGTAATCCACAGACAGGGCATAACTATGATGATCCTTAGATCACTGACGCCAGTGTAATCCACAGACAGGGCATAAATATGATGATCCTTAGATCACTGACGCCAGTGTAATCCACAGACAGGGCATAAATATGATGATCCTTAGATCACTTACGCCAGTGTAATCCACAGACAGAGCATAAATATGATGATCCTTTGATCATTGACGCCAGTGTAATCCACAGACAGGACATACATATGATGATCCTTAGATCACTGACGCCAGTGTAATCCACAGACAGGGCTTAAATATGATGATCCTTAGATCACTGACGCCAGTGTAATCCATAGACAGGGCATAAATATGATGATCCTTAGATCACTGACGCCAGTGTAATCCATAGACAGGGCATAAATATGATGAGCCTTAGATCACTGACGCCAGTGTAATCCACAGACAAGGCATAAATATGATGATCCTTAGATCACTGACGCCAGTGTAATCCACAGACAGGGCATAAATATGATGAGCCTTAGATCACTGACGCCAGTGTAATCCACAGACAGGGCATAACTATGATGATCCTTAGATCACTGACGCCAGTGTAATCCACAGACAGGGCATAAATATGATGATCCTTAGATCACTGACGCCAGTGTAAACCACAGACAGGGCATAAATATGATGATCCTTAGATCACTGACGCCAGTGTAATCCACAGACAGGGCATAAATATTGTGAGCCTTTACTGTCACGTGATTTGTTCTAATTTTGATGGCGTTTTTGCTAGCCTTGAACTCCAGCGTAGTTTTCACATCACACAAATTAAAAGCTATAATTACGGTCGGGGATTCGAAACTGTCACTTCCAAATGATAACAGTGTCTCTCTGCAGGAGTAAGCGTACTTCGACGCATAATCAACTAGACACCTAAGGAAAAGTGTCTTCATTAGCCACGTCTATCATCCACATGAACCCACATCTATGGAATGTGGATAGAATTCGTATCTAACCATTGGAATAGCACCATAAGTCTCAGAATTGTATATTAAACCAGCATAGGCCAAATAACAACACACAAACATATCGGACCTTAATTCTGTGTCCAGTATATATCAATCAATCATGTGCCATGCTGGAAAGCGTGGGCGGTCATGACTCGCCTTTTCACTCGATCACCAGCGTCGTGGATCAGCTCAGTGTTCCAGTCTCGTCCATGCCATGTGGCCAAGCCATCGAGGTATTTTCCTCTCGGTCTTCCTCTTGGTCTGTTCCCTTCGATCTTGCCAGTTGTCACTAAGTTCTCCAATCCATTTCCTCTCATAACATGTCCAAATAACTTTGACTGTCTACGTCTAATTTCTCTAATCAATTAACGATTTTCATTTGTCTCCTGTAGTACTTTGTCATTGGTTTTTCTGTCTGTCCATGGTATTCTTTGCATTTTCCTCAGAAACCACATTTCTGCAGCCATCAGATGTTTTTCAGCTTGACTGCACATTGTCCAAGTTTCACCTCCATACAAAAGAACAGGCTCTATGTATCCCCTCAACACTTTTTTTCTCGTTTCAATTGACATCTTTTTATTGGTCAGTATGTTTACGAACATTTAAAAAGAGACATGATTAGTTTGTTCCACTGTTGTACACGTACGATACATAAATATCTTGTAATAAGACTGTTCAGATGGATGTATATGCAGTATATTAGTGTGAAGAAAACACATTATAGGGAATATTTTCACGACCTTTGTAGATCTCTGCTTCTTTCTACTTCACGCAGAGTGGCACGATTCAATGTAAAAAAAAACAAAAAAAAACCAAAAAAAACTCAAAGATAGAGAGCATCTGTCTTTTGGATCTCTTCCCCAGTGCAATCTGGCGTGTTGGGAAGTGTGCAGGCGGACACATAGGCTGGATCTTCACCGCAATGAGGGGGTTTGGTACATGATAAGACAAATGTGGTCAAGGTTCTGAGGGATCACTTGTATACATGTGACATATTTTCACCGTCCTCCAAGATGTTCCGAGATTTATCACCAAGAAACAAATGGAGCACTTGAGGGAATTCAGTAATCGCTAATTACAAAAATGTCAACGTATGTAGAACGAGTTGGCGTTTCAATAAAGAAAGATGACTGGTTGGATGGACCTGAGGTACCTGCCAAAATCCCCGGGACAGAATCGGCGGTAGAAGCTAACTCATTCCACGCCAGACTCTTGGGAGAGAAACTAGATCCTTTCGTTCAGTGGCGTAGATGTCCGGTATTCTGGGGTTATCCAGGTAAGCTCGACCAACTAATTGTGCAGAAATGACCCGTGAAGTGAAGGTAACACCGTGAATGTATGTATTATGGTTTTTTTTTTTTTTTTTTCCGCGTTTCCATCCTGTTACAGGATATTGCGGTCAACACCAGCATCTTTCAGCTGTATGTTGATTCCTAGGCTAGATTACGCTCATCAGCACGCCACGACTTTCTGAGCGACCGGCTCCATACTCTCATATGTCCCTTTTGCGATTCGAACCACTGCTAATTCTCGTCGCGTCACGTGACGAGAGTATTCGGGGTTAGCGGAGAAAGCTGCTAACTCCTCGGCCACGGAGCCGGCATATGTATTATGGTGTAATTGTGTTATTTACGCTTCATAAAGATGATCAAAACAAATGCTCTTTTTTGGGAGAGAAATTGTGCCAATGACTATGATTTTCCATCACTGAATCTGCCATATTAAAATACTGAAGCCTGTCTGCTAGAAATCCTATTTCTATATGCTATAGAAGGTTATCACCTCTTAAATACATATGATAAACACTTTTCTCTATGCAATGGAAATGTTCACTACAAATGCACATTCTACGCACTATTGCTTCTGCAGAGAAAATGTTGCTAAGAGTTTATATCTTAAAACCTTTTTGCACAGATTCACATCTTTCTGAATATATTTTATGTGATTCTTCTGTTCACATCTTTCATGAATATGCTCTGTGAATTTGCCATATTCTTTTCATGAGAAATATTGCTCAGAGTGCCTGCTTTACAGCCATGAGCGTAGGCTACAAAATCATATTACTAATCTGAGTTCAACCTGCAGCAGATACAATATGAGTATAAACACAGCCAAAACCGAAGTAATGCAAGTTAGCAAATCGCTAGGCCCACTAAGTATACAGATAAATAACACAACTCTGAAACAAGTTAAAGAATTCAAATATCTTGGAAGTATGATCACAGAAGATGGCAGATTGGACAGAGAAACTGAAATCAGATGCCAAAAAGCTAGTGCACTTACATATCAACTATCACCCTTACTGAAACATCCAAACACACCCATGCCCGCAAAACGACAGATAATAAACATTATATTCACACCAACCCTATGCTACCAATCTCAAACCTGGACTTTATCCAAATTACACCTTCGCAAAATCAACACCTGCGAAATGAGATGCCCGAGGAGAGCTGCCATCTTAACAATCGGGAGACCGAGTAAGATATGTTATTATCAGACAGACTGTGGGATAAACACCTTGTGCCACATTTATTGAAAGACAGAAGATCAAGTGGTTTTTCTATGTCGTTAGACTGCAACATCAGCAACTACCATCACTGGCCTTACATCAAAGATCATCTGCGACGAGACCAGGAGGACGTCCAAGAAGAAAATGGATTGACGACATCAGAGACATTGTACAACCACACGGAATGCCACTATCCAGTGCCGCCCACCGGGCGCTGGAACGCAAATTATTTCTCCCCACGACGCTTGACGGCAGAAGTGGTAGATGATGATGATGATGATGATAAAGAAAAATAGATACACCATATACCCGAATATTTGCCAGACGTTACTCAATGCCAGCATCGTACATATGTTGCTGATGGCTCAGTGCTCTATCCATTGCGTTCTGAAAGATGGCCATAAAGCAGTTCGTTACTGAAATGTGTGCACGGAAATTGCTTGCAGCAGTGGGTAGGTTTTTGAACGTCGCCTTCAAACCCCTTTCTCAGAGGAGACAAGTTGGAAAAGACAATATGCCGTTGTGTTCGAACCAATGCTTATGCTGGATGCATATATATCTAAAGGCTATCGCATTATTTCATAAACTGATTTCTATGTTTCATTTGTGAGTGTTGTACCTCTAATGTTGGTTCATGATTATTACTTTCACTGCTGGAGGAGATGTTCGAATTTTACCCCAGTAGGAAAAGGCAAATGAACTAATAATAATGATGATTGAGGATGAAAATGGCACTTGAGAACCGAGTCTAACCTGAGAGTAATTAAGGCCGGTCTTGCATTATAGGCGTGGGATGATGAGATGTTAAATGATGATTTTGTCACAACATGGTGCTGTCATCTCAATATGCTGACTTTGTTTCAACATGCCTTAACATGCCCTTGTCTCAACACGCCATTGTCTCAATATGCCTCTATCTCAACATGATGAGATTGTCTCAACATGCCCCTGCCTCAACATGATGCCATCGTCTCAGCATGACTCTGTTTCACCCTGATGACTTTGTCTCAACATGTCTTAGTCACAACCTGACGACTTTGTCACAACAGGACAACTTGGTCTCAACCTGATGACGTTATCGTATCTTACCGCCCTTTTCTTAGCATGAGGTTTATCTCATCACGAAACTACAGCATCAGTGGAGAACAAATGTTGATCCCTAAACAGATACTGGTCACACTGTATCAGATGTTTGAATACATTCCAACTAGGGAACGAGGGTAGTGAACTCACCTGTGAGTGGAACCACACCCCTGCCTCCTCCTATTCTCTTTTTCCCTTTTACATGTTTATTTTATGATGACATATGCTTTTTATCAAATACAAGAAATACATATCAAAAAGTTGATATTTTGTTTGTACTGTAGATGGGTGGTGTGTTTTTGGCCTATAAATATGAGCTGGCATTCATTCAATCCTGGTGATGCGAAATTACTTACTGAAAGCTGTGGAGATGTTCTGACCTAGATCCAGGAACTATGGTATGGTCTTCACTATTTCCTTTTCAACAAGGACCAGAGGAGTTGCCTTCCTGATTCCATGAAGAGTATATACTCCGTATTTTCGAATGATCTGCCAAACTCAGCTATACACAGTATTCCATTAACAGCCAGGCATCCCTCACCATTCCATCAACTAGTGGACTGTCATTGTGAACTATTGTCTGAATGGTGGGGAAACCAATGAATGGGATACCCCCAGAAGAACTCCACAATGCTCTACTCGTCATTGGATAGGGACAATACGCAAAACCAGACCAATTGACTGACTTTAATTTATGTATTGTAACAATAAAGATTGCAACAATTGTTAGTCCAGAGGGAAAGCGTGGGCGGTCATGACTCGCCATTTCACTCGATCACCAGAGTCGTGGATTAGTTCAGCGTTACTGTCTCGACCATGCCATGTGGCCAAGCCATCCAGATATTTACTTCTCGGTCTTCCCCTTGGTCTGTTCCCTTCGATCTTGCCAGTTGTCACCAAGTTCTCCAATTCATTTCTTCTCATAACATGCCCAAAAAGTTTTGACTGTCTACGTCTAATTTCTCTAATCAGTTTACGATTTTCCTTTTGTTTCCTGTAGTACTTGGTCATTGGTTTTTCTGTCTGTCCATGATATTCTTTGCATTCTCCCCAGAAACCACATTTCCACAGCCATCAAATGTTTTTCAGCTTGACTGCTCATTGTCCAAGTTTCACTTCCATACAAAAGTACAGGCTCTATGTATCCCCTCAACACTCTTTTTCTCGTTTCAGTTGACATCTTTTCATTGGTCAGTATATTTTTCATCTTGCTAACGGCTACTTTCGCCATGGCGATTCTTGTTCTAATCTCTTTAAAGCATCTCCCATCAGATGTTATGACTGTTCCGAGATAATTGTACCGATTCACTTGTTGAAGAATATTCCCATTTACGTGTATATTACAATGTGGCATTTCTTTCTTCCTAGTGACGACCATATTCTGTGTTTTTTTACAATTTAATTCTAACCCCGGTTGTTCACCGTGTGCAACAACCGCTTCCACATTGCTAGTAATAGCTATAAGAGAGAGAGAGAGAGAGAGAGAGAGAGAGAGAGAGAGAGAGAGAGAGAGAGAGAGAAGAGAGAGAGAGAGAGAAAGAGAGAGAGAAAGAGAGAGAGAAGAGAGAGAGAGAGAGAGAGAGAGAGAGAGAGAGAGAGAGAGAGAGAGAGAGAGAGAGACCTTTATCTACAGATAGTTTATCAGAAGTTTCTCTGCCTATATCTATATATCACTGTGGTGATTTAAATGGATAATTTTTCATCTTTTGTTTCTTACAACATGTGTTTCATGTTGACAAGATATCGTTCACTGAACGTTCTGCATCCCAACCCTTGATTCCATAATATATGAGTTGTATTTGAATCAGGACTTGGTTGCTTTATTGTTGGATGTTCTGTTCAAACAGTATTTTGTTAGTATTCATATATAACCTTGTCATAGATTGCTGGAGACGGAAAAACTCACACTGGCTAATTTACAATATATAGAGGGGGGGGGGGCAGTCTTCTCTTTGGTCAGTGGTAAACTTCCGTTGTCTCCACGCCTTCAAAAGGAACCTGTATTTATAAAAGGGTAAACGAGCCATTTACAAACTTCGCGATGAAGGTTACAGAGGATGATAACCTATCCCAAATGGGATACCCTTAGTTATCTCTTTGTCTAAATTTTCTACACCTCACAATAGTACGGAAGAACATACACACACTTAAAGTCTGGAGAGAATGATCAAGCAGGACATGAGCAGAGAATCCACCGACACTCAGTACTCCAAGGAAATGCCAAACGGACACATAATCAGATTGCAGCTGGTACCATAAGTATTGGGACTCTTCGCTGGTTATTGAAGATGAGGAAGGAGCGAGTTTAGGAATGTCCCAAGTGCTGTGATATCGGTTCTTGACCCAACGCAACGAAAGTCATACACTTTTCTTTACTTCCTTGAGTTACGGTACATGTCTGTGAATGTGTTTCCCACAAAGTCTTCTCCAACTGGAAGTAGTTTGTGAGTAGATTGATGTTGCGATACTGTGACCTTATTTTCCACCAATGGCCTTAGACAGGAAGAGGTATAGAGTGGCGTGATGACTACATTTATGTCATGAGTAGTAGCGCGCGCACACATATATATATATATATATATATATATATATATATATATATATATATATATATATATATATATATATATACACACACACACCTACACACACACACACACAGAGAGATACTCTCTTCACACCATAGACCAATGGACACACCGAGGGCAGTGTGATCAATACTCAGTCAGCCGACTTCACTTAACAGAAAATGCCCTGGCTCCCAATTTAGCCTGGATCAATGTGGAAGCTCAAATGATACCCCACCATAATCCCTACCTAATGGGTCGAATACCTAACTTTCTCCAACAGGTTCCAGTGTTTAGTGTGCACGTTAAAAATCGTAGGGCAGTAGGACATCTTAAACAGTAGGCCTTAGGGTCTCCGTTGTGGCAATATTTCAAAAATAGAATATATAAATATTAGATAATATTTCCAATATATGCGTTATAAATAAAATTTATAATATGAAGTATGTTGTAGTTTTCTTGAAGTTGATAGGGAAAACAATCAGGATTATGCAAAAAAAAAAAAAAAAAGTATTAAATCTAAAAATTCACGAGAATATTAATATAATCCATAAAAAGTGTGTTGTCTGTCTTTTTCATGACATCACAATCAACCACAGCATTGTCTAACTACTTGCCATTTTCTAGCCAGTTTTACTTTCAGTTGTTTGCTATCGCTTTTTGAAAGGCCGAAGCTCATGCCGTTTTGAAAATCAACGCAAAGAGATGAGCTGCTATTATCCGTATTAAGTATCCGTAAAAGACCCATTTACTTGCTGTAAGTCGTATATGGTATATTGTGCTAGACCCGTATATGTATAGCCTAGCCGACACTCGGTGCATGATGTGGTCTATATCGCACTGGCCGCCTTTACTTTCCGAGTCATCTTTTGGTACTCATTTTCAGTCAGATCGATCAGTGAACAATGGTTAATTCCATAAATTCGCACCCGCCCCATGTGGACTCGATCCTATGGTCACAGGGTCGGGAGGCAACCGTTTAGCCATTACGCCATGTTGTCTCCTGCTATTATACATGGACAGAATAATAATGTTATGAGCCCGGTTCCTATAGACACTCTAAGAGTGTTGTGCATCCGGTTCCTATAGACACTCTAAGAGTGTTGTGCATCCGGTTCCTATAGACACAATAAGAATGTTATTAACTCTCGAAAATGCAACACCAGCAACTACCATCACTGGCCTTCCATCAAAGATCATCTGCGACGAGGCCACGAGGACGTCCAAGAAGAAAATGGATTGACGACATCAAAGACATTGTACAGCCACACGGAATGACACTATCCAGTGCCGCCCACCGGGCGCTGGAACGCATATTATTCCTCCCCACGACGCTTGATGGCAGAAGTGGAAGATGATGATGATGATGATGATGATGATGATGATGATGATGATTAACTCCATACCTACTGACACAATACGAGTGTTATGAAACCGGTCCCTATAGACACATGTTTTGATCTGTGCACGCCTAAGAGCTTAGAGAAATGTGTCAAGGAGAACGTTATCACTACACAAACTATAAAACAAAGAGTTAAATGAGAAGGCAAAGAGGAGGAGGGGGAGGAGGAGGAGTAAGAGGGGGAGGAGGAGGAGGGAGAGGAATAGGAGGAGCCATTTGATCAAATGTAAGTACTGAGGGAGGAGGAAGATGATAACAACGATAAAACAATTGTTGAAGATGGACAATATGGCGTAGAGTATGACTAATAGTAGCAGTAGCAACAGAAGATGATGATGATTACGGTGGTAGTGAGGATGGTGGTGGTGGTAGTGATGAAGAGGAAGAAGAAGAAGAAGAAGAAGAAGAAGAAGAAGAAGAAGAAGAAGAAGAATAAGAAGAAGAAGAAGAAGAAGAAGAAGAAGAAGAAGAAGAAGAAGAAGAAGAAGAAGAATAGATAAAAAGTCTATGCCAAAAAAGAATTATCGTGTAACAATCAACAAACACGGCAGAAACAGTTCCAATGCCGTGCTCATAAATGAAATCAATATCAAGAATCATGACTACAAACACAGCCCGTGAAAGAGCAATGGACGCTCAGATCGCTACAATATCCTCATGTCTGCAAGTCCCAGGAGATACATAGGAAAACGGCTCTGTACACAATCCACGGCTAGGACTCAGCTATCTCCTGTCATAATTCATTAGTTTTCAATGTGCAGATTATAATACAGCTCGAAACATGAATACTGACGTCATCTCCCTTTCGCTGCGTAACTCGAAACACACAGACGCTTTATCTGCCTTAATGTCTAATTTACTTTCATATGTTCTCGTTTACGAGAACTCCTACGCCGTGGCGAATGGCTTCCGAACGTAATTCGTAATGCGTTCGAAACACAGCTGCGGTGACTTGGAAGCAGACCATCGCTGGTTTTCATACAATGGTAAGAGTGTCTGTCGTTCAGAAAGCGATAGCAAACTACTGAACGTAAACTTGCACGTCTTTAAACGTGGATTATATAGGATTAGATTTAGTGCACTCGGACATCTCCTTAAATGTGGATTATATAGGATCAATTCAGTGCACACGGCCATCTCCTTAAATGTGGATTATATAGAATAAGGTTAAGTGCATATTGACTTCTCCTTGAATGTGGATTATATAGGATTAGGTTTAGAGCACACAGGCATCTCCTTAAATGCCTTAGTCTCCTCTCATAGTTCGTACAAGGAGTTCTTTAGCTCGGTGCGTGAGCTCCGTAGAGAAGGCCAGGGTCGACATGTGTTAACACGTGCTAAAATTAATTTGTGGGTCATAATCATCAAGTGCCCTGCCAGCTGGCGTAGGCGTTCATGTCTCTCCACAGATCTCGGTCGTTGGTGTTCTGGATCAACTCTGCCGATGGTATTCCGCCATGCCACCGTCTCAATCCATCCAGCATCATTCCTCTTGGTCGGCCTCTGCCTCTCTTTCCCTCGATCTTTCCAGTCGTCACGATGTTCTCCAATGCCTCGCTTCTCATAACATGACCAAATAAAGCTGTTGTCACTTTCTTAATGTTTCTTTTGAGGGTAGGTTTTCCAAATCTGGAAAGTTTACCTGGCAGCAGCTTTTTCGACTTGCTCTTTTCGATGAGCATGTTTCAAAAAGAAAATAAGTTAGTTGCATATCCTTTACAGGATGTCGCAGTCAACTCAAGCATCTTTCGACTGTTTGTGATTTCTTGTCAAGCTTACGTTCAGTAGTTTGACATTGCTTTCTGTTGATATATCCGTATATTTAATATTCGTTCATACAAATACATTATTTAAATTATAGGGCGAGATGTGTTTCAGTGTTTTCCAATTGATATATGCGTTTGTGTGAAATAGAGGGGGTGAAGATGAACTGAGAGATTTCTGAAACGTCCCCAGTTTTACTTGTTTCATTTGTTTTGAGGTGGGTTGAGTGGGGGTGGGGGGAGGTCTCCGTGGCGAAGTATAGACGCTTGCCTCGCGAGTCTGAGTTTGTGAGTTCTATTCAGGATACCATTATTCGTTTCAAGAGTGCAATTTTGTCGGAGACTCCGGGGGGTTGTTGCTGGAGCTACAGAGTTTGTGTTTTGTGCTACGCTTTCGACAGGCGGCCCCCGAGCCATATGGGATAAAACCCGGTGCTTTTAAACTCTTTCAACTTTTTAAATTCTTACTCCATAGGTCAGCATCAATCAAAGGACAGTTGACTACAATTTGAGTTGCATTGGGTACATGGTAAGTAAAGTAAAGTAAAGTAAAGTAAAGTAAAGTAAAGTAAAGTAAAGTAAAGTGAAGTAAAGTGAAGTAAAGTAAAGTAAAGTAAAGTAAAGTAAAGTAAAGTAAAGAAGTAAAGTAAAGTAAAGTGAAGTAAAGTGAAGTAAAGTGAAGTAAAGTAAAGTAAAGTAAAGTAAAGTAAAGTGCGAGGAATATTTAACAAGGAAGAACAGAAAAGTGTACAACGCAGAACAGCCACTCTCAGCTTCCTTGATGACGAATACCCATAGGACCTCTGGATCCGAGTCTACACAGATGGGTCAGCACAAAATGCTGTTCAAAATTTAGGAGTGGGAGTGTACATAGAATACCCAAATAATACTAGGGACACGGCCAGAGTTACAACAGGAAAGTACTGCCATAACTATGATGCTGAAATTGAGGCAATCAAGATAGCAGCAGAGAAATTACTAAATACCAACGATGGTACGCAACCTGTGGTGCTGTTGACAGATACAAAATCAGTACTCGAGGCGCTTCTGTCTGGGAAATTGCCAGTACTAAGGACACTACTTTCTGAACTTAGCAGTCAGCATAAGGTCACCATACAGTGGATACCATTCCACTGTGGAGTACCCGGAAACGACAGAGCTGATCAATTGGCTAAGGAAGGAGCAAAAGAAGAACAACCTGATGTGCCCGTTACATACCACCAAAAGAAAAGAGTGATCAATTCAGTCAGAAGGCCAATAAAACCTGCTCAAGACGACTACCACGTTATGGACAGACCAGAACAGGTCATTATTCTGCGCCTCAGAACAGGACACAATAGATTACGCAACCACATGTATACACAATTCAAGATTGGAGCCATGTGCACACTGCACACGTGGTTTGGCGTCGCAGACAGCAGAGCACATACTCCAAGACTGCCCAAACTACAACATACCCAGGCATACCTTCTGGCCTAGAGAGACAACAGTGGAAGATAAACTCTATGGATCGCTGAGTGAACTAAAAAAAGACTGTTAGATTCATACAAGAGACAACATTGCAGTTATAGATATATTTCAAGCGAACGAAAGAAGAAGAAGAAGAAGAAGAAGAAGAAGAAGAAGAAGAAGAAGAAGAAGAAGAAGAAGAAGAAGAAGAAGAAGAAGAAGAAGAAGAAGAAGAAGAAGTAAAGTAAAGTAAAGTAAAGTAAAGTAAAGTAAAGTAAAGTAAAGGAAAGTAAATGACAACTGTACACACCTTGAGTTGTACTGGGTGCATGGTAAGTAAAGTAACATAAAGTACCCAATTTAAAGGCCTTCTGCCATTCTAGGTAAATGCTGCTATTTTCATATTATTTATAGCCCAATCAAACTTTTTCTCAATATCACACTGAAAACCTTTCCTTTCCATGAAATTTTCAGGCCCCTATTTACGACTGGATCGACCTGGGAACTCAAGTCGATTAAAAAAATAATTCGTTTTTATTGGTATTTGAACAGATGCCCACTGGGCGGGCTGGCAACCGTTGTAGCCACTGCGCTCATCATCATCATGTGCATGCTGGTAAGCTTGGACGGTCATGTTTCGCCATCTTACACCATCACCAGAGTCGTGTATCAGCTCTGTGTTCTTGCCCCGACCAAGCCATTTGGTCAAGCCATCCAGATATATACGTCTTTGCATTGCCTTTGTTCTTACCCTCTCAATCTTGCCAGTTGTCGCCAAGTTAACCTAGCCACTGGGCTACCATCTCTGTATAAGTTTACAGGAAGGCCTCGCTATACTCTACCACTCGCCCTCCAACCTAACTCTATGCAGCTAATAAATATCAACAACCATCAAAATAAACATTACATAATACACTGTATTTAATTTAATTCAATGGGAAATAGTGTTTCGCTATACGTCGTTTCATTTAAAGTCGCGTTTTCCAAGAACGTAACCCCGACGTTAACCGGGGCCTTCCTGTATAGTAAGTACAATGAAAACCACATGGTACTTTACAACTGTCCATATGTCGGGGCAAGAACACAGGGCTGACCACGACTCTGGTGATCGTGTGAGATAGCGAAAAATGACCGCTTACGCTTATCGGCATGGCACAAGATGATGATGATGATGTTCTTTAGCTCCATTTATGAGCTTGTTAAATGACTTCAAAATGTTATATGTTTACTTTACAAAATTGAATTCCTACATAGGAATTGTTCATTCTTTTGATGCAATGTTTATTACTTTTTGGAGATTTCTAGGGTTCTGTCTTTAACATGATTTCGATTTCTTAGATTCATTGCGTTGGTTTATATATTCCGCCAGTGATCCCCTTTGTTGGTCGTATTTTTTGCACTCTGGCAGATAATGGTGTAAATTATAATAATACACTCAAAGTATCCCTTGAGGTAAGATGTTTTCGTCGTCTCAAGGCCCCAAGAGATACGGGGTCGCATACAATCGGTACTTGCTAATTTTCTGAATGCAAGGGCCCAGAGCCCGCTATGAGTTGATTTCGATGATATGAGGTATCGGTCGTTGATAAAGCAATGGTAATCTTCTAGGGTTAATTGTGACGTCCTGTAAAAAGGACATGCAACTAAAGGGTCCAATCCACCTTGCGGAAGCGTAGCGGTTATGTCTTTGGTTGCCAAGACAGTGGACCTAGTTCAATCCTCAATAAAGGTATGATATTGTTTGTTTCAATTAGTTCGCTTGTGAGAATGACTCAGGTGTATATGAAGGACAGCAGATAATTTGTCAGGCATTTCTGTAGGCTGTCTGGGAGGGAAAGACTACAAGGTTCACTCGAGCTGGTAATATCGTGATCTAGAACATGCATATCAAGGCAGGAGCAGAAAACAAAGAAGTAATGCAAGGAGATCCAGATTAGACAAGGTATTGCGGCAGTATATATATATATATATATATATATATATATATATATATATATATATATATATATCCCTTACAGGACGTTGCATTCAATACCAGCATTGTTCAACTGCTGGTGATGTGCTAGGCAAGTTTTCCTTTCAATAGTTTGCCATTGATTTCTGAACGACCGGCTCCATACCAACACGTTGTAACACAACGCAACACGGTCTGTTGCATAAATCGGTCGCAGCTGAGTTTCGAACGCCTGGTAAGCGGCTCAAGAACCGCGTTCCCAAGCCTTTGGCCACGGAGACGGCTCTATATTTTCTCGTCTGAAGACGAGAGAACTGTGGATTATTCTCAGAGAACCTGAAAGACGAGAGACTTTGTGTGAGTCTCAGAGAAGATGATCACGAGTCAAATTTGTGTGATTCTCAAAGAGCATGAAGACGAGTGAACTTCGTGTGATTCTCATAGAACATGAAGACGAGAGAACTTTATATAGATATAAGTACAGAAGCAGGGACCCGCTGTGGGTCTGTGATGTTCTAGGATCATCACATTGTGTAGGCCTGTGGGTTCCAGATAAATGCCTATCTTGTTTGAATATTCTCAGGTTTTCTCAGTGTATGACCTGAGAACAGTACTGTTTCACAAGTGCTTAGAAACTCTGTGTCTCTTCCATTCCATCTTTCTTCGCATAGTCCCAGGTTGTTGTACCACATGCTAATGTCTCATTTTACACGTACAGACACCATGCACCCCTTTCTGATTATTATATCTACTACATTTTAAGACCTTACAGCGCCGTGGGTCTGTCAAAAGCCATTGGAAGGGGCGGTACCTCCCATTTCTGGCAGCACAAACTCTACATTGAATTGGAAACCATCAAACGCGGTCTAATCAATTGGCTCGTTTAACGATCTTATCCTAAACGCAAATTGGATTTGGACCCGAATATAGAATTCAGAATATGAATCTGTCTCGAATTAGGCTAAAAATGTAGAAATCTCGAGAAACTGAATGAAAAGAGAGCTAATGGAAGACACACAGATGGGTGGCCTCACATGTGTTGGCCATGTTAAAAACATGACACTTTCTTACAAAACATGCTAGAAGGACAGACTGAAGCAGTCGAGCAAGACGTTCTGCTGGATACGAGTGTGAAGATATGACGTGTCTATTTCCATTGCCTCTCCTTCTATCTATGTCTGAATCAATGTCTGTCTTTGTATCTCAATGTCTCTTTCTCTCTGCACCTCTCTGTAATTCATTCTTTGCATCTTACCGTCTGTCTGTGCACCTTTATTTATCACTGTTTATTATTGCAGCTCACTGATTCTTTTTGCACCTCTGTGTATCTCTGTCTATCTATACGTATAACAGTCTGTCGCTGTACCTCTATGCATCTCTATCTTTGCATCTAACTGTCTACCTCTGCACCTCTGTTTATCGCTGTCTATCTTTGCATCTCACGGTTTGTCTCTCTACCTCTATGTACGCATCTCACTGTCTATCTCTGCACCTCTATGTATCGCTGTCTATCTTTGCATCTCACTGTCTATCTCTGCATTTATCTCTGTATCTCTGTCTTTGCATCTCTGTCTACCTCTGCACCTCTATGTATCTCTGTCTTTGCATCTCACCGCTTCTCTCCGCACTCTATATGTATCTTCTTCTATCTTTGAACACCATTGTCTGTCTATGCACATTTTTGTATCTCTGTCTGTCTTTCTTTCTCACCATCTCTCTCCTCTTAGGCCTGTCTTTCTACTTCTACCACTGGAGGGTCGTCGCTGGAGCTATGGAGTTCATGCTCTATGCGACTCTTTCGGCAGGCCTCTTTGCGGAAAGATGACTCAACCATAAGGGATAAAACCCTGTTTGTTAGTGAGTTTGTGATTGTGAGTGAGTATATGTGTATGTTAGGGAGTGTGTATGTGTTCTATAAAGTGTATAACTGAGGGTTTCTGTAATTGATGTATGTATGTGTTTATGCATGTGTGCATGCCTGTATGAGTGTGTTTATGTGTGTCTGCCTACATGCCTCCTTGTCTAATTACATGATAACGTGCATTGTTTATGCTCACAGGATTCGTCTGATATTTTTCTTCTATGCTCAGAAAGCAATAGCAAACCACTAAGCGTAATTTTGCCAAGAAATCAACAATCAGCTGAAATATGCTGATGTTGACAGCGATGTCCTGTAAAGGATATGCGAAAAAAAAAGTTTGGTATGTAGACAATGATCAAGGCCATAATAACAGATGTTTAACCAAGACTATTTGGTATGTAGTCAAAGATCAAGGCCGTAATAACAGAACGAACGAACGAAAGTCTTTATTTTCAAAGGGTTAAGAATTGGGCACGCAGGCCCGTCTGACATTGTGCCCTTCTTCTCTATTTCCTCTCATACATTCTTTCATTCAACATCACTTATGAAGCAAATTTTAACAACAAAAGAACAATAGCATTAAAACGTATGAACAATAATCAATAACAAATGACTCACTGAGGCAGTGTTTAACATGGGCACTATAAATACCTAAGGAGGGTGTAACGTGCCATACATAAGGGAATGTGTTTTGGCTAGTTGTCGTTTGAGATAAGTTACCATTATTGTCTTTTGTCAGATTACATTGATTGAGATTACAGTTGACATTATTGTCTTTTGTCAGATGTTTAAACAAGCCTATTTGGTATGCAGTCAAAGATCAAGGCCGTAATAACATATGTTTAATCAAGACTATTTGGTATGTAGACAAAGATTAAAGTCGTAATAAGATATGTTTAATCAAGACTATTTGGTATGCAGACAAAGATCAAGGCCGTAATAGAATATGTTTAATCGAGACTATTTGGAATGCAGACAAAGATTAAGGCCGTAATAACAGATGTTTAATCAAGACTATTTGGTATGTAGACAAAGATTAAGGTCGTAATAAGATATGTTTAATCAAGACTATTTGGTATGCAGTCAAAGATCAAGGCCGTAATAGAATATGTTTAATCAAGACTATTTGGTATGTAGACAAAGATTAAGGTCGTAATAAGATATGTTTAATCAGGACTATTTGATATGTGGACAAAGATCAAAGCTGTAAACAGTTGTTTAGTCAAGACTAATTGAATTGTAGATCTAGATAACCCAGATAAAGACTGCACATACAACATTTAATCAATTCTATTTTCATTGTAAGTAAGTAAAGGAACGTTTAACCCGCCTAAAGGTGTGCTGGTCATATGGCGCTAACTGTATACACCAAGCGGCACTCAGTGGGTGATGTGGTTAGTATTAAGCCGGCCGCCTTTACTTCCAGAGACATTTCCTGGTATCCATTTTAGGCTGGATCTGCCTCGGAACCCAGATCAATTTTATCAAACAGGGATAGTTCCACACACCGGTAAGTTGGACATAATTGCTGACTTTTAATTTAGAAAGCAACGGCAAACTACTGAATGTAAACGTGCCTAGTAAATCACAAAGAGCCAATAGAGGCTAGTGGTGACTACAATGTCCTGTAAAGGTCATGCTATTAAAATAAAAGCAACAACTATGCAACAGGCAAATCTCCTAGCAGCACTTTAATGACATTTCGGCACTCTTCCGAATTCCGGTCCCAAATAGTTCTGCAGTGAATAAGTGATTAGGGTTAGGGTTATGGTTAGGGTTAGCTATATAAAATTATTCACTGCAGAACTATTTGGGACCGGAATTCGGAAGAGTGCCGACATTTCTAACCCAATTTAACGCGCCTGTGGCAGATCCTTTCACACCTTCACAACATCGGGCAGCACCTGTTTTAGAATCACAGTTTTAACCTAGCACGAGAGTATGTGTTACCTTAAATAGTTTGTCCTCGCCAGAACTGGGTACACGAACAGAACTGAGCATAAAAGTTCCGTCGTTATTTAAATGATTAAGTGTCATGGGATGATTAATCGGTTAAAGTGGCTTCTCATATCTGCCGTGCGCTTATATACAGTAGCTTTCCTTATGCAACTACCTTTAATCACATATGTAATACAATATGCCTGCTGCTATATTAACAACTTTTAAGTCATAACTGTGAATTCCCCCCCCCCCCAACACTTCTCATTTTCAGCCACTCATTTCTGTAAGATCGAAACCTTTTGCTTTGGTACTGAATCGGTTAACATGCCTTGTGAGCATGACCGTTCTATTTGCACACCCTCTCCGCCTCGGTTCTAGTGATTGCTGTATCAATTCTTGTGAAAATGTCAGGTCATAAACTGGGAAATAAACTGCAGAATAAAATACATGTCTGCACAATAAACGGATAATAAACTTTGCGACAGAAATAATATCAATATAATATGCGTGTTTGAGGAAATTACCATGTCGTTAACGTGTATAAATATCATCATGAAAATGTCGATATGGGTTGCTGAAGGTCTCAAGTTAAAAACGACACACCACGTCTGCAGTTAAGCCAGCTGTAGGTGTATCAGTGGTTTAGTCTCTAGACCCAGTTGCTCCCTATTTCTACCAACGCGACTCTAGGGGGTTACGAGAATCTGGCGTCAACAAATAACTCAAGCCTATCAGGGTTGATACTGTAAAGAAACTCCAGTCTGTTTGGATAAAACTCTAGTCTATCAGGGAGGACACCGTTAATAAACTATAGTCTTCTTGGATATAATTTTAGTCTGTCCCAGAGGGCACCGTAAAGAAGCTATAGTCTACTTGGATAAAACTTTAGTCTGTAAGAGAGGACACCGTACAGAAATTATAGATTACATGGATAAAACAGAAACCGTACAGAAACTATAGTCTCTTGGATACAACTTTAGTCTGTCAGTGAGGACACTGTAAAGAAACTATAGTCTACTTGGGTAAAACTTTAGTCTATCTAGTAAGACACCGCACAGAAACTATAGTTTACTTGTATAAAACTTTACTCTATTTAGTAAGACAGCGCACATAAACTATAGTTTACTTGTATAAAACTTTAGTCAATCTAGTAAGAAACCGCACAGAAACTATAATTTACTTGTATAAATCTTCAGTCTATCTAGTAAAACACCGTACATAAACTATAGTTTACTTGTATAAAACTTTAGTCTATCTAATAAGACACCGTACATAAACTATAGTTTACTTGTATAAAACTTTAGTCTATCTAGTAAGACACCGCACATAAATTCAAATAAAACTGGGAACCTCCGCGTCTACTGACATGTCTTAGCGCTTGCTTGCTTGAACTCGAGCATAGTCCATACACGTGATACTGCTATTACTAGCAGTTGCTTCCACTAGTGAGTGCGCTGAACTGATGAGAGATGTTTGCATGAAGGTTAGCTTTCCTTACTCCCAGTGTCTCTCGCCATCAAGCAAACCTACTCTGACTTCTGATTTACCTGTAAATTGCATACTCACGCAGAGGACGAGAAGTCAACGTGCAAATCCAAGTTTATTTTGTGTGAAATGAGGCCACAACGCTGCTGTCAGCACAGACAATTTAAACACGTTAAACCTCTCAGTCACACCGACCACATAGTATACTGGAGCAAAACTTTAGACAGTCAGTCAGGACATCTTCCAGAAACGGCAATCTGCTGGTGTAAGATACTAGATTATTAATGAGGATATCCTGCAGAAGCTTCATGTCCTACTTTGATAAAGCACTAGGGTCTATTGCACATGTGTAAAACTCAAGGCCCGCGGGCCACATCCGGCCCGCCGTACAATCATATCAGGCCGGAGAGGTCTCAATCGACGTACACATATATTCGGCCCAAGAGAGAATTTTAGGCAAAAATATTTTTTTTATGGCCACGATATAAAGTGCAAATCAAATACCTAATCAGCAGCCTTCCGAATGATAGGCTACCTGAGAGTCTGAGAGCGTTCTCGCTTCGATCAGAATAAGCAAAGATTAGTTTCATCTTCGTGCCAGGGCATGCGGGAGTACAAGGAAATGACTGGGCTGACAAGCTCGCAGGTAAGGCTACTGTGGAGGGCAGACGCGCTATGGACCAGGCTGACATTCTGAATGCACTACGAGAAGTAAGACGGTTGCGAGAACCAAGTGATGACTGTGATTCTACAACCATGGTCAGACTGCGAGAACTGCAAATTAAAAGAGGTGTTGCCAAACAAGAACACTACGAAGGAAGCCAAAGAAGATTGATTAACCAACACAGAACTAGTGTCGCGAGCCGCTACACGCTGCGGGATTTGCTGAGGAGGGGATCCGAGCACTTATGGACTGAATGGTTCGATGTGCAATGAGGATGATCTGTCGACTAACTAAATAACTAACTAAGCGAAAATAAAAGTTGTGTAGTGAATTAGTGTTCGTCTTTATAGTTACCTAGCAACGTTCAGATGCTCGTTTTGGATTGGCGCATTAAAAACAAACAACATGAAAGTAGTATAATGCCCGGATATTACATCACCTTTTCCCGTCAACTTTATCAGAGCCAAAGGTTCAAATCACGGCCAATTTCAGTCTTTTTTTTTGCAGGAAATAGAGTCGGCGTTCGGCGACATGCCTTATCATACAGAGGTGCGGTGGCTAAGTAGGAGAAAAGTTCTCAGTATATTTTTCCAGCTGATCGAGGAAATCTGTCAATTCATGGACAGTAAAGGACAAGATTCCACAGTTTTCGTGATTAAAAGTGGAAATGTGAGTTGGCGTTTCTGTCTGATATAACCACTCATCCCAACGGCTTGAACCTGCAGCTCCAGGGACAGGATCACATTATCACTGATATGCATGATGCAGTGAAGGCATTTCAAGTGAAGCTGCGCTTATTCCTGAAGAGATGCCCCGTCTTCGTCTACATGCGGCTCGAACCTTGAGCATGTTTGGTAGCACAAATCTGTGAGAGCAGCTGTTTTCTGTGATGAAGATTAACAAAACATCACACAGGAGTCGTCTCACTGATGAACACTTTGCAGTCCATCATGAGAATCTCATTGACACAGAACATTACATTGACATTACTCCCAGCATAAACGAACTTGTAGCCAAGAAAAGATGCCAAACATCGTGCTTTGACAAACTGACATAAGAGTGAAAATGTGTATACTAACGATGTTTCATTATTAAAATTTTTTTTCTGTTTTAATTTATATTAATGCTTAAAAAGGTTTAATTTTCGGCTTATTGAATGTTTATCCTGTCCGGCCCGCAACCTTACGTGTGATTTGAGTTTTGGCCTGCTGAGGGATTGAGTTTGACACCCCTGGTCTAATGGGATAAAACGTCAAAATGTGGACTGTCTTCTTCTGATGCGAGTAACCAGACCACTTCGTGAGTTCACTTCATTCAAGATATCTTTATTGGTCTTTCTATCCGTCCATGGTGTTCTCATCATTATTCCATAATATCACAGCTGCAGTTTCAACTTAAATTCTCACTTGTGTGCTAATAGTGCATGATTCGCTTCCGTTTATCAGGATTGACTCAACATAGCTCTTAAGAACTCTTTTCTTCACCTCGATTAAGATATTAATTGCAAAATATATTTGTCACCTTGTGAAATGCTGACTTTGCTTTGGCTATTCTACATTTAACTTCCTTAATATATCTTCCATCTGCTGTTATTAAAGTATCCACATACTTAAATACATTGAATTAGTTCAGATTGGTTCCGTTCATTCTGATGTTGCATTTGGGTATACACTTTTTTTCTTTGTAATAACCATTACTTCTATTTTTCTTTTATTCATGCTAAGTCCTTAGTTTTGACTTTTTGTTTCAATTATATCTGCCATAGATTGAAAATGTGGATTCAACTCCACCAGAGACAGGATTATTTTTTTTTTTCTGATTAGTGCGGCTCTGGTTTCACCCACCCTTATAAAAATGGATACCCGAGCAGTTTTTAAGAGTTTTGCGGCTTTTACCACCGTCAGGCCTAAATATATTAGCTCTCAACACGTACCGCGTGAGAACGAGTCAGTTTCAGTTAGGCAGTAACCAGCAATGGAATGCAAATCGGTCTTGACATCAAGTGGTATGTCTGGCAGAGAGAGAGAGAGAGAGAGAGAGAGAGAGAGAGAGAGAGAGAGAGAGAGAGAGAGAGAGAGAGAGAGAGAGAGAGAGAGAGAGGCTTCCCCACTTGCACGAACAACGTATTGTGTTAGTTATTTATTTAGTGATTACAGTCCTGAAAGTGGTAATTACTAACTCGACTGGTTGTTTGTTTAGGAGTATATCAACAAGAACAATAACAATTACAGAGTTTTCCCCAATGATACTTTACTTTAAAGATTAGAGAATGAACCAATCAGTCTATCTACATGTTTGATTATCTATATATCCGTCCTTCCGTCCGTCTGTTCGCCCGACCACCCACCCGTCGGCCGCCCGCCGGCCGCTCACCCGCCCGCCGGCCGCTCACCCGCCCGCCGGCCGCTCACCCGCCCGCCGGCCGACCGGCCGGTCGATCTGTCTGTCTGTCTGTCTGTCTGTCTGTCTGTCTGTCTGTCTGTCTGTCTGTCTGTCTGTCTGTCTGTCTGTCGATGTGTCTGTCTGTCGATGTGTATATCTGTCGATGTGTATGTCTGTCTGTCGATGTGTCCGTCTGTATATTTGTCTGTCTGTATATCTATATGACTATCAGTCTATCTGAATGTCACCGTCAGCAACTGTACTTCTAGCGGCCACAATAATGCCTTCACAACACTTCTTAGGAGCTGATCGACTAGAAGTCTCTTGTCATATTCCAGTGACGAGCAGAAAAGACGATGTTAAAAATCTTAATTTTCCATACACTCCAAAGTATACTGATTCAGTTTTAACTGAATTTTTAACATTTTTACCTAACTAAATCACCCAGTGGTGAACGGTATAACTAAAAGATAATAGTTCATCTATTTGGAACAATAAACATCTATGAACTGTCATTTTGACAGAGTAATTGTAGCTAAGGCTTAGATCAGTGGTTCTCAACCTTTTTTTGGCCCGTGCCCCCCTTCACTATATTTTCAGAACGTCATTCCCCCCCCCCCCACCCCCCTTCCTATCAAAAATTTGGCCCGTGCCCCCCTTCACAGTAATTTCAGAACGTCATTCCCCCCCCCCCCCTTTCATATTTCCTATCTAAAAATCCCCCCACCCCTGCACAGTATACGTAAAAATGGAATGTAAATTTAATAGCATATGCTAAAACAAGTCTAGACATCCACATAAAACATGAATTGTGGGTCTACTTACTTTATAAAATGAATTTAGAAAGATGAGACGTACATAACTGTAAAGTATGAAGGGAAAAACAATATCAAGTAATCGGTTCTTGTATTAACGCGATCTTGAAATGGTCTTCATTCCCCCCCCCCCCCCCCCCCCTGGAAACCCGAAAATTCCTCCCTAGGGGGGAATTCCCCACCAGTTGAGAACCACTTGCTTAGATAGTACATGAGAGAGTGGTGATTTCGCAAAACTCACTACCAATTGTAGCGAAGTTGAAGGTAGGATGTTGTATGAGACATCCTACAGACAGACTAAAAGTGGCCGGTGGTTCATTAGGACACCTAATACACTACCTATATCTCAGCGTGTACCTTATCTACTAGGGCAGTGGTTCTCACAATTTTTCTGACCAAAGCACCCCATCACCATATGTTCAGAACGTCACCCCCCCCCCTCCTTTCGTATTTCCTCCCTATAAATTACCCCTCCCTCCGCTCCTACACAGTATACGTAAAAATGAAAGCTAAATTTAATAAGACATACTAGAACAAGTCTAGACGTCTATATAAAACGTGATTTGCGGGTCTAATTACGTTATAAAACCAATTTCAGAAGGGCGAGAATTACAGAATCGTAAAGTATGGAGGGTAAAACAATTTCAAGTAATCGGGCCTTGTACTAACGCGATACGTGATCTTGAAATAATCTTACTTCCCCCCCCCCCTGGAAACCCTACAATTTCCCCTGTGGAGGGGGGGGGGTGGCGGGTGGGAAGTCCCCACCGGTTGAGAACCACTGTACTAGGGTATCTGTAAACGGAAGAGAACTAGCCTATATTCAACAGGGACCTACTCATATTACTGATATTTACAACATGACAGTTTCACAGCCTGCCCATCCTATTGTGTATCATGATGTCTGTTTAAAGAGAGTCTGGCCAAGTGTTACTTGTCATCCTTCTATACGGATAGAACCCGCCACACCCAATGCTAACCTTCCCTCCCCCACCCTCCACCCAAGCATATCTAGAGGCTGCTAAAACACAGGAAATGTGATCTCGTGACTGGGAAAACACATGCTAACGTGAAAACGTACACACCACAAACATGTGTATAGAGTGCATGGTTTTGTACACACTGATAGTTCTGGGCTGAATTCCGGCCTTTGTCATCTAAGACAGTTTTGTGAATTACCTGGGTGAATAGAGTTGCAGCTATTGTTTCTTTGAAGTCGTACTGAATTATTCACTAGACACAGAGCAATGTATTTGCACCTGGTGATAATTTGGATTCAGCCTGGTAGATAAATAATCCATCGGTTACGTGCGTACCTCGTCAGCTGTTCAAACGAGGTATGCACAGTGTGCTTGCTGCTACTCTACCATCTTTATGGAGTATTACCGCTATTGTTTTGAAATATCGCAAGGAGGAAAATATGTAGTTCTCGGTAGCCATCATCTTTGCATAGATCATGGTGATTATTTCTTTTGATAGCGAATGTTCTCAGCGCTCCAAAGATGAGGGAAGTGTTGGCGAGCTAGGGACACACACATGGTACATTAGGATTCGAGGCTTTTGACGTTTTCCTCTCAAGCAATGCACTACGTGAGACTAGCTTTTCTCATATATACAAGCATTGCACTACGTGTGATCATTTTTTAGTCTTTGTTTGCATTGCCCGTTCTCAAATAATAGGAGATGTAGTTGGGCATTTTCCTTCTTGAAGCTGAGACTATAATTAAACAATCCCCTGGTCATGGGCAGAAAATGGTTAATGCAGACCTAGTTTAGCAGACTGGTAATCACACAATACAACCCGAGAGACAGGAACACACGGTTAGTGACACTCAGTGAGCTCAGCGTTTCACAGGAGACGCAGGGGTCAACAAGTTACTATATTGTTTTTTTTCAAAAACAGAAGAAAGAAACGCAATATTATTGCAGTTTCAACTGCAAACTTGTACCAAAATTTTATTGACGATGCTGATTCGCCCACTGCAGCCAGTTATGGCGATGCCGGTCCGTAAGAACAGGACCTCTGTAGGGTCTTCAAGACCAGCGTCGTGCAGCCGGTTCTTGACCGTTTGATCTGAAATTCTACGAGCTCCTGGCATTGACTGGACTGTGGAGGACACTGATGTAAATCTATTCCAAAGGTTGCGATGCTGTATGAAGCGGTCTTCGGCAGCAGTTGTGATTCGGGGTCTCCCACTGCGCGGTCAGTCTGCCACTGAGCCAGTTTTTTTAAATAGCCTCAGAAGGCGACTAATTGTGCTTTTAACCACATTTAATTCTCTGGCTACTACACTTTGTGACTGTCCAGCCTGTAAATGTCTAATGATCATGAATCGTTGTTCTGTAGTGAGATGAGCCATACTTGCGCATTGAATTTTCAACTGTATTTATTCGAGGATCGTCGATCTTTTACAGGCATATGGTCAGAGAGTTTTGTGTTCAATAAGTTTCATGGGATTATAATGAACCTGTCACGAGTTATTGTCAAAAATGTTGTTTTGACCCTGACCTCTTCCATGACCTTACGAATCATTAGATGAATACAATTCAGGTAACAACGAGAAGTTAATGTCCAGGTGGACACAGTCGATAGGTTGACTGATGTCTAATCAGCGAATGTCTTTTATAAAAGTAACACCAAAAATTAACAGTAAGGGAAACTATAAGGGGTGTTCATTTGAAACCCGTTCGTGCCGCACCGCGCGTAATTACTTACGTTGAACATGATCATGTGCTTATCGTCCTTATGCAAGTGCTTATCGTCCCATGATGCATTGGTTCTGTTTCTGACCGCTGAGAAAATGGCCGGGTTGATCCAAAATCCGTCCGAAGAAGCTCATAGAGCGGTGATTCAGTTTCTTTTATTTGAAGGATGTCGACCAGTGGACATTCATCGAAGAATGCAGACAGCGTACGGTAACAAATGTGTGTCGAAGACAACAGTGTCAGGCTGGGCACGAATGTTTCGGAAAGGACGTCAGTTCACGACAGATCTTCGACGGCCAGGTCAAGCGCATATTGGTGCAACAGAAAAAAACCATAGCCAAAATTGGTGCAGCAGTACAGATGAACCATTGTCGAAGCATAGTTCGCTAGCGAAAGAATTTGATGTGTCAATTGGGACAATTCAAAAGGTCGTTCGTTAGAAACTGCAATATCGGAAGGTGTGTTCACAGTTCTTTTTTTATTTTTATTTTTTTCATATCCTTTACAGGACATCCCTGTCAACAGCAGCATCTTTCAGCTGTCTGTTGATTTCTTGGCAAGATTACGCTCAGTAGTTTGCCATTGCTTTCTGAGCGGCCGGCTCAGTATCCCGCAAGTCACCAGCGGGGGTCGAACCGCTCCCAGTTCTCTCCCGCTACGAGACTGCGTGATAAACGGGATTACGGAGAAAGTGTTGTAACCCCTCAGCCAGAGAGACCGGCGTGTTCACAGTGGGTACCACTTATTTTGACCGACCACCAAAAAGAGGAACGCATGGTATGGTGTTTGAACCACTTGCTGCGTTACAGAGTGGAGCGTGATACATTTCTGCATAGTGGCAGGCGATGAATCATGGTGTCACCACTTTGAGCCGAGCAGCAAAAGAGAGAGCATGCAATGGAAGCATGCTGGATCACCAAAAGCCTAAAAATTCAAGTTGCAGGTTTCCGCTGGTAAGGTTATGCTGAGCGCATTTTTTGTAAAACCATGAAGGACTATTGTTGGCCGACTTTAAAGAACCTGGTGTCAACATCAGCTCTACCCACTACTTGTAAACACTACACAAGCTGCAAAATGCCATAAAGAATAAACGACCCGGTACGCTTTCTCGCGGTGTGATTCTGTTGCACGATAATGCTCGTCCGCATGTCGCAAAGATTGTGCAGGAAGCATTAGCAAGGAAGAAGTGGGAAATTCTGCAACATCCAGCCTATAGTCCTGATTTGTCACCATGTGCTTTTCATTTGTTCGGACCTCTAAAAATAAACGCCCTCAAGGGGCACAGATTTCACACTGTTGCAGACGCAATGAACGCGGTAAACACTTGGTTCAGTGAGCAACCACAATCCTTTATTGCGGGCGATGTTCGCCGCCTACTAAGCAATGGGATGCTTGCCTGAATGCCTATGGCGACTTCTTCTGACCAACCCATGGTGTATAATTCATTCAAAATGAATGCTTTGTTGAATTCTACCACACCTGTTAATGTTTCTTTCATGCTTTTGTAATAAAACCATTGGAACAGGTTTCAAATGAACGCCCCTAATAGCTGGATTCGGCATTCGGGGACGGAACAGCTTAGCGACCACACACACAGACTTCTCTCTCTCTCTCTCTCTCTCTCTCTCTCTCTCTCTCTCTCTCTCTCTCTCTCTCTCTCTCTCTCTAATCGCTATTATTCTGCTACTCAAGAGTTTTTCAACATCAAGATTGTTAAAGACTTTATCTAGAACCAACACAATGTTACAACAAAATACAATAAGTTCTACGCAGATTGTTTGCAAGAAGAATAGCGATTCACAGTTCGCCTCATAGGAACTTAAGATTATCATTGGTTAGTGTTTAGTATGAACATGCAGTAAAACAGACGACTTCCCCCCCACCCCCCCCCCCACCCCACCCCTCTCTCCCTCTAATAATATTAATAATAATAATAATAATAATAATAATAATAATAATACAAACAATGATGTAAAGACCAAATGGAAGAAGAAAAAAAAAGACTGGCCATGTTACCGATGGGCAGAAGGAATAACAGAGTCCATGTGAATTTCTATGCATGAAGCCTATAAACCAGTGTTTCCCAACCTTTTTTGTGCCATGCCCCACTTAAGCCTTTCTAAAATTCATATTGCCCCCCTCCCCCGCCCCCCCCCGCCCCCTCAACATATACATTATTTTTAATATTCAAAAATTGAAATGTTCACTAAAGAAACTTGAATGATAGGTTTTAGGAAGAAATCACTAGGTAATTATTGAGCAAACACAGTAAGTAAATTTTCAAAACATATAATGGAGAACTGAAATTCAAGTACAAAATAATTTTAATGAAAGATTTTTCTATATTATTTTAATTATTAGTAATTATTTATTATTTAAATTTAGTGAGATCCTTGCGCTTGATGCTTGCTGCAAAGAGATCTTATGTCAGGTTCCAATTTAGTTAACTTCAGTCTCAAGTCTCCCTGTTTTGTTATATTCAGCCGATTTCTTCCATTTTCGAATTTCCCCCCTTAACAGTCAAATTGCCCCCCTGTGGGGCGTGGGCCCCACGTTGGGAAACACTGCTATAAACGGACATTCTCCCGCTGTTTATGCTTCACATCTCGGCAAGATACAAGATGAGATGAGATTAGATAAATAAAAATAAGAAGCATATTAATAATATAATAACAATAATAATAATATGAAAGGACAACGAGTATAATAAACATTCTCCTAACTGCGGTACGATACATCTACCTTAGATTATAATAACTGCCATGTCAAAAATTAGCTTTAGTAAGTCATGTATTATATATTATTCCATGCGTTTATAATGAATATTGTTTCCGTGGTTGTGGTCGTCTAAGATTAGCTTTGTAAGTGATGTCTGAATGGAATAATGCATGAGAGCAGAGAGATAAGGAGGCCAGACTGGCAGCCGGGTCTGTGTGGCTAATTCTTAACCCTTTGAAAACAAAGTCAATTTTATTGTTCGTTCGTTGGTCTGTCTGTCTGTCTGTCTGTCTGTCTGTCTGTCTGTCTGTCTGCCTGTCTGTCTGTCTGTCTGTCTGTCCGTCTGTCCGTCTCTGAACTAAGGGAGACAACATTGCCTTAGAAGTTAATATGAATATCTTTCCAATTGTGTCCCTTGTTTGAGTGCCGTCGTTTCTGCAGATTCTAGTGTTTGTCGCATTTAGTTTTTTTTTTTTTTTATTAGCATATCCTTTACAGGACTTAGCTGTCAACACCAGCATCTTTCAGCTGTATGTTGATCTCTTGGCAAGATTACGCTCAGTAGTTTGCCATTGCTTTCTGAGCGGCCGGCTCAGTATCCCGCAAGTCACGAGCGGGGGTCGAACCGCCTCAGCTCTCGCTCCGCTACGAGACTCTGCGTGATAAACGGGATTACAGAGAGAAAGTGTTGTAGCCCCACAGCCAGAGAGACCGGCGCATTTAGTTTATGTCAAGCAATTAAGATTTGTGTCTAAATGAGTTGAGAAATGACATACATGGAAGTAGACGCGGATGAAAAATTAAAGCGCTCACGCTTAAACTTCCTTTGCGCTGATAACAGGATAGTGGGTTCAAACCACACACCGGTGAGTTAAACCTGAATGTTGACTCATCATCCTTGGAACGTATATTACGAGTACTTCAGAAGATGGTCACCCCATAGTGAGCAACACTTATACTAAAGAAAGCTAACTCACACGCAAAAACTGGTCAAGTACACTCTCTAGTAGTAGCAACTAATAGCTGTAGTGGACGTGTGGACTACTGTTGAGTTCAAAGCGAGATAACGGTGGAAAATGATATACATAAGATATAATTACTTAAAGTACAGATTTCTGTATGTGTTAATATAAAATTATGCATGTAGCAAAAAAAAAAAAAAAGGCATAAGAAAGCAAGTTATGTTCAAACTATGCAATGTTTGTACTGTTAGTTACTGAGGACAGATGTATTTAGTTCTACCGCTGATCTCTTCTTCTTATACATTCATGGTCATATGCGAACTGTATGGCTTGGCGTCTTTAATACGGGCCATATAATCTTAAGTTTACGGCGCCCGCCCATGCCAGTGATGGCAGTATGACCTTAGATATTGGCCTGTCTGTGTTTACTGTACAATGTTATTTGGACACAAGTACCAATATTTCCACAGCCTCCTAGCTGTCCAGTACTGACGTAACCTAGTACTGTCCTTGTTCAGCCGTGAAAGGAGGATATGTACTAATGTTGAGTTGGGGTGAGCTAAGAAACCACATCACTGCACTCAGGACATTCCCATACGCGCTCCGTCCCCTTGTCCAACAGCCAGCAAAGAATCATACTACTAATCGTTCCCACCGCTATTTGATTGACAATTTTTCTGGTCTTCTATCTGTGTTTTGAAATTCGCCCAGAACCCGTGCCGATCCCCCGCAATATAATTATTCTTTCCACATACGGGTTCTCAGTCTGTTCCCCGCCTTCTTCACCTTGTCCCACGGGCGATTGACCACCTCTCCATTGTCCATAGGCAATCTATCACCAAGAGGTGCATTCCCTGCCAGCCTATCAACCTGTTCATTCCCTCGCACTCCCGCATGGCCATGGCAAGAAAGCCATACAATTATCACAAGCTGTGAACTCCGAAGCGAGGATAGCCATTCCGCACGAAACTTCCTTTTTCTACCTTACTTGGCATACTCCTTGAGTTATGTACTAAAGATGGCAGCAGAATTTGAAACTCTGAATCAATCAATCAGCTGCCGTCTCCCACAATGTAGGTTGGCTGAAATGGATCTCCAACACGGTCTGTCGCTCGATTGACTGTACATTCTGTCAGACTGCTGTTGGTCCATCTCTTAATGTTATCTTGCCACTTGTATCGTTGTCTACCTCTTGCTCGCCCATATTCAGCGTACCCCTCTAGTATTGTTTTTATGAGTCTTATGTCTTTTAGCCGTGCTCCCTGGCGAAGAGGTTAACAACGTTGTTCGCAATCCCGTATACTCTAGTGGGAAACACAGCTGCGCGAGATTCGGCAGCGGAACGCATCGCGTTGGTTACTTACGGAGGGTATGTGAGCCGGTCGTTCAGAAAGCAATGGCAAACTAATGAACGTAAAACTTGCCAAGACATCAACAGCAGTTGAAAAATGCTGGTGTTGACTGCAATGTCCTGTAAAGGATATACGAAAAATAAATATGTCTTTTAACATGACCTAAAAATTTCATTTGCCTCTTTTTATTTCTTTTATCAGCTCTCTCATTCGCAAGTTTTTCTAGAATCTCAGTATTTTATTGTTTTTGTTTCCATGAAATATGACATATTATTCATATATCCACATCTCCAGGGCCTCTATCCAACTTTCTAATTGTTTGTTATATTGGCTCCCGAGCCATATAGTAGTGTTGAATATACCCAACATTTGACAATTCTCATTTTTAATGCTTTGGTAATCTCTCCAGATGTTAATATTGATTTCACAATATTGAAACCGTGAAGAAAGCCTTAAATCTAAATGGCTATCGCACTGGAGTAAAATAATAAAAAAAACCTGTGCTACAAACGCAAACCAGAATCTAACGAAACATTGGTCTTCAAACTTCACACGTTTATTCAGTTTATCGTTGGGTGGGTAGCACGGTGAAACATATACAGGACCATCTCAAAACAATAGCTAGCCAACTGTTCTATGCTACAAATCTAGTTCTGTGACATAAAACCACTACTATACCAACCCCATCACTGAAAGAACCAGATGGATAAAACAAATTGCATACATCAATTTTCGTGTAAATGTCAGTCTATTTGTATACGCAGAACGGAAAGACAGGCAATAGAATAGCAGAAAGCACCCTTAAAGGGATAGAGATAACAAACGACAATTCTGGGAACTGTCTGATTGGCGTTGTTATAGACAGCTGTGTCTTTTAACAAACGGGAAGCCCAATTAAAGATCTCCCACCCCTTGTTCCGTTGATACGTGCTCTTGGAGAATGAAATAAGAACTAGACACCACTCTCTGTATAGGTGATACTTGTGTCTGCGTCAGGAAGTAGTTTCTGCCCCGGCTTCACCCCGAATGAGGTAAGAATTATTTAGAGTTAAGGTGACCTAGGGACAATTATAGCATCAGGTGAAAGACGCACGAGCGAGATTAAGAGCGGAATAGAATTAAGTAAAAGCTGAGTTTCAGAATATGAAAAGCATCGTATGGAATAAAATACGATGATTGAATGTAAGAACGAGAGTGCTGAAATATTACATAGAACCTGCTTTGCTGTATAATACCACCTACAAGAAACAAATGAAGATCGTAAATTGATTAGAGAAATTAGACATAGACAGCCACAATTTATTGGTCAGAATATGAGAAGAAATAAATTGGAGAACTTGGTGACAACTGGAAAGATCTAGGGGGAAGAGCACACGGGGAAGGCAGAGAAGTAAATACCTGGATGGCTTGGTTAAAACAAAAACACTGAACTGATCCACGACTCTGGTTTTCGAGAGGGAGTCTTCGTGGCGAAGTGGTCAAGCCGTTTAACTCAGGCTCCGAAGGTTGTGGGTTCGAATCCGGGTCGCGTCCTTCGGTTCTTCTTCTTCTTCTTCTTCTTCTTCTTCTTCTTCTTCTTCTTCTTCTTCTTCTTCTTCTTCTTCTTCTTCTTCTTCTTCAGCGTTCCGAGCCATTGAGGTTCTTTGCTGCAGATACAATCCGTCTCCATTCGTCTTTCTGGTTGGCCTTCTCTTGCCAGTCGTTGATTCCAAGTGCTTGTAGGTCTGTATATATATTATCGTTCCACCGCTTGGTCTACCTAGGGGTCTACGGTCACTTATTTCCTGAGTGTAAGCGAGTTTTGTTTCCCTATTATCTTCCATTCTTTCTATACGCCCCAGCCATTGCAGTCTATTAGCCTTCATGATACCAGTGATTAGCGGGGACTTAAACAGATCATAAATGTCTTTGTTACGTCTTCTTTTCCAATCTCCACTTTGTGTATGCCTAATGGGTCCAAAGATGCGTCTTAAAACTTTGTTCTCAAAGGTTTATAGCAAGGCTTCGTCTCCTTTCGTTGTACTCCAGGTTTCAGAGCCATACAGCACAACTGGTCTGATCAGTGTTTTGTATATTGTGATCTTGGTGTTGCGAGATAGCGCCTTTGATTTTAATAGATGTTGTAGTGCATAGTATATCTTATTTCCAGAATTGATTCTAGTTTCTATTTCTTCCCTTATGATTTTGGAGCAGTTGAAGATTGTACCCAGATATTTGTATGTTTCCGTTCTTTTAATGGTCATATTATCTATTTGTATGTGGCCAGAGTTTTTAGCCATTCCTTCTCTTGAAATTACCATATATTCTGTCTTATCTTGGTTGATAACCAGCCCCATCTGTTGGGCTTTTTCCTTTAAGTGAGTCAATATTTCCAATGTCTTTTGTTCATTTTCCCCTATAATATCTATATCATCTGCATAATCAAGCAGCTTGGATGTTCCTCCAATATCACATTCCTCCTTTACCCTCCTTACAACTTTCTCTAGAGCAAGATTGAAGAGTAGCGGCGATAGTGCATCACCCTGTTTCAAGCCAGATGTTATTTGGAAAGGGTCTGATTTCCTGCTTTTATATGTTACTATATTATAAGTATCTTCCATGCATAGTCTAGTCATGTTGATTAACTTCCTTGGTATTCCAAATTCCCGCATAGCATTCCATAGACTATTCCTATGGACACTATCATAAGCCTTTTTAAAATCCACAAAAATGTTATGGAGATCTCTTTTATATTCCCAATTTTTCTCGGCTATTTGTCGTAAGATAAATATCTGATCTATTGTTGATCTGTTTTGTCTAAAACCCGCCTGGTAGTCACCTAATATGTATTCTGAATATGGTTTTAGTCTATTTAGTAATACTGCGGATAGTATCTTATAGCTTATGGACAGTAGTGATATTCCTCTATAATTTTCACACTAGAACTTGTCTCCTTTCTTAAAGAGAGGTATCAATAATGACTCTTTCCAGTCATGGGGTAATTCTTCAGCCCTCCAGATTTTTATTATTAGTTCGTATAGCTTTAGATGTAATGCATGGCCACCCGCCTTTATAAATTCAGCAGCAATTCCATCAGCCCCAGTTGCCTTATTGTTTTTAAGTCGTGTGATTACATATAGGATTTCTTCAAATGCAGGTTCTTCAATTTGTGGTTCACACGTTAGAACCTCTTCCTGTGGGAAAGTGTTACTTGGAGCTTCACAATTTAGTAATTCAACAAAGTATTCTTTCCATGTGTTGCACATTTCCTCATTGGTATTTATCATATTCCCATTTTTGTCTTTTAAACCATATATGTTGTGTTGGTGCCCTCGTTTCATTGACTTCAGTTCTATAAAAAAAAAACGTTCTGGATTCGTTTTTCTGGTGATTAGTTTCCATATCTTTGATTATATTACTCATATATTCTCGTTTCTGCTGTCGAACTATTTTTGTAGCCTCTTTACATTCATTTCTATATTGCTCTTCCTTTTGGATGTTATTGATGTCATTTAGCCATAGCTGTAGCTGTCCTTGGGTTCACGAGCTAAATGTTTCGGAGACTCCTGTGGGTCGTCGCTAGAGCTACGGAGTTCGTGCTTTGTGCGACGCTTTCCGCGCTGCGGGAAGAGACCGAGCCATATGGGATAAAATTCGGTGCAATGAAGCCGTACCCTGTCGACTTTTAAGCGACTTTTAAGTGAGATGGCGAAACATGAACTCCTACGAGTATCGGCATGGCACATGCTAATGAGTGATGAGAAAATGAGGAAGAGCTTAGAAGCAAAGGAGGTGTAGTTTAAATATTGAGCACAACCCACTACTGGCAATGCTGATCGTATTCTGGTATGTACCTAAGGCATATCCACGTCAATGTGGAAGCACTAGACTCGAGTTTCGCTCTCGTTTGAGCTCGTCAGTAGTGCATATCCTTGACCGGACCCGGAAACAAACCCCGGATCACTGGCACGTGAAGCGGGTGTGAAACCACGCGGCAAACGCTGGACACGGCCAAATTATCATAACAGAATATTACAACGTCACCCATCGTAGGCTGTAGCTCAAGATTTGCCCGATCGCCGCGGCGCTGAAGTCCGTCAATCGATGTGGACACGAACAATCAGGTCTTCTCACTGGCAAGGCACACCAGTCCGCCTAAATTCCAGCGAGCAATAATCAAATTGATTTATTTGGTTGTTTCGGGATTTATGATTTAAATATTGAGCACAACCCACTACTGGCAACGCTGATCGTATTCTGGCTTGAACCTAAGGCCTATCCACGTCAACGTGGAAGCACTATACTCGAGTTTCGCTCTCGTTTAAGCTCGTCAGTAGTGCATATCCTTGACCGGACACGGAGGTGTGGTTATTGAGACGAATTTTGCGAATATAATGAACTGCCAGATTAATTAACAACGATCCTATTAAAGAGGCTAATGAAACTAAAATATATCAATCAATCAATCATGTGCCATGCCGGAAAGCGTTGGCGGTCATGACTCGCCATTTCATTCGATCACCAGTGTCGTGGATCAGCTCAGTGTTCTTGTCTCGTCCTTGCCATGTGGCCAAACCATCCAGGTATTTACTTCTCTGTCTTCCTCTTGGTCTGTTCCCTTCGATCTTGCCAGTTATCACCAAGTTCTCCAATCCATTTCTTCTCATAACATGTCCAAAAAATGTTGACTGTCTACGTCTAATTTCTCTAATCAATTTACGATGTTCATTTGTTTCCTGTAGTACTTGGTCATTGGTTTTTCTATCTAAAATATACAGACGACAATTTAAAAAAAGAGAGACAAACAGCATTCTTGTGCGATGAAAAGAGTGACACAGGAGAACATTGTGATAACTGGAAAGATCAGTGGTAAAAGAGACAGCGACAGATCATTAGAAATAGTGCTAGGTGGACTGAGACGGTGGCATGGAGGAATATCAACAGCCTAGTTGATCTAGAACAGTGGTTCTCATACGGTGGGGAATACCCCCCCCCCCGCCCCACCACGGGGGAATTTTGTGGTTTCCAGGGGGGAGGGGAATTAAGATTATTTCAAGATCGCATTAATACAAGAACCAGTTACTTGATATTGTTTTTCCCTCTAAATTTTACGGTTCTGTATTTCTCGCCCTAATGAAATTCGTTTTATAACGTAAGTAGACCCGCAAATCACGTTTTATGTAGATGTCTAGACTTGTTCTAGAATGTGTTATTAAATTTAGCTTCCATTTTTATGTATACTGTGTAACGATTGGGGGGGGGGATTTATAGGGAGGAAATTCGAAAGGGGGGGGGGAGAGATGACGTTCTCAACATATGGTAAAGGGGGGCATGGGCCAAAAAAGTTGAGAACCACTAATGTAGAACAATAGTTACCAAGATCTGTTTAGAGCAGTGTTTCCCAACCTTTTTTGTGCTATGCTCCACCTAAGCCTTTCTAAAATTCTCATGCCCCTCTCCCCCCCCCCCCCCCAACATATGCATCATTTTTAATATTCAAAAATTGAAATGTTCACTAAAGAAACTTGAATTTTGTTTTGTAGAAGGGCTCACGGTTCCCAGAGGGGCCAGAGGCGCCCCCCCCCCCCCATGTCCCGTGTCCCTGTGTGTCGGTTGTGTTGGGTGAAGTTTTTAATTATTTTTTTTTGGTTTGGCGGTTACCCCAGACAAGCTGGTTCCCTCGCCTCCCCCTTTTTTTGTATGAACCCTTAGTCTCACTGTGAGCTATTGCCCACAGTGGTCCACCAGGCCCACATCTAAGGTGAAGATATGTGATGGGTTTTTATGTGATCATCCCGGTCCCCGACCAGACCAGGCGCACTACTGGGGGGGGGGGGGGGGGCAGAGAGAGAGAGAGAGAGAGAGAGAGAGAGAGAACAGTAAGTAAATTTTCAAAACATATAATGGAGAACTGAAATTCAAGTACAAAATAATTTTAATGAAAGATTTTTCTATATTATTTTAATTATTAGTAATTATTTAAATTTAGTGAGATCCTTGCGCTTGATGCTTGCTGCAAAGAGATTTTATGTCAGGTTCCAATTTAGTTAACTTCAGTCTCAAGTCTCCCCGTTTTGTTATATCCAGCCGATTTCTTCCATTTTCGAATTGCCCCCCTTAACAATCGAATTGCCCCCCCTCCCCCCCCCCCCTTCCCCCCCCCCCCCCCCCTGTGGGACGTGGGTTTAGACACATGAACGCCTGCTTCATTTTGCAGAGTACATGATGATAGTGAAGGTGATCTATAAACGTCAATACGTTGAACTCTAGAGCTAGAAGTCTGACTTTCAGAGGTTTTCCAACCAACCAATCAACCAACCTATCAACCAACCAATCAACCAACCAATCAACCAACCAATCAACCAACCAATCAGCCAAGAAACTAACCATCCAACGAACGAACCAACCAACCAACCAACCAATCAACCAACCACCAATCAACCAGCCAACCAATCAACCAACCAATCAACCAACCAACCAATCAACCAACCAATCAACCAACCAATCAACCAACCAATCAACCAACCAATCAGCCAAGAAACTAACCATCCAACGAACGAACGAACGAACCAACCAACCAATCAACCAATCAATCAACCAGCCAACCAATCAACCAACCAATCAACCAACCAATCAGCCAAGGAACTAACCACCAACGAACCAACCAACCAAACAACCAACCAACCAACCAAGCATCTAAGCAATAAATCGTCAAACCAACGAACCAGCCAACCAACCAACCAACCAAATGACCAACCAACCAAGCAACTAACCAACTATCTATCCAAGAAATTAATCAACCAAAACTGGGAGTCTCCGTGGCGAAATGGTCAAGCCGTCTGACTCGGGCTCAGAAGGTTGTGGGGTTGATTCCGGGCCGCGTCCTTCGGTTCACGAGTGCATTTTTTCGGAGACTCCTGAGGGTCGTCGCTGCAGCTACGGAGTTTGTGTTGTGCGAGCCATATGGGATAAAATCTGATGCAATGAAGTCGACCCTGTCGACTTTTAAGGGACATTTTTTTTTTTGGTTTAACCAAAACTGAAATAACACAACCAACCAACCAACCAACCAACCAACCAACCAACCAGCCAAGCAACCAGTCATGCAGCCAAGTAAACAACCATTCTTTCAACTAACCAACCATACTCCCACTGTCTTCCCCCACTGTCTTCCCCCGCTGCTGCCTTACCCCACTGCTCTCTACCCCCGCTGTCTTCCCCCACTGTCTTTCCCCATTGTTTTCTCCCTCAGTTTGTTCTCACTATTTCCTCCCAGTATCCACCCATCCTATCAGCTCTCACTGTCCACTCCAACTGTCCGTTCCCAATGTTTACTCCACGCCATCTGCTCCCACTGGTCGTCCCGACTTTCCGCTCTCACCCTCTGCCCGTCTGGCTTCCCCCAATGTCTGATGTCGAATGTCCTTAATAAGAAAACTAACCCACGTTTTCAGTGTCTGACTACTATCGATTGAATTGATAATCTTGACGGTGCTTGAAGTTTTCCATTAGGTATCTGACCTTCGAGTTCCGAACACAGTAAACAATCTATGTGCACTAACGCCGCACCACCGGCGAGGGTCCTAAGGTTTGCATGCTAGAATTCCCATGTACTATAAATATTATGTTGTCTATATACCCCTGTATCCGTCTTTATGTCTACCTCTTCTCTGCCCCTCTTTCTATCATATCTCCCTCTACATCACTCTCCCTCTCCATCTGCTTTTCTCTCTACATCCCTCTCTTCCTCTCCCTCTCTCTCAATGTCTATCTGTAGCTTTCTCTCTACCACACTCGCTGTAACTCTCTCTATCTCTCAAAATCACACTACCTCACTCTCATTCTCTCTCTCACACCCTCTATATATATCTCTCTCTCTCTCTCTCGCTCTCTCTCTCTCTCTGTATATCTCTCTATACATCTTTCTCTACGTCACTTTCTCAACCCTTCTCCTACCTCTTTTTCTAACTCTCTCCACCACTGTCTACCTCTCTCTTCACCACTACGTCCCCTCTATTCACCCCTCTCAACCTTTCTGTATAGTCCCTCTTTACATTTCTTCCTAACCCCTCCCCCCTCTACCGACCCCCCCCCTCTCCCCTCTCTCACTACGTCTTTGTTTCTACCCTCTATCATTACACCTCCTATCTTTCCATCACTCTCTAAAACTTTCCCCATTCTCTATCTTCTCACCCCTCTGTGTCTACCCTCTCTCACTCAGTTCGTATCTCCCGTGTGGATACGTGCCCTGGTTACATCCTAATGCGCCTCTCCGCAGACAAAAGGGAGTTTATATGCCAGCGGGTCGACTTCATCACACCAGATTTGATCCCTTATGGCTCGGCCTCTTTCCGCAGGGCGGTCTACAAACACCGCCTCCTCTCCCAACTCTCTCTCTCTCTGTCTCTCTCTCTCTCTCTCTCTCTCTCTCTCTCTCATCACAGAATGAGTTCGGAACCGAACCCACGGCTTCCGGAGCATGGGGCTGACGAGTTAACCACTTTGCCACTGAGACTTCCGATGGGAAGCTTCAATGTCGATCATGCACACCCCGCAGATTTTCGGACTCAGCAACGTGGACATGAAGGATTTGACGCCGGGCTAGAAATAAAGTCAATAGAACTCAGAGCACTCCTAGAGATACACGTCCTTTCCCGAGATTTGAGCACTGTAAATCCAGTGTACCGGCCTTCCGCGTTGTAGTTCAGTCTTCAACATTATATACAGCCAGTAAGCCAACAGAACTGCCAACCAAGCAACCAACCAGTCAACCAACCATGCAACCAACCAGTCAACCAACCAAGCAACCAACCAGTCAACCAACCAAACAACCAACCAGTCAACCAACCAAACAACCAACCAGTCAACCAACCAAACAACCAACCAGCCGACAAAAATAACCGACCAACCAACTAACGAGCCAGCCAGCCAACCAACCAACCAATTAACCAACTGACAAACCAACCAATAAATTAATCAGCAATCAACTAACACAAAAAAAGTTAGTTGCATATTCTTTACAGGGCGTTGCAGCCAAACCCAGCATTTTCCCGCTATTTGTGATTTCTTGGCAAGTTTACGACCAGTGGTTTGCCATTGCTTTCTGAACGACTGGTACTCATGCCTGTCAGCGTCTCACACGCACACAGGGATTCTAACTGCTTCTTACGCACTCAAGAAAACATCAGTCGTGCATAAGGTTATTTACTCTCACTTTATTCAGGCGACCCTGATCTATTACAATGTGCACACAGGCGGTAAATTCACAACAGATATATACAAATGCCGCCTTGCAAACGCTTACAGCACACTATCAAATACACAAGTCCTACACTCGTTATCTACAAACTGGCACTCTCGCAAAGCTGTACACTCGCTCGAGAAAACACAAACATTCTTCCCCTGAAACTGTCTGAGTCCCGTCTGGCGTTTCTCAGGCTGGTCGGCTGGACTCGTGGTCCTGGACCCCGTGCCGCTCGTGAGTCCCGTGCGGTCCTAGCAGCTACGTAGTACTGCAGTCCGTCCGTGTTAAGCTAGGTTATTCAGTGTACTGACGTCTAGTCCGTTCAGGGCAGTGTCCCGTGAACTTATGTCCCCCCTATCACTCGGTCCTGTCCTGTCGGTGATCTATTTATGACACCTCCATGTCCCCACCTAGGTCCTGTCTCCACTCTATCTACAGTCCTGTAGATGTCCTGTCTTATGACTGCTCTGTGTCCTGACTTATGTCCTGTCTTTAATCTATCGACTATACTATAGATGTCCTTACCTATGTCCTGTATGTCGTTATCTATGTAGTCCTGACTCTATTCTGTCCCTTGTCCTCTCTATGTCCTGTACCCACATACCCCAACACCCTGACAATACCCGTATATGAAAACCAACGCAAGGCGGTCTGCTGCCAAATCTCCTGCAACTGTGTTTCGAACCCAGTATGCAGGACTACGAATTGCCCCCAAAACACATTCGCCAGAGAGCCGGCAACTAACTAACCAACCAATTAATCAGTAATTTAAATAATTTACCAACCAGCCTACAATCCAGCTAACCATTTAATCAATCATCCAACTATCCAAACAACCAACCATCCACCAACCAACGATCCAGTTAACCATCTAACCAACCAATTAATCAATAATTTAACTAACTTACCAACCAACCAACTAACCAACGACTCAGTTAACCAACTAATCAATCATCCAACTATCCAACCAACCAACCAACCAACCAACCAACTAATACATTAACCAACCAACCACCCAACCAACTATCCAACCAACCAATTAACTAACTAACCACCCAACTAACCAACCAACCAACCATTCACCTAATCAACCAGCCAACCAACTATTCAATCCATCAACCAACCAAGTAACCAACCAACCAACTAACTAGCCAACCAACTAACCAAACTATCAACCAACAAACCAACCAACCAATTAACCAGCTAACCAATGAACAAACAAACCAAACACCTAACCAACCAAACAGCTAACCAACTAATCAACCAACTAACTAACCAACCAACCAACTAACCAACCAACCAACCAACCAACCAACCAACTAACTAATTAACCAGCTAACCAACCAACCAGCCAACCACCTAAGCAACTAACCAACGAACCAACAAACCAACCATCCAGCCAACCAATCAACGAATCAACCAACCAACCATCCAGCTAACCAACAATACTATAAAACAGCCACTCAATCACCCAACTAACTAATCGCCCCCTCTCTTGCTGTCTCCCGCTCTAATTCTTTCCCTATTTGTATCTCTCCCCGCCCTCTCCTTCTCTCTTCCCGCTGTCCGATCCGACTTTAATTTTCTCTAAAGCTCTCCTTCTCTTTCTCACTGCTCACCTGTTACCTCTCTATACCACTCTATAGTATGTTTCTGTCCTCCTCCACCTCTTTCTCCTCCTCCTCTCTCTCTCTCTCTCTCTCTCTCTCTCTCTCTCTCTCGCTTCCACTTGGTTCCCTGTCCTCAATTCTCTCCTTCTCTTCTTTCCTCTCTCTATATCTCTCAAACAACTCTAACACCTCTCAACCTCTCTTACTCTACACCTCCCTCCCTCCCAAGTCCACCATCACTACCTCTTTCTCAAAACCAACCCTCCTCTCTTACTCATCCCCTATCTGCCTACGCCTCCCTCCCTCCCACTCTCATCTCTCTTTCTATTTCAAGATTTTTCCTCGAACTTCAACACCCACACACATATCTTTATACCCCTCACTATCTCCCCACACGACAACCACGTTCACTCATAATTGCCTTCTCGGTAACGCGGTCACGTGACATTCTGTATACTCTCCAACCACCGAATATGTTCTTTGCTCAGTATTTGCATAAGCCATTGTCTGGGTTCCAACAACCAAGCTCAAAGGAATAAGTGGCTGTGTTTATGGTATTCCTCCGCACGAAGATAGGACTTCCACAACAAGGAGAGTTTTTGCTAAGTGCAGAAATTGCTACTGGCAAGGGAAGGTCTCTCCGGGGGATTCACCCGAATGATGACAGGGATCATATTTCGCTAATGTCGCATAGGTCAAGCCCTGGCTGTTGAAAACGATGTTGGACTGTTGCTGCAGATCGATTGATTCGGTCTTTTCTGCTTGTGGTTTTAGTTAAGATCTATCTATCTATCCGTCCGTCCATGGGTGGGTTGATGGGTGGGTGGGTGGGTCGGTGGTGGGTGAGGGGTCTGTCTGTCGGTCTGTGTTGTGAAGGTTCTACTTGTCTATATCGTGAATGTTCTAGTGAGTCTCTATTGTGAGGTATTTTCTTGTGTTTGTTTTCAGAGATCTTTTTGTCTAGGTTTTGCAATGTTCTTCTTTTCAAATCTGTGATTGGTTCTATTTGCCTCTGTTGTAAAGTATTTTGTCTTGTCTTTGTTGTACGTTGTTCTTCTTGTCTCTGTTGTGAGGGGTATACTTGTCTATGTTGTGAGGGGTATACTTGTCTATGTTGTGAGGGTTATACTTGTCTATGTTGTGAGGGGTATACTTGTCTATGTTGTGAGGGTTACACTTGTCTATGTTGTGAGGGATATACTTGTCTATGTTGTGAGGGTTATACTTGTCTATGTTGTGAGGGTTATACTTGTCTATGTTGTGAGAGGTATACTTGTCTATGTTGTGAGGGTTATACTTGTCTATGTTGTGAGGGGTATACTTGTCTATGTTGTGAGGGTTATACTTGTCTATGTTGTGAGGGGTATACTTGTCTATGTTGTGAGGGTTATACATGTCTATGTTGTGAGCGTTATACTTGTCTATGTTGTGAGGGGTATACTTGTCTATGTTGTGAGGGTTATACTTGTCTATGTTGTGAGGGGTATACTTGTCTATGTTGTGAGGGTTATACTTGTCTATGTTGTGAGGGTTATACATGTCTATGTTGTGAGGAGTATACTTGTCTATGTTGTGAGGGTTAAACTTGTTTATGTTGTAAGGGGTATACTTGTCTATGTTGTGAGGGGTATACTTGTCTATGTTGTGAGGGTTATACTTGTCTATGTTGTGAGGGTTATACTTGTCTATGTTGTGAGGGTTATACTTGTCTATGTTGTGAGGTTTCTACTTGTCTATGTTGTGAGCGTTATACTTGTCTATGCTGTGAGGGGTACACTTGTCTATGTTGTGAGGGTTATACTTGTCTATGTTGTGAGGGTTATACTTGTCTATGTTGTGAGGGTTACACTTGTCTATGTTGTAAGGGGTATACTTGTCTATGTTGTGAGGGGTATACTTGTCTATGTTGTGAGGGGTATACTTGTCTATGTTGTGAGGGTTACACTTGTCTATGTTGTAAGGGGTATACTTGTCTATGTTGTGAGGGGTATACTTGTCTATGTTGTGAGGGGTATACTTGTCTATGTTGTGAGGGTTACACTTGTCTATGTTGTGAGGGTTACACTTGTCTATGTTGTGAGGGTTACACTTGTCTATGTTGTGAGGGTTATACTTGTTTATGTTGTAAGGGGTATACTTGTCTATGTTGTGAGGGGTATACTTGTCTATGTTGTGAGGTTTCTACTTGTCTATGTTGTGAGGGTTATACTTGTGTATGTTGTGAGCGTTATACTTGTCTATGTTGTGAGGTTTCTACTTGTCTATGCTGTGAGGGTTACACTTGTCTATGTTGTGAGCGTTATACTTGTCTATGTTGTGAAGTTTCTACTTGTCTATGTTGTGAGGGTTACACTTGTCTATGTTGTGAGGTTTCTACTTGTCTATGTTGTGAGCGTTATACTTGTCTATGTTGTGAGGTTTCTACTTGTCTATGTTGTGAGGGGTATACTTGTCTATGTTGTGAGGTTTCTACTTGTCTATGTTGTGAGCGTTATACCTGTCAATGTTGTGAGGTTTCTACTTGTCTATGTTGTGAGGGGTATACTTGTCTATGTTGTGAGGGTTATACTTGTCTATGTTGTGAGGGTTATACTTGTCTATGTTGTGAGGGTTATACTTGTCTATGTTGTGAGGGTTATACTTGTCTATGTTGTGAGGGTTATACTTGTCTATGTTGTGAGGGTTATACTTGTCTATGTTGTGAGGGTTATACTTGTCTCTACTAGTCTTTGTTATGGGCGTTCTACTGGTCTGTGTTTCAGGGTTCTATTTGTTTAAGTTGTAAGGTATGTTATTGTGGTTGTTGTGCGTTGTTCTTATAGTCTATAATGTAAGGGTTCTTCTAGTCTATGTCGTGAGTGTTCTACTTGTATGTTTGGTGAGAATTCTTCTTATCTCTATTGTGAGCCTTCAACTTGTGTATGTTGGGAGGTTTCTAGTCATCTATGTTGTAAGGTATTTTCTTGTCTTTATTGTGAGGGTTCTACTTGCCTCTGTTGTGACGTTTTTCTTGTCTATGTTATGATGATTCTACTTATCTATGTTGATTGATTGATTGATTGGTTTAGGAACCGACATCACAGCATTCGGGGCATTCCCATAAGCGCTCCGTCCCCATCCTCAGCAACCAGCGAAGAGTTCCAACACTAATAGTACCAGTAGCATTCTGATTATATGTCCGTCTCGCCTTTCCTCTGTGCGTCAATCGTCGGCCAGATCCCCCGTCACCCATCGCTGTCGCATTCTTGCCACACCATGGTGATCCATTTGCTCACCCGAGGTGTACACGCGCTCCCACAAGTCCGCAACCACGTCTTCCTTATCATGCACCAATACTCCACCAAGTTTTGCAGAGCCAGACAATATTTCCGCCTGTTCATTCCCCAGCACACAAGCATGCCCCGGAGAAAAGACCCAGACGATGTTTGTCACCCGTGACTTCTGAAGCGAAGCAAGCCACTCTGCACGAAGCTTGCCTGTCCTCACACTACTCAGCATGCTTTCTGAGTCAGTTACAATCACGATGTGTGTGTGTATCGTATTCTCCATCCAGCGGAAAGCTGCACTGGCCGCCTCCATCTACATTTTTTAGCTAGACTGATTTATTGATTTAGGAACCGACATCACAGCATTCGGGACATTCCCATAAGCGCTTCGTCCCCATCCTCAGCAGCCAGCGAAGAGTTTCAACACTAATAGTTCCAGTAAGCTAGATGTTGTGACTTATCTATGTTGAGAGGGATCTACTTGTCTCTGTTATGAGTGTTCTACTTGTGTATGTTGTGAGGGTTCAACGTGTCTCTAATGTAAGACAGTTGCTTGTCTTTTTTGTGTTTTATTCTTCTTGTCTCTGTTGTGAGGAGGGATTCTTTTCCGGATTTGGTATTGTAGAATCTAATTCAACATGTAACGTTCGAAGTAAATGGAACCAATATGAAAAAATACAATGTACTGAAGATTTTGAACCTTTAATAATAGCAGATGGAAGATTTATCAAAGAATTTGAATGTAGAACTGTCCAAGAAAAAGCAGCATTTAATAAGATGAAAAATATACTCTGCAATTTATCATTGTCAATCGAGGTGAAGAAAAGAGTTCTCAATAGCTATATTGAACCAATCTTAATATACAGAAGGGAATCATGTACAATTAGCAGACAAGCGAGGAACTTTGCGAAAGCTTCAGATGTGTGGTTTTACAGAACAATGGTGAGAACACGGCTGATGAAAAGCTTAATGAAGACATCGTGAAAGAAGTTCACGCACAAAGAGAACTGGCTACTCGCATCAGAAGGGGACAGTCCGTATTATTTAGGCATGTCATGAGAATGGGAGAGAAGCTGATGTATGTCGTTACAACGGGCAAGTTGGAAGGGAACAGAGGCAGGGGAGACCAAGAGAGAAGATGCTGGACAGATTGACATCCTGGCAAAGAGGAATATCAGTATCAGAAATAACTGGCATTATATGAGACAGAAGGCTGTGAATAGACATGATCACCAACGCCACGCGGCATGAACTAGAAGAAGAAGGTATCGCAGCACCATCTCCACGGTGGCTAGTTGCAGCGTTCTGCTTATTTTCTCCAATAATAAAATCCACCGGGGTGTGCAAGGCTGTAATGAAACGTCACATCTGCCGAGTGGCATAAACAGATGTAATCATGTCGTAATTCATCACAGCGTAAAAGAACTGGACGGGATTAGGCCCAACCTGGAAATGTTTCATTCAGAGTTTCATTCAATGTTCCATTCAGAGTTTCATTCAATGTTTCATTCAGAGTTTCATTCAATGTTTCAAACTGCTTCAGTGCCAAACCAAAAAAAAAAAGTAGGCTTGCACCAAACATGATGAACAATCAAATGAACACATAATGTAAATTTCCCTTCACTTGGCATTACAATTGCGGAAGATACCGCTACATGAAACAAATAACACGATAACCCAGGTTTAACGATATATGAATATATCGACCTTATTACTAACGACGACTGCCCGAAAGAGGCTAATAAAACTAGAAAATTATATACAACAATAAGAAAAAGACAAACTACTTTCTGTGGTCATGTGATGAGAAGAGAGACACTGGAGAATATCGTGACTACTGGAAAATCGAGGGGAAGAGAGGCAGAAGCCGACCAAGAGAAATGATGCTGGGTGGATTTGGATGGTGGCATGGAGGAATATCAACAGCAAAGTTGATACAGAACACCAAAGACCGAAATCTGTGGACAGACACGAACGAAAACGCCAGCTGACATGGCACTTGATGATGGTGATAATCGACCTACTGTCCCACTGGAAGGAGCCATTTGGCGATATATTATCCTTCGGCGCTGAATCGGTTATTTCAATGTCACCAAACTCGACCCCATTGCCCAAAGTCAGCATCTCAGGGATGACACCCTTTCACTTTGAGGGAATTATAAACCAGGTCTTCTCATTGAGAGACCGGCAAGCTATATCCTCTCAGACATCTGCTCCTGTTAGAATGAAATCTGAAACACGAGTGTAATGACGTGTTCATCCCAATCAGTAACTCAAGTCGACCATTGAACAGGTTGTGGACAGAACTTCCATATCGTGAATTATGTCCTGATTTCTCGGGTGTTGTCCATACGTTTCGTATTCTCATTCTCTCAGCTTTCCTTGTCTAGACGACCCATTACTCCACTGGGCATCCTGTCATATTGACACGTTTTTATATTCCTCAAGCTTAAGATACATCCTGTATGATCTGTGAAGTGGTATGAAGTCTTAGTACTTGACATATGCTAGATCTTGGTATAACGATGTGGAGTGGCCAAGTTCATTCCTCCTCACCTTTCTGTTCTAAACAAATCTCAGGAAATAATGACAATGATATAGAACAATTATTATGAGTTGGAGTCGATCCCAGAACCGTGTCAGTCGGAGAAAACAATCCAGCCTCTGCTGGAGATTGAACCTGTTCTATTGTCTTGGTGAACCTGTACTATTGTCTTGGTGAACCTGTACTATTGTCTTGGTGAACCTGTACTATTGTCTTGGTGAACCTGTACTATTGTCTTGGTGAACCTGTACTATTGTCTTGGTGAACCTGTTCTGTTGTCTTGGTGAACCAAGATTTTTGTCTTGGTGAACGTCTACTGTTGTTTTGGTGAACCTGTACTATTATCTTGGTGAACCCAGATTATTGTCTTGGTGAACTTGTTCTATTGTCTTGGTGAACCTAAATTATTGTCTTGTGAACCTAGACTGCTGTCTTGGTGAATCTGTTCTATTGACTTGTTGAGCCTGTTCTATGATCTTGGTGAACCTAGATCATTGTCTAGGTGAACCTAGACTGCTGTCTTGATGAACGTGTTCTATTGTCTTGGTGAACCTGTACTATTGTCTTGGTGAACCTAGACTATTGTCTTGATGAACCTAGATTATTGTCTTGGTGTACCTCGATTATTGTCTTGGTGAACGTAGACTGCTGTCTTGATGAACATATCCTATTGTCATGGTTAACCGTTCAATTGTCTTGGTGAACCTTTTCTATTGTCTTGGTGAGCCTGTACTACTATCTTGGTGAACCTAGATTATTGTCTTCGCGAACCTAGACAGCTGTCTTGGTGAACCTGTTCTATTGTCTTGGCGAACTTGTTCTATTGTCTTGGTGAACCTGTTCTACTGTCTTGGTGAATATGCTCTATTGTCTTAGTAAAGCTGCTTCTATTGCCGTGTCAACCTGTTCTATTGTCTTGTGAACCTGTTTTATTGTCTTGGAGAACTCTGTTATATTTTCTTGGTGAATATGTTCTATTGCCTTGGTGAACCTGTTCTATTGACATGAGGAACCTGTTCTATTGTCTTGGTTAACCTGATCTATTCTTTTGGTGAACCTGCACTAATGTCTTGGTGAACCTGTTTAATTGTCTTGGTGAAACTGTTCTATTGTCATGGTGAAACTATACTACTGTCTTGGTGAACGCGTCAACTGTCTAGGTGAACCCTGTTCTATTTTCTTGGTTAATCTATTCTATTGTGTTGGTAAACCTGTTCTATTGTCTTGGTATACCTGTATTACTGTCTTGGTGAACCTGTACTATTGTCTTTGTGAACCCTGCTCTATTGGTTTGATGAACCTGTTCTGTTGTTTTTGGTGAACCAGTTCTATTGTCTTGATTAAACCTGCTCTACTGTCTTGATGAACCTGTTCTATTGTCTTAGTGAACCTGCAATATTGTCTTGGTGAACCCTGCTCTATTGTTTTGGTGAACCTGTTCTATTGTCTTTGGTGAACCGATTATATTGTCTTGGTTAACCTGTTCTATTGGTTTTGATGTTCGTTTTGTTTTTTCCGACTGCAACGTTGAGATTACGAGTACAGTTTTCCTTTTTGTAGACACCTGCAGGTCATCGCTGGGGCCATGGAGTTCGTGCTTTGTGCGATGCTCTGTGCAGAATGCTTGCCGTTGGCGGAGAAGACCAGCCAGATGAGGCAAAGTCCGGTGCAAAGAAGCTGATCCTTTCGACTTTAAACTATAACCTACACTGGTGAACTTCTGCGCCGCCTTCCTGGCAACTAAGTATATGTAATGGCCTAGCAACAAGATATACCTATACTTTTTTTTCTTTTTACGTGTTAATTGTATTAAATTTTATAATTTCATGTTTTTCTTTAGATCTGTTTGTGTTGTTCATGAGGAAGATTATTTTAATCGAAACGTGGATTCGTTGTGTCATAGTAAAACTTATTTATTTTAAAAAATATCATCCCTGCGATTTACATTTGCCGTATTGAGGTTCATTGTAAGGTGTGTACACTGTGTCTGTGTTTATTATCTCTCACTTCTTCACAGGAGTTACACACACCTAACTGTTCTTATTTTCTGTTGTTATATTCTGCCTCAACCGTTACTTCTCATACCCTAACATAACATAGCAAAGTAACAACATAACATAACATAGCACCAGAAAAACGCAGGACGAAATAATGTTGAAGATTCACCACAGACGATCTTTCAGTTTGTGCATGATAGCTGGTGATGATGAATGCAGCACGGATTTCACATATCTAGTCAACCCTGACGCCGTTTCCCTTTAAACAAATATATTCATGTTGGCAATCTCCAACTTCAGCTATAATTTACATCATCTCATCTCATTTCATCTCATCTTGTTCCTCTTTACCCTGCGGTGTCGAGATGAAGCATAAACAGCGGTAGAGTGCCCGTTTAAGGTCTTCACATTTCGAGATTCCCATAGACTCTATAATTTACTTCACACCCCTTTAAACATTGATAGAGCAACCTCGTTCGTGCAAACTCAATCGCGATGGTTTCTCTGAAAAGAACACGACATGCTTTTACCAAGAATAAAGCAATTGCAAAAGATATCACGGGCTTCTGGTGGGTTTAGAGTTAAATTTGTTTGCAGTGAGTATACAGAGTGGGTTGTTATCGCAAGCTTCTAACCGGTCTTGTGTGCACAAATAGAGAGAGCTGGGTTCCGCAAGATGTATTTAATGGCGGAACAATGGACAGACTCGGTTGATAGTTTCGGTTGAGTACGCAGTAGCATCCCACGTGTGTGTTTGACGTTTGCTAACGGGATCCCGCTACTGAAAGTGTGGGAAATAAAGATGTGTTTATCTGTTCATGGCCCGTGTGTTACTAGAGGCCCAAAATAAGTATTGTATGCCCTTTGCTTTCTGAACGAGAAGTCAACATCAAAGTTTAGTTGACCCGTGCCAAAGGAGAAGTTTAAAAAAACAACAGTAACGTTGTAAACCTCATATGCGGGTCGTAAAAGACGACTAAAGAGGGTTGGTCTGAGATTGGCTATCTCACATGATAGAAGAAAATCCGTCAGCTAGCCATAACTTGGCCTACAAAGAGTTTGTGGACCTATACTACACTTGCAATCTCAAAAAAAAAAAAAAAAGAAGAAGAAGAAAAAGACGAAGAAGAAGAAGAAGAAGAAGAAGAAGAAGAAGAAGAAGAAGAAGAAGAAGAAGAAGAAGAAGAAGAAGAAAACAGAAGAGATCGCATTATGCGTTCTGAGGCTGCCATGTAATTATGTTTAAACATGGTTTGAAAAACCAGAGGATGGACTTCAATTCACCGGGTTGTATCCATGTGGCTCAACCCCATTCAGTAGGCGGGTTGCTGAAAGCGTCGCACACAGCACAAACTCTGTATCTCCAGCGATGATATCCCGGAGTCTACAAAAAAATTAACTCATGAACCTAACGACATAGACCGGAATCGAACCCACAACAGTCGAACAGGCAGACTGTGTAACCTCTTCGCTACGAGGAATTATGTTTAGAGATAGATTGTGTATTGCATTACCAACGTCTTTTTGCATTGATATGAACTGAATAGCTGTATCTCATCCAGTGATTATTGGCTATTATTATTAAAGAGATCACATGTTGTTTAACACCTAGGAAAGCTGCATGACATCTAGTGATTATTAGCAACTGTTATTAAAGAGGAGGAGCGGCTGGCAGAGTGGCTAGAAATGCCGGATTCTCCTTCGGGAGATCCGGGCTCGAATTCTCGGTAAGGTGTGGATTTTTTTCTGTCGGGGAAAAAAAGAAAACCTTTACCTGCACAATGCGCGGTGACTGCAATGGAGATGCGGCCTTAATTCCTCAGGCTCAAGACCTCCCTGCTATACACCGCAAGGTACTACATAGGCAGTAAATGAAAGTTTGATAGTTATTAAAGAGATAATATGTTTAACTCCTAGGCTAGCTGCATATCATCCAGTGATTATTGGCTACTGTTATTAAAGTGATCACATATTTAACTCCTAAATTAGCTGTATATCATCCAATGATTATTGGCTATTGTTAATAAAAAGATCATCATCATCATCATCATCATCATCATCATCATCATCATCATCATCATCCACTTCTGTTGTTAAGCGTCGTGGGGAGGAATAATTTGCTCTTCAGCGCCCAATGGGCGGCACTGGATAGTGTCATTCTGTGTGATTGTACAATGTCTTTGATGTCGTCAATTCATTTTCTTCTTGGACGCCCTCTTGGTCTCGTCGCAGAAGATCTTTGATGTAAGGCCAGTGATGGTAGTTGATGATGTTGCTGTGGGATGTGGATTTTAATTCCTAAGAATATTTCGTTAAATTGTCTAGGGGGTATTATTGATTCTCTGGTCACTGGTTAGAATGCAGGGTGATCAGGGATATTTACCACAAATCCCAGGAGAAAAGAGTTCAATCCTTGAAACAATGGCATCTGTGTGTAGGTTTCCCTTCCCACTTCACCCTTTAAATTTACTATAGTGCTAGAAGGATATTGATTTCTCACAACATATAAACAACCACTTGTGGGACACCACATTTACTTGATGTACACAACACTTTTGGACAAACAGTTCAGGTATTAACTCAAGATCTGCAGTTACATATATATATATATATATATGTAATAAACACTATGCATTTTCAGACAGGCATGGGATTCATTGCATTATTACAATATAGTACCCAGTGACCCCAGAAAAAAACAAGGTTATTACAAACAACACAACAACCACAAATTGGGTCTACTTTCATTTACCCTCATAATTAAGGCAAATAAAGATTAAATAGAACCCAACATATCAACCTTGGTTTCTGACACCTTTTACCATTCTCTCATTTTAAAAATAATGAGTTGGTGTCAAAATACTATACATATATACCATAACATAACCCTTTAGTTGTACACCATTACCAAATAAAACATTCTTTATACATGGCATAAAAACACCCCCACATAAAAGCATTTGATACTAATAATTAAATTAATTAATTATAGTGTTCAATTTGGCATTGCGGGTGGATATTCCTCTCCAGTGCTAAGCTGTTAATGTCCATAATTATCCGGGACAGCAATAAATACTCACAGTCATGTATTAATGTCCACTGATGTTTGTTGCGGAATGACTTATAATCCCTATTAGGAAATAAATTCACCACATATACATATCTCCTCCGTGGAGCTGAATTCAAGAATCTTCTGTTGCGAACGGCTCGGTGTCAATGTGAAATTGGGGCCTGGGTTGGTCATACCTTCAGGAGATGCATCTTGAGTCTTGGACTAAGGTTCTTTCCTATATCACCATATCCGATGAAAAGGATGCCGACCTTTCAGCTTCTCGGCTTATAATATCCGAATCTCAATTTTGTTCCCACAGATTTTTCACCCACCTAGTCACCAGTCTATAGTCTATTCCACAGTTGATGGCATTTAGGCTGACATGGGACCAGCACAGAGTTCTGATTCATTATTTACTTTCAGTGTAGACATACAATTCTGCTTGTTATTCATTTGGTTCATCTGGAATTAATTCCAGGATTCTGCTGCAGGCATGAGACTGAAGAATATTATTCCACCACATATCCAGGGTTGCAGGCCATCAGGTGATTCCTGTGGGTGCAGGCGTAGAGGCATTTACTCCGCTAACTGCTTTCATATGGTCTTTTTTATGTGTTCATGTTTTGGAACCTTGAGGTAATCTGGTGTTGTTAGGGTTCAGAGGTTCTGAAGTTGCTTGTATTGGCTTATAAAGTTGTTTCAGTGTATCTTCCCATTTTGAGTTGGTGTTCATAGCTAGAACTTGGTGTTGCATGGCTGGAACCTTATGTTTGACTGTTGCAGCTGTGAGATGTTCTTTCGAAGACTTATCCATTGTGGATATTAACTTGGTAATCCAACCAACAGTTGAAGGTTACTCACTGTTGTTAGTTTTAGTAACTTGCTAGAAGGATTGTCCCAGTTTCACTGACTTGGTTGAATGATGAGGCCATAGGTGATACTTCTCAGAAGTAACGCAGACGATACACTGTTGTCAGTACTCTGATGATCTTCATCTTTGTAGATTATTAGATCTTGAAGTCCATCCTGAATATTCCTGCTAAAATAGGACTTAATCACTCACCCAGTCAGTTGTCTTCGAATTTATCTGTTGCTCGCTATGGAGCTATTGAGCGCAGCAGTAACCATGGGTATTTCCACAGTTTATGCTTCACCTCGACACAGCAAGGTGCAAGTATAACAAAATGAGATGAGATGAGACGAGACAAGATGAGACCTGCCCGGTAATACATCACTATCGTACAGCGGCATACTGTGCCAGCTCGGTGTCCATGGGTAGATCAGAACCTTCTTCTTTCATCCGTCATGCCCCTTTGGGACATAGGTCCGCAATATACTCACTCCAAGCCACTCCCTCCAGCCCCGCCTATGAGCAGAATGTCGTTCCACAAGACGACCCACAGAAAATACTCACGATCTGTCCCCGCCTCGTCAATGTTAAAATGCTCAAGGTGTTTTTATGCTCTGTATCCACCTTCTTGTTCCTCGACCCCTCCCTCCTCCTCCAGGAACCACGCCTTCCATTCCTGGTTTTTTTTTTCTTTTCCTAAGCCACTTAGTAAGTAAGTGGCACCTTGCCGTCTTTAGAGACAACAGTTTGTGGACTGGAACTGGAGCTAGAATTCCATCGCACAATGCCTGGGCATGATATTAGGGAACATGTGTTGCCCATGCTGCATGATCCCTCTCTCGGTCTTGCCTTGTTTTCTCCAGAGGAAAGGATAATCATTACGTCTGGAACAAGGTAGGCTGCAGATGCTGCACCATGACTTTCTAATATGATCAACGTATTTTACTTTCCGAGACACGCCGCTCTGAGTGAACACCATGATGTTTATGAGCCAGGTTTCTTCCGCGTTCAGGTCTTGTAGAAGTATCTTTTCCTCTTCTCATTCCACGGTGTTCTAAGAATTGTTCTAACCAATTATTCAACACAAGCAAGGAGACACTCGGTAAGCGTTTCTAGAACACAATCACAAGTGTCAACATATACGGTGCGGTTAAAGCCTTCGTCAGCACACAAACAATAAACATACACGGATACAAACAATAACATGGCAAATATATAAAACAGTTACCCATCTGTGTCCTTGTTGTGGCCTGGGCGTCTCAACGGCGCGTGGTGTGTCTCAACGACGCGTGATGTGTCTCAGCGCCGCGTGGTGTGTCTCGACGATGCGTGGTGTGGCTCAATGACGCGTGGTGTGTCTCAACCATGCCTGGTGTGTCTCAACGACGCATGGTGTGTCAACAACGCGTGGTGTGTCTGAAAGACGCGTTGTTTGTCTCAATGGCACGTGATGTGTCTCAACCACGCGTGGTGTGTCTCAACCACGCGTGATCTGGCTATGAATTGTTCTATTACAGTCAAGTTCACAGACCTCGCCTGTATTCTTTCGGGACTTTGAAAATGTCCATGTTTCACACATGCATGTTGTGACAGGGAAAGTGGACCTTCTCAAAATGTAATACTTGAATGTGTTTGCCCGTACTGTGCCATTTTTTGTACTGCTTCGCTTTTGTCAGTCTCCCTCCGATTTCCATTGAACAGTTCGTATTATTAATTAATTATTAATTATTAATTAAGGAACCGAAATATTCAGAGCCTATCTAGTTTCCTTAAATTAGCACCCGAGATTTGCCAGGGAATGTAAATCACGGACCACTTCACCCGTAGTACGGATATTGAATCAGCGACAATATGATGTCATTTATTTTATTTGTTATTTATTATTTATATGTTCAATGACTTGTTGAACTTGGTAACAACTGGCAAGATCGAAGGGAAGAGACCAAGGGGACGACCGAGAAGTAAATACATGGATGGCTTGACCACGTGGCATGGTCGAGACAGGAACACGGAGCTGATCCACGACTCTGGTGATCGAGTGAGATGGCAAAACATGACCGCCCAGGCGTATTGGCATGGCACATGATGGATGGATGCAAATGTCCATTATGCCAGACTGGTTGGTAAATGTTCTTATTATATTTCGCATTGTTGAAGATGGAGGTATCGCGTGTACAGTGCTATATAAATGGATAGCATTAAATTATGTTCAATGTTATAGACTTTCGGGGTTACCGTGTGGAAAAATATGGATTTGAGGTGACTTTTTAAATGGTTCTCATTGGCCAATCAGGTATTTGATGATGTCGTTTAGAATGACGGATTAAAATGTCTTGTGTGTCGAGCTTTTGGCGTGTTTCTATTGTCTAATTTGTCCTATAGTATCTCATTCTTTCTCTTTATTCTCTTCCCTCTTCTGTGCACACCTATTAATGATACTGAATTTGGGAACTAATGGTAGTGGCAGAGTGGATATAGTAGCAATAATAGTAGTTGTGGTTGTAGTAGTAGTAGTAGTAGTAGTAGTAGTAGTAGTAGTAGTAGTAGTAGTAGTAGTAGTCATTGAGTAGTAGTAGTAATAGTAGTAGTAGTGGTTGTAGTAGTAGGTGTAATAGTAGTATTAGTAGTAGTAATAGTAGTAGTAGTAGTAGTAGTAGTAGTAGTAGTAGTAGTAGTAGTAGTAGTAGTAGTAGTAATTGTAGTGGTAGTATCTCTATGATACAGATAGACGCACGCACATGCACACATACATATACACACAAATATACTCACAAGACGTTGCAGGTAACAAATATAATCACCTCTCTATTTTCAGGTGTTTAAAGGCAACGAACAGAAATTATCAACAACAACAACAGCGCTATGAAACGTAAAGCATCTCAACCTGCCAGAGATGATAGTCCCGCGAAAATGGCCAAGGAATCCACGACTCAGTCAATTGAAGGCACCCTGAGTTCCATTTTACGCGTTGACTCGACGAAGAGGCCAAATCTGAAACCTGTCAAGCTGCCCTCCACGCACAAGAAACTAGTTGCTACCCGCCGCCAGTCTACGGTTAAAAAACTACCTACAGAAGCAGTAGGTTCTGAGCTGTCACTTCCCGCCCTTCAGAGGTCTGAGACCGTGAAAGTGCAGGAATCTCCTCTACCTCGCCTGAGATCCAGAAGCAGCCAAAAATCCGCAACTTTTACCAAAAAAGATACCGTGAAATTAGCTTTATCAAGTTCCACAACGTGAATTTCCCTTTCGAGAAATCAAAGCGATTTATGTTCGTAAAGTTTAAATGTTATCTAATAAATTATTATCTACGTCAGGGGTGGGCAAACTTTGTGTGCGTAGGGCCACATTGACAAATGTAAAGCTATGGGGGGGGGGGGGGGGCGCATATATATTATGTCACTTTGTTTACAGCAATAAGTAAGTATGAATTATTTATAGGTTATTAAACAGTGTAAATAATTAATTATTGCAATAATAAAAAAAAAATAGAAAATTAGAAAGAAATTTTATCAAAAATGTTAAAACAATCATAACCGTACATGAAATTATGTAAAATTCAACAAATAACTTAAAAACGAAGTAAACATTTTTATTTCTAAATACCATCGAGGGCCGCATAATATCAGTTGCCGGGCCGCATGCAGCCAGCGTGCCGTAGTTTGCCCACACCTGATCTACGTGATCGTTTGTTTCCACGATCAAACAACGTAGTGCGCAATTCTTCTTTTGGCTCTCTCTCTCTCTCTCTCTCTCTCTCTCTCTCTCTCTCTCTCTCTCAAGATTGTGGGAGAAGCATTTGGTTTAACTTCGCTGCTTTATCTGGTATGGTCACGTGAGACAAATCTGTCATCCCCATAGGGATCATGATCAGGGATCTAAGGGATCAAACGCACTGGGCTAACAATTTATGGCTTTGGAAAGATTGTATAGCCTGATGTGACAATGTAAACATTGTTTAACTTTTAAGTTCCAGAAGATTCCCCGTGTACTTTGAAAAATTACGAGTTCATGACTTTCAATGAGGCAATATACACAGTAAAAGTATAAGTGGGGTAGCCAAATATGTTTAATATCCACTGGCCAAACGTAAAAAGTAAGAGAACACATTATTACATGATGAATGGGATTAAAGAGATGAGTTCATCAACATGTGTTGTTCGGATGTGAAATAGTTACTTGCTGAGTGAAAACTGATTTACAATATGGTGGGAGTTTGAACGCGCTATATTACATAATTCTGTACACGTTTTTGTTTTCAAATTCTGCAAGTGTTCAAAATCAAATGATCTTTATTTAATAAAAGTGATTGTTTAATAAATGCACGTGGTTCTTTAGTAGATTGTTTCAAATTTGTGGATCAAAATAAACTGTATTATTGCACAATTGTAGTATGTTGCCATAATCCTAGCGATTATTATTGCTGTTACTGTTACTAAATGAATATTCTTTAAACTAAGAATCGCGTCTAAGTCTCTAAGTCGCGTCTAGCGGCGGGTTCTGCTCTCCAACCATCAATATTTGGCAGTCCCTGGAACTGTCCCCACCGATATCGTTGTCAATGACTCCATGGTTTATCTTATCCGATCAGGTATATTTAGCTGTATATATATTTAGATATATATTTTTATATGGATGTGAAGCGTGGACAATGAGCAGTCAGGCTGAAAAACATCTGATGGCTGTAGAGATGTGGTTTCTGAGAAAAATGCAAAGAATACCATGGACAGCCAGAAAGACCAATGAACAAGTCCTTCAAGAAACAAATGAAGATCGTAAATTGATTAGAGAAATTAGACGTAGACAGTCAACATTTTTTGGGCATGTTATGAGAAGAAATGGATTAGAGAATTTGGTGACAACTGGTAAGATCGAGGGGAACAGACCAAGGGGAAGACCTAGAAGCAAGTACCTGGATGGCTTAGCCTTGTGGCATGGTCGAGACTGAAACACGGAGCTGATCCACGACTCTGGTGATCGAGTGAGATGGCAGAACATGACCGCCCACGCTTACCGGCATGGCACATGATGGATGGATGGATATTTAGCTCCTGCGAAAAGAAGAGACATACTAAACACAGACACAATGTACGTACCTTATAAAGAACTCCATCATACACAGGTAGAAACAAAGTGTGGCATCCAAAATCAGAAACAATCAATAAGTATATAATATGGAAATAATACAATAAAAAATAAATAGGAAGTTTTATAGGACACAAAGGACGACCGACGTTTCGATTCTAAGAATCTTTGTCATGGACAGGACAAGACAAATAGATAAAATATGGAAAAAATACACAAAATAAAATAAACACAACTACTTAGTTCCTATGAGGGAACAGAAATGGTTAAATTTTTTCCCCCTTAAAAAAAAAATATGTTTGTATCCTTGTTCCTCTTCTCATCTTCTTCCTTCTTTCTCTTCATCTTCCTACCTTTTTTCTTGTTCTTCCTCCTCGTGTGTCTATGTGGTCAAGTGTGTTGAACAGTCTGTCTACTCCCAGGCTGTTAGTTCTGTGGCATATTGCGTGGTTCATTAACCTCGTGTACTGTTCAGCTTTGTTGCTCTGTCCGCTATTGATTCCAGTTCTGTTGTATTCTCCTTGTGACTAATGTTGGTCGACCTCAGCCTCCTTCCTAGATGACTGTGCGAATGTGTGTGTTGTATATATTTTAGCTTGAAGGATATATCTCATCGCAGGTACATTGGCGCTTGTCGATCATAGGTGGCTATTGGAGCACTTGCCTTCATCCACTGGCTGATTATGAAAGATTCCATGAGGACGGGGCTGGTTGCCCGTAGACCTCTCTCCCAGGTCCGCGTGAAGAGCGGGCTCCTGGAGCTGATCTCATACTGGGACACTTCTCTCCCAGGTCCGCGTGAAGAGCGG